>OX104066.1:7362752-7492470 GCA_944474145.2 Dicrocoelium dendriticum
AGGATGGTGTTACGTGTTCAACCAATGATCGCTCACTATGACCGTAAACGTGATTGGCCCTACACACACACGTAGATAAGCACGCACACACGCACTCAAGGACACACCCTAACTTTCCGTGTTCACATGTAAACCGTTAAGTGTTCAGTATACTACGTGCCAGACTGACGCGTCTTCTTGCTTATTCACTACTAGTTGAAATACGTACTTGCGGTTAGAGTCCAGCTGTGATATCTGGCGACGGAGGTCAACATGTCCATGACAAATACTCCACCGGTCTTCTGGTCGTGCTCTACCGACAAACCTTCCCTGGACTCGTGGCATAGATGGCGTAAGACCTTTACGGATTACTTGGAACTGCTTCCAATCTTGAATCCAGCAGTATCTCTTACTGAGAAAACCAAAGTGAAGCTCTTGAGACAGTTTCTTGGAGATGAGGGTCAAAGGTATTTCGATGCACTTCGCATTGATCAAATCTCTTCTACGATAACCGGCGCTTTGGAGACCTTCAGTGCTCTTTGGGGTGCTCGTCAGAATGTTTTTACGGCTAGATACTACTTCTCAAAACTCTGTCAGAAACCAGAGGAGAGTGTGAACGAGTTCATCGCACGTGTACTACAAGCAGCACCTGATTGTAAATACAATGAAGTCGATTCAACGAGATTTGAAGAGACCATGTTACTCCAATGTTTGATAGCCGGAATCTCAGACCAGAGCACGCGGGAGAAGCTCCTTTCACAAGATGATTGTTCACTGACCTGGGAGACGGCCTGCTCGATTGCCCGGCAGAGGGAACACCTTACACAACAACTCGCAACATTTACGCTGAAGGACTCGTCAGATGAGCTGCGATTGATTAACACTACATCAAAACCAAAGCCACCCACTGGCGTCAATTTGTTTGTGTGCTATCGCTGTGGTGAGCAGCACAGTTGTCCATCCGACTGTCGGCATCAGAAGACAGTATGTCGAAGCTGCGGGAAGGTGGGCCACCTGGCGCGAGTGTGTAGATCGGTCAAGCGACGTTCAGGTGGGGCTTATCGAGGAGCAAACCCCATCAAAACTGTGGACGAGTCTGATGGTAGCGACCCTGAATTACATTCCATTTGGCTTAATTCCCTTTCTAGCATGCAGCAGGCGCCATACACTCTAGAGCTTTACATTGAAGGACAAAAGGTACAGATGGAAATAGATACAGGAGCATCAGTGACGATAATCCGGGAAAACGCTGTAAAAACGCTCCCGAACTTATCCGCTTGCAATTCTGTTCTTCGTACATACACCGGTGAACCTATATTTGTCCTTGGTAAATGCTTCGTGAAGGCACAGTATGGCGACAAAATACGCACACTTCCTGTATATGTGATCCCCGGGGATCGTCCAAATCTGCTTGGAAGAGACTGGATACGTGCTTTCCCGGATACAATGAATGTGGTAAAATTAGTCACCGAGATCTCCGGACTTGAAACATTACTTAAACAACATTCAGCTGTTTTTTTCCGAGGAGCTTGGGAAGTTGAAAGAATTTCAGGCTGTGATAAAACTAAAGGAAGACGCTCGACCAAAATTCATTAAGGCGCGCACACTACCATACGCTATGAGGCCTAAAGTTGAAGAGGAACTAAACCGCCTACAGACTCAAGGTATTATTACTCCTGTACACTTTTCCGACTGGGGAACTCCAATTGTGCCAGTAACCAAACCGGACGGCTCCGTACGGATTTGTGGTGACTACAAGATAACCATAAATCAAGCATCCATGCTGGTCAGGTACCCCTTGCCACGTATTGATGACTTGTATGCAACACTAGCTGGTGGTGAAAAGTTTACCAAACTCGATCTGAGTCATGCATACTCGCAGATAGAGCTCGATGAACCTTCGAGGAAACTTACTACCATCACCACGCACATGGGACTATTTCAATATACTCGTTTACCTTTTGGCATTAATTCCGCCCCCGGAATATTTCAGAGAATTATTGACGACCTAGTGAAGGACATTCCTTTTGCGTGTGCTTATCTGGATGATATTCTTATCTCTGGACGCTCGGATACAGAGCATCTTCGAACACTCGCGGTCGTGCTCGAGCGTTTGGAGCGAAGTGGATTCAGATTGAAAAGGTCTAAATGTGAGTTCCTTTCACCTTCCGTTTGTTACCTTGGATACCGGCTTGATAAACACGGTTTACATGTTTTAAATGACAAGGTTAAACCTATTTTAGAAAGCCCAGAGCCAAAGAGTTGTGATGAACTCCGTTCGTTCTTAGGAATGCTATCTCACTATCGCCGTTTTCTGCCTAATGCATCGACGGTTTTATCGCCATTATCTGAGCTGTTACACAAAAATGCATCGTGGTGTTGGGGTTCCCGTCAAAAAATGCCTTCAATAAAGCAAAACAAGCTCTTACTTCGCCACCAACGTTAGTCCATTATGATTCTAACAAGCCACTCATACTTCAGTGCGACGCGTCCCCTTGGGGGGTCGGGGCTGTCCTGTGCCACCGCATGGATGATGGTTCTTTACGTCCCATAGCATATGCATCGCGCATCTTACAGACGGCGAAGAAGAACTACTCACAACTGGACAGGGAAGCGCTAGCCGTTATCTTCGGAGTTAAGAAGTTTCACCAGTATTTATGGGGAAACGTTTTCGAGCTTCATACAGACCACAAACCATTGATATCCTTGTTTGGGGAAACCAAAGGTATACAACAAATGGCATCACCGAGGATGCAAAGATGGGTTATAACCTTGAGTGCTTACAGTTACAAGATTGTTTATATTACCGGCGTCAGCAACTGTACAGCTGATGCACTCAGCCGTCTGCCGATCACGGGAACTGCACATGAACACGACCCTCCGTTTGAACTGGTTAATCTAATGCAACATCTAGACACAACACCGATACGGAGTTCGACAATCCGTCAATGGACGGATCGAGACCCCGTGCTATCAATGGTGAAACGCTTTTTGAACATGTGTTGGCCTCCTGAAGGGACAGTTGAATTACAACCGTTTATGATTCGGAAGAACGAACTGAGTCTATTCGACGGCTGTGTTTTTTGGGGCTCTCGTCTAGTCCCTCCCACCAAGGCGCGTTCACAGATACTTAAAGAGCTCCATGATGCTCATCCAGGTGTGGCGAGGATGAAGGCACTAGCGAGAGGGTACTGCTGGTGGCCCAACATCGACTCGGACATAGAGAACTTACTGAAGAATTGCGATATTTGTCAGGCGTATCAGCGGAGCAAGGCGCCAGGTCCAATACACCCTTGGCGTTGGCCCGACAATCCCTGGCAGCGTATCCACGCCGACTACTTCGGACCGATCGACGGGACCATGTTTCTTCTACTTATTGATGCACATTCTAAGTGGATTGACGTACATCCAGTTACTCAGGCGACAGCCGAATCCACCATCACTAAAATGCGCTCGTCCTTCGCTACGTTTGGCATTCCGGAAACCATTTGTACAGACAATGGTTCGCCTTTTACCAGTGCCGAATTTGGTAAATTTGTCGCCAACAACGGAATCCAACACGTTAAATCAGCCCCGTATCACCCAGCATCAAACGGATTAGCGGAGCGTGCAGTACAAACTGTGAAACAAGGCTTACTAAAGCAGCGAACGGGAACATTGCGAACAAAACTGGATCGGTTCCTATTCTCCTACCGTTCTACACCCACTGAGGCTACCGGGAAATCCCCGGCGGAATTGATGTTCGGCAGAAATCTGAGAACGAGGCTTCATTTGTTGTTCCCGAACCCGCGTGTTGAAGTACATGAGCGTCAGAAAAAGTTTGTGTCTTCAGAGGAATCAAAGCCGGAAGTTACATTTCAGGACCATCAACCTGTTTACACCAGGTTACCGCATGAAAAATGTTGGCAGCCGGCGACTGTGCTCGATTCTTCAGGAAGTCAAAACGATTTGCAGCTTCCGGACGGCCGGGTTGTTCGCCGGCACTCAGATCATATACGCCCCAGGAGCACTGACACACCTGCCGTGAGTCAGTCACACTCGGAGATCGCAGAGCAAGCTGCAGAGCACGACGAACACAGAACAACAGGGGAAACTCAATTACGCCGATTGACCCGGATTCGCAAACCGATCGAACGTTTTCAGCCATGACTGTAACGTCAGCCAAAACAGGGAGGACTGTTACGTGTTCAACCAATGATCGCTCACTATGATCGTGAACCTGATTGGCCCTACACACACACGTAGATAAGCACGCACACACGCACTCAAGGACACACCCTAACGTTCCGTGCTCTCATGTAAACCGTTAAGTGTTCAGTACACTGTGCGCCAGACTGACGCGTCTTCTTGCTTATTCGCTACGAGTTGAAATACGTACTTGCGGTTAGAGTCCAGTTGTGATAATTGCCTTAACAAACTTCTGTATATTTGCGTCAGACTACTGTTCTTTCCTCGACTTTCCTACGGCAAACAACGTGCTGATGCTCCTCACCGACTTTTGTTGGTTAGCCGATGCAACTCTGCAAGCACGTTTCAGAACTCAGCCTTCGGTTTATTTCTCGATAGCAAACTGTTGCATTGGACTGCAGTCAAAATAAGTAAAAGAGTTTGGCGTTGAATTAGTAGTCTATAGAATGCTTCAGGCTGGTTGGAAGTGGCTTGTGGAGTAGAAGGATAGAATCCTCCTGCAATCTTACCTTAGCGTCTATCCACCCATACTGCATGTAGTCTTTTCCAGGCTACGTGATGGTGCGTGTTGCCTAAGGTTACTTGCAGTCGTATTTGGCTTTCGATCGGCGCATTGATACAATGCTTAAATCCCAACACAAAGACCTTCCCATCCATCTGAAGTTCTTACGAAATAATATACTCCCGAACGGTGGTGAGAAACGAACCATAGACCTAGCTAATGAAAAATCTTGGTCCGACTTCCACACAGCAGACATCTTCAGGATGCGCCTTGGAATGACTTTAAAAAGGAGGCAGCAGTAGTGAATCATTGATCTGTCCGGAATAACTTTTACCACCCCTACTAAACCACAAATTGCCCCATCCATCTGGAACTTGGCCGAAACATCAAATCAGATAATGTGCATTCCTTTACTTCCATTTTATTCTTTCCTCAGATTTTTCCTAGTTTTTTGTTACCTATGCACATATTTTACACCATCTTACTGATCAAACCTTTTCCGTTTGTGGGTATTTTAGTATGTGTTCGTCCTTCCACCGACATAATTTGGCTTCAAGTTAGCTCAGTGAAAATACAACCGATTCGGTCGAGCCATCCACATTTTATCATCGATCGATTTTCACACAACCTTGTCTCCGACTGACATTGTTTAGTTGCTCAGAAAGCGAATGTATTTTCTCTTTTTAATGGAGTCTATCACAAACAGTCGCTAGGACCACTGAGAGAGATTCGAAAACTAGGTAACCGTCGTTTCGTTCTTTCTGTACTCTTGCCTCTGGCGAAATACGAAGCTTGATGTTCTATACACGAAGCAGCGACTCCGGTGAGGGACTAACAGAGTCAGGGTACACCCACGACCTGGCCCTCAGGTTGGGTAATTTGGCGTAGAGCTTTGCATTCACTGACATTTCCTTCGCACATGCAATTGTATTGTTGCAGAACTGGACTCTGAAACCGCCAATTAGGTTCTCCAAGTGGTCTGTCGGTTTACTTATCTTGCTAGTTGTGTTATTGCTGGTGATCGTATCACTGAGGTTACTGAACGGATCAGCGGGGCTCGTGCGAATTTTCGAACTCAGTCATCTGTGAAGTAAACGAGCTTTTAACCTGTATATATTAGAAATATGATCACTCTTGTTAAGGAACTACCCGTACTTGGCTACTGGTGTTGGCGCCGTGGTGTCCACATCTTTTAGGTCATCGGTTGAGCCACTCTGAAGTCTATCAGTTGATTTCCAGAAGGAAGCGGTCGCTGATGCATTAGCGTCTCTGTGTTGTTTAAATCACCCACATTGGTTGGATTATGCGCTTTTTGTGCATGTTGACCCTTTAGCTGAGCGGGATCATTGGGTTACTGGTGGACGTTGTAGCAGAACCGCACGGCGACTTTGACTAAGACACCGACTATACTCGCCGCCTTGGTGTATAGATATCTTGGGATTTACCACTAGCGTGGCAAATTTCTGTCGCAAGCTCCATTGCTTTCCCACACCGTCTACCGCATCTGGGGGTTGACATGCCAACACGATACTTTGTTTGCCTTTCTCTGTAACCACGTTTCGTTCCGCTCTGATTTGCGTTCCTTGTTGTTGTTGCTGTTGTTTTTTACCTGCTGCTAGTGGTTGGGTTCCACGTTTGTTGTGGGAAAGAACAACACTGGTTGTAAGGGGACGAAAGCATCTTTCTGATGCTTTTAATCTGTTTGGAGTTCCCTTTGTGCGAATGAATAACGACACGCGACATCGCTTTGAACTGCGACTTAGTTTGAAGTGAACCTTGATCCGTTTGGTCGCCAAAACCTGATACCTAATTGCTTCACTTACGGTCTCACTGACCGACTGAGTTGATCGACGTTTACTTCAGAGTAGATAGCCATCCAAATGGCAATTACGCATCGGAGTCCATCCAAGTAAACCGTCAATCAATCAATCCCTAAGCGTTGCTCGCGGAGTGACCTGAGATAACGGGATACAGGCGTCCACCGGCAACCTTTTTGTCCGGAGTTCGAGTCATGAAGTGCCGTGTTGAGAGTGAGCAACATGTAGCATTTGTCGGCTTTAGATACGGTCTCCGGTTGTGCCTAGTTGCGATTTGATCGGATCCAAGTGTCTCGTTGTTTGCCTTGCAGCAGATTCCTATACTACCTAATTTTCATCTATCCGACTCCAGTTGGTCTAATCGTTCACTGGCTTTCACTTTCTCATTTCAGCTATCATGTGGCCAAAATGGCGTTGTCTGATCGGGTGAACAAAATGCAGGCGGTTGTGGCCACATTGGAGGCGGATTTGGAGGTGCTGTGTGTCACCGGGGTGGAGGACAAGCTCCAAGAAGGTGTAAGTGTTTACCTGTTGGCTTGCGTCTCTCACTTCTGACCACTGTGTGCTTCCAGCTCTCACAGCTTCCCAGGGTGGTGTTTCGCACAGTTTTACACTTCAACTTATGTTGAGATGTCACGCTCCATTTCCCTTAGATGCGTTTCTGTTCTGATATTTGCGAACATATCTTTAGAGCGCCATGTTGAGAGAGCAGATCTGAAACTCTGCACTTCTGATGTGGTCTATAGTTGGAAGAGTAGGTATTTCTTCGAAGCATTTCTTGACCTCAATCAGGATTACGTGTCACTATCCAGACGCACAGCAGGTACTCCGAGACCCAACAAAGGATCTTGGACTTAATTTACCGAAATTCAGTCACGCAGCCTCATCCCCGGGGATTCACTTTACAGCTGTTTCATCAAATCTGTATTCCTCATTGGTGGTTTTATCAAGAAGCATTATATCTCTTGAATTCGTTCCCTCCATTTGCACATCTAGAAGTTGTATTACCTTTGAGGATGAGCTATGCTGTATCACCACTGTAACATCCCCCTATATCCCCAGTGACCGATGTCCTGTTCACTCCAGTTGACCCGGAGGTGGTGGTCTTTGTCTCTCAATTCTGAGTTGGTCATGTCGCATATCTGCCGAGCCAATTGACTACTACTGTTCGAGCAACCGTGCTTAACGCTTGATCATTGCCAAGTGCAATCATAGTGTAGTTCTGTTCAGTACAATTTGCCAGCCTTGCTTTTCGCACCGAGGTGCTGGGGATTCACTTGTTACTGACACGCGCCACCAAAATACTACTGCTAATAATAAACTCTGAGGTAAATGAACAAGCAACTACTTCTCTAGCTGAATTAGTTGATAATTATTAGGCCCATTATGATGGTTTCCTTGTAGTGTCTTACTGAAAACTGATAATAGTTTTTTGATACCATACTATCGAAGCACTTCTAGAAGTGGCTAGTTGATCTACGAGTTTACTGTTTTTACTCTTATGGGGCCACCTGTTTTCATACTTGCTCAGTCCCTCTCTCGTGAAAGCGTATGTGCCACATTTACACAAAGCGATGATTAAGTTATGATCCGTTTCTGTGATGCCGTCGGCTTTTTCACTCTAGCATTGATGTGGACACTGCGCTTCCTGTCCTCACCAACAGCAGTTCATGGTTCTCTGGTACCAGTCTTCTGGGTGGTAGATACGAAACCGTTGCATTCGTTCCTAACCATCACGTGGAGTTAGGCGTCATGCGTGCAATGAGACACGCCTAATCAGTTAAGATATTTTCCGAAAGTATCGTTACGTCCAATTCACGCGCTCTCAAATCCATGTTATACGGCAGCAGTAATGTCATTTCCTCCTTGTGACCATCTATCTCATCAGGTGCGACCTACTCTGGAGGCCCTTCGCAATGCTGGCATCCGCATATGGATGCTAACCGGCGATAAACTAGAGACTGCGGAGTGTATCGCCAAATCATCCCGACTGGTCGGTCGCGACATGCCGTTGTACACATTTCGGAATGTGTCTGGCCGTCTGGACACCCATGTGGAGTTGAACGCCTATAGAAAACGATGTGATCATGCTTTACTTATCACCGGTTCCTCAATGGAAGTACGTGTCATTCGCTTGCGTTACTATGGCTTTATCTAGAATCCACGTCGCCCTGAACCATCCAGCTGTTTTGGCCTCGTAATAGATGAGTCCGTAAACATTAAATTGACTTTCGCCCTCGTAACAAATGAATCGACCCCCATGCAAACAGCTCATGATTGTAGTTTTCCTTTGCTTGAAAACTGTCTTTGCTTCTGTTGACCGAACTTGTTTGTAGATGCGTTTGTCCTCTAACCTGGTGTCAGAGAGGCTTCGTTATATTCTAACTGCATACCCCAGCTCTCCTGGCCGTGTAAATGTGTACAGGAAACTTTTCCCTTAGGTAGCCTCCTTTAATTACTCATGGATGCCCCATTTCACAATCCCATGCTACTTTTTTGACCAATTCTTGTCACTTTGCACTCCCTCATTCCACTTTTCCTGGAAACGAAATTCCATTTGGTGATCAACTGTCAAACGTAGCATATGCGAAGCACGTGACCCTTTTTGAGTCAAATCCATTCACCGTGCAAACGTTGCTGGGTAGGCTGGCGTTTAGCATTGAATGTTTTAGCAAGTGTCAGCACCTTCAAGATGAATCGGTTTACCACGTATTCTTACCATGGTCAAACTACCGCTGGAAGTGTTTGACGGGATTCATTATCTGGGCGGTTCTTTCACTCCTGGTTATCATATCACCAAAGTGGTTGACACACATCTTGCTAATACTCCTGCTTTTCAGAGTCTTGCTTGTGGACACGGCGGTATGAGATTTTCGTGATTAAGGAAAGAGCCTACAAGCCTACTATGCGGCAAGTGTTGAGTAATCTTGTTACTCAAGTCTGGTGATGGTAGGTTCGACTGGGCAACACTGCAACATTGAATCCGTCTTGGTTTCAATGCGATTTGCGAACAGTCGGTTGATTGATTGATTTGACAATGTTTCGCTTTTGGCATGGGAGCTACATCATGCTAAGGGAATTAGTACTTTGTTGGTGTGACACTTTACAGCAAGTGAGGGATCTGATCATCACTACGGAGACATGAGTCAAGAGACGCTTACAGACACTGGTGGTAACGTCATCTCTCCATTGGTTCGAAGTTATAGTCCATGAAATCAGTTCTGTCAGTTAATGACTTGACAAAAGCGAACGAAGAAACTCATCAAACAGCTGTACCAGGCCGCTTCTGTTATCAACCATCTTATCAGATATCACATATTAGAGTTCATTTCGCTCTTGCTTTCTTTCCTCCAATCTCTGATGCCTTACTATTCCACACCTGTATTCGATCCACGTCCTTAGTTTGGCTTCTGTGCACAATGCCTTAACCAGGCTACACTCAGCGGCGCTCTCTAGATTTTGCTCTGCGGACATTGCATTGGTTCGGGATAGTCTCCTACTAGCGCTTAACAAATATTACTGGTTTATTATTATTATTATTATTATTATTATTATTATTATTGTCGTTATCGTTTTAGTGACGTTTATCAAAGCTGCTTGTTCCGCCGTAATGAATTATTCCACTTATTTACCGATTTCTCATGTACGATTTGACTTGTGCGCTCAATTAACCCCCGACAGTTGACCGTTATGTGTCAGCAACTTGCACGTCGTCACTTCGCTTGTTTCTTGGGCTACAAGTGTAACCCATGCATGACTGCCGGCAATTCCCTATCCACTTAGCTTGATTAGCCTCCTTCCACCCCCTTTGAACTCTTCACGCAATGCCGAACTGCGTACTGTGTGATTGAGGCTAACTACCGCTGCACCCATCCCACCTGCGCACACTGCTGTACATAAGTTGACATCAGGCCTATCCTGCTGACAACCTCGAGTTGTTCACCATTGATACATAGAAGCGTACCGTAGGTTCCTTCATTCTCATTATATACACTTTGGGTAGAGATGGGAAACACCTTAGCTATTGTACCACATTAAGTTAGCATATGAAAAGGCGCAATCACGGCACACCAGTAACGGATGCACATCATTCCGGAGCGCTAGCAACTGGTTATTGTGTCTCAAGTTATCTCATGCGTCAGAAATAAGCTCGTGGTTGGAAAGGGAGGCTACGCGGAAGGAAGAGAAACATATGAAATCGCAACACATGTCACTGAGTTTGGCTTCTAGACATGTCTTCAAGTGCATCCAGCCCAAAGTATTCCTCGTCTTTCGACCCCAACCAGGGAGTCGGTGTGCTGGCATGCGTAACACATGGCCTAGTCCTCAGAGCCTGTTGCGTGAATGGTTCACTCGCTCTTCCGGATACGCTGGGCCGAACACGCTCATTGCTCACGCGGTGTTCCCACCAGACATGAGCTATGCTGCGAAGGCAGCGATGATCAAACGTAACAAGCCTGTTTAACTCCCTCGACTTGATGGGCCAGGTTTCACCACCGTATAAGAGGGCTAAACGGACAGCTGCACTGTAAACTCTGCTTTTCAGGACGTCGGTGATATCACGCGGGCGCCACAGGTAGCGAAGGTTGGCAAATGCACCGCGAGTTTTTGCTGTGCTGTTCATGACATTGTCCTCGATTCCAAGGGTGCTAAAATAGTTGCCCAGATAGTTAAATTTCTGAACGATTTCTTGCTGGTCACCACCAAAAGTCAGCACAGGGGTACGTCTCTGCCAATCTTGGAGAACTGTGCCCGAAACGACTGACAGCCTATGCTAATTTGTCCAGCGCTACTCGGCATATTCCAGCTTAAGGAGTCCTTCACCTGGGAGCAGCTCCACACCTACGTCGTAGTCGTGGAGCACCGTTTTCATGACTTCGTCAATGACGAAATGACAGTGGGCCACTTTGTTTCACACCGCTGGAGATATCGAAACACGGCGGAGTCTGCCATAACCTCTCACTCTGCTCGAACTATGCGCGTACAGCGTTCTTATGACCTTCGCATATTTCTTGGGCACCTTTCCTGTGGCCAGTCCCAAAGGGCACATCTATCCACTGAAACGACGGCACCTTTTATGTCAAGAAACACGACAATGGTGGGTCGCCGATAAACATGGCGGTGCTCCGACAACTGACACAATGTGTAGATGTGATCAATGCAGCTTCGATTTCGACTAAACCCAGCATGCTGCTCGCGCATTTGGCTTTCAACGGC
Source organism: Dicrocoelium dendriticum (assembly GCA_944474145.2). Classification (NCBI taxonomy): domain Eukaryota; kingdom Metazoa; phylum Platyhelminthes; class Trematoda; order Plagiorchiida; family Dicrocoeliidae; genus Dicrocoelium; species Dicrocoelium dendriticum. Next base: position 7,374,456 of record OX104066.1, read on the forward strand.
TGCCAGTCAGTCTGTACAGGACGACAGAGGCGTTGGAGATCAGACTGCTTTTTCTATGACTACCGCATTCTGAACGGGAGTCTCCCTTGGAAATTGGGACTATAAAGGGGTGGATCCAGTCTGTATCACAGTCTACTGCTCCCATATATTCACGAATAACTTATGTAAGTCGTCCAAAATAACAGGTCTCCCAAATTTAAAGAGGGCTGTTTGAAGTCCATCTGTTCCGGCGGCCTTGTTCAATTTCAGCCGTCTGATTTCACGTTCGATTTTCTCGCGAGGGCGGATCCAGTGGGTCTGCCCAGTGAGTACAGCGATCCTTGGCTGGTGAAGAAGCTGACAACTCTGACTGATTAAACTGCTTCTCAAATTTTTTGGCCCAACGCTTTGAGCATTTTGACAGGCTGTGTGTCGGCTGTTCAGTCTTGTTGCATATGGTCTCGCTAACACCAGTTCTCCTGCTGCCCGTTTTCTGTATGATGACGAAATATCTTCCACTGGTTACCAAGTGCAGCGGAAGTCTGCATCTCAGGCTAGCAAACAGTTTCGCCATAAGAACTTTGCGTATCTTATTGTTTACGCTTCCAGCCGAAACACATCGGCGAGCTTCCAAAAATTCTAGAGACTGGGTGGAGACCCAAGATAAGGTTAGCGATTTCGTTTGCCACATGAAGACATGTCTGCCTCTAATAACGTCTGGCGGATGTGCGATCAGTAATCGTCCTCTGTCTTCATCGAACGTTTACACAGGTCAGATGCCGGCGTACTTTGGTACTAACATCTCCAATGGCTTTTAACGTCAAACCATTAGCCGATGCAAGATTCGCTAATGGTTGCCGGTTGTTCGCGGACATTCTCCGTTTTGTAGTGGATGTTTCTGTTCCACTACTTCCCATGGTGAGAAGCACGCTCCTCGCTTTCCTGACAAACATACTCTTTACTTGCAAATTAGCTAAATATCGATCTTCTGGGCGCATTTTTTCTGCAACCGGATTGGCCGAGAAAGATTGGACTGCTAACCACATTGTGTGCTTCAAAACAAATTTACCGACAGTCTAAACTGCCAGGATTCGCTTCACATTTCCAACATGTCTATTTGAAGAGTGGAGACAAACACAAAACTAGTGGAGTCCAATTTTGGCTGCGGGAAACTCTTCACACTTATCTACGGTCCCTTTTGCCGATTGGATATGGATTTCAGCTGAGATAAATAGCCGTCGCAATTAAATTTTATAATACTAGTACTGAAAATTGTATGGCATAGGTAGAACTTCATCACGTATAGACAGTCAACGAACGCCCGGAAAGGCACTGTTTAGCCGTTTCGTCCCGTCGGGAGTCATCGGTGGTACGCATTCCGTCTGTTCCCTGTTGTCCTCGAGCTTGCAACTCGATTGTTGCCGGTCCTGGTTGAAACTACTGAGATATGGGTCTCGTTCACGGCCATCTTGACTACTTACTAGATGTGATATGTCGCCGCTCACTATCCATTGACTTGCACTTTACTACCATGCAGAGGACAGAGCAGCTCTCATTGGATTTGCACCCGTGACACTTTGAACTTGTTCCCTTTGGGGTTTTTCTCCGAACTTCTTTTTTGCCACGGTCTCATTTTTTCCATTTTACCATCTATCCATTCGCAGGCATGTCTCCGTTACTACGAACACGAATTCGTCGAATTGGTACGCCAGTCCCCGGCTGTAGTCGTCTGTCGGTGCTCACCGACTCAAAAGACACGCATTGTTCGCCTACTCCGTGTTCACACCAAATCACGCGTGGCTGCAATCGGCGACGGAGGAAACGATGTGGGCATGATTCAAGCCGCCGACTTGGGCTTCGGTCTTGAGGGCAAAGAGGGTCGCCAAGCCAGCTTGGCATCCGATTTCAGCCTTACTCAATTTCGGCACGTCGCCCGCCTTCTGTTGGTACATGGAAGAAATTGCTACAAAAATACCGCGGCCCTCGCTCTGTTTGTCATACATAGAGGTGCGCTATTTCATTTTATCTGGTGAAATTTTCTGACGCGTCACTCTGTTCGTTTGCATACCCGCAGGTTTCAAGTGTCGTCGCAGTTCTATTTTTCTCATTTTTGCTTTTTCACTGCATTCTTGGAGATATCCTCTGTATTTTGTTTTCTTTATGTTACCTCATAAGCGGCGAGTGAAGCTCCGTAACGAGTTTGTTTACCAAATTCTCAACTCATCAGTACCTGGAAGCCTTGGCAGTTTTGATGCACCATTGTTCAATTGGTTCTTTTTATCCCTGCTTCATGTGACCTTAGATCCTCTTTGGCAGGCATCGGTCTTCTTTTTGTAGATACGTCCATTTGGCAGATGATACGTGTATCCCTAATTGTTTTTGTCGGTCTCTTGTCGATAGGTTTTCTGAGACATCCTCTTTCCGCTCAACATTGATTCGGCTTCTTTTGCACTGTCATCGGGTTGACGCTGGTCGGCACAAAGTCGGTTTTCAGTACCCACTCAGTCAACCACACTGCTGCTCAGTCAGCACTTGGTATCGCTCTTGTGTTGGCGGGAACCTTCACAAAATGATTGTTGAAGAAGGGTTGCTCGAAAAACGTAGTTCTCATCCATTCCAAGTCGTCGGCATGGAGGGCCTATTCGGCACACTTATGATGATCACTTTCGCTCTGCCGGCTGTCCACTTTATTCCAGGGAACGATTTGAACGGATCCTATAAGAACATTATCGATGCCCTCTACCAAATCTGCGCTAACGTCCTACTGATGGTGTATGTCATTCTTTACATCCTCTCCGTGGCCTTCAACTACTTTGGTCTATCAATCACTCGGCACCTAAGCGTTGTGCACCGAACTCTCATCTACTCGTTAAGCACCACACTCGTGTGACTCGTCAGCATGGTTCTTTACCACTCCACTCGTGGCCCTAACAGGGAGCCATTTGATGCATCATGGGGTCGGTTGTTAACTGGACCTCCCCAAGGTGAAACCTGAATATTTTGCTGATAATTCTTTCACGTATTGGAAGATCATGAAGCACTTTAAATACTTTGTTGAGAAGTGGGTTCAGGATAATAGGCAACGACTCCTATATTTGTTGTACTACTGTCGAAATCAGGCGAAGCAAACTATCAGCGAGTGTGTTATGTTCACTCCGGATCAGGCTTACATTCGAGCTATCATTCTTCATGATTTATTTGGTCAGAATCATGTGGTCGCCAGATCACTTATTAATGGATTACTAACGGATTTAAGGCCGTTTGCCTGAGATGCCGAAGCTATTTCTCGTCTCTCCCTAAAGATGGAGAATCGTTACATAGCGTTGAACCAGATGGCATTTCTCGCTCACCTAGTTTCAGTTACAGCTGTCGAATGAATTTTACGGATCTTGCCTACGTTTATGAAAACAAGACGGGCACGCACAGCCTATACCATCCTGCAAGAAGGGAGAGCAATTACGTTCAAGGACCTGTCTAAATTCGTCTCTCTTCTGAAGCCCGCATTATCTGCAGTAGATTCAGACAGATAGCATCAATGCCTCAGTTAGGCCCGTCTTGTTCCCGAGGTCCACCTATCCCGATACGCAGTAGGAATGAGGCTAGCATCAATCAGTGTGCTAAATTCAGAGTGGAACCGCATTCAGCTTGCCTTGTTTGTGGTGGCCAACATGGTACTGCGATGTGCCGAGACTTTCTAGCTTCCAGGCTGCAGAAAGGATGTCTCGGCAATGGTCACTTGGATGCTTCTTGCACATCGGATGACAGATGTAACCACTCGGGTTGCAGGAGTCGTCATCACCCACTATTACACCTGGAGCGCAATGAGGACCCAATGCGGAAAACGAGCAGCTGTTGTACTCCTTCTTGTTCAAAAAAAGAACTACGGCTGGGCATAGTACCTGTGCTTCTACAGCGTGCTCTGAGATACATTGAAACTTACGCGTTGCTGGATAGTGGGTCAGATGTAACCATGGTACACGAAGATTTGTTACGTGAAGTTGAAATAGACTTTCCGCCTGGCTCGTTAGTACTTAGTACGCTGGCTGTCACATCGTTGATTGACTCAAGCTCTGTTAGTTTCCAGTTGTGTTCATTGAGTGGTACTGATGTGATTCATGTTTCTTATGCCTATTGTATAAATAATTTTAATTTACAACCAGTCAAAGTTTTTACTAAAACTGCAGTTTGTCACTATCCACATCTCAAGGATATACCATTTTAGTGAGATCCGAGATAACCATGTGCGAATCTTGCTTTGTGCTGATGTACCTGCAGCCCATTGGCACTTAGAACAACACCTCGGTGTGAGGAATCAGCCATTTTCAGTAAGAGACCCACTTGTATGAACATTGATTGGACCAGTAGAATATAGGAGAGATTCATTTGTCTCGGTCACTCATGCTCGGTGTGATCCACAATCCGTGGAGGATCAACATAGATTGGTATATGGCAGCGGGTGTGGCAGTGTTGGTTTTGAAGATCGCGCCATATCCGGCGGGGCCCAATGGATTAGAAGAAGTCCTGCAGGATAAGTCCAACGTTCCAGTGCCCGTGAGGAATAAGTACGACGAAAAGAAAGATGTTTCCATCCCGACGGTCTTCCATTTCGCATCACACAAACAGCCACCACACAGAGACGATATATCATCGACGGCAGACTCAAATGGAAGGATTGTTTCACGGAAAGGCCTAACCATCTAGAATATCCGCCAAAGAAAAAACCGCAGTATTTCACTATGTTAGCGCTCCAGGGGACGTGTGCATATTCAGGGAAAACGCATTTTACCGAGTGAGCTTTTTGCATTTGTCTCTCGAAAGAAGAAACGAACGCAAGAAAATGAACGGAAATGTCCCAATCCCCCAGTAACTGGTCTTAAAGCGATTAGCGGGACGTTCGGTGGGCTTGTATGGCGCCTAACTTTGACGGTTTTGGGCCTCATGGTTATGCTAGCCATCTTGGTCTTGAAAGCTGACTAACCAGCACTCACTCCAGATGACCTCTTATTGTTGCGATCGAATACAGACCAGTGGTTATCGCCGACATTACGACAAGGACATTACAATACACAACGCTGGAAACGTTGAACTACTTGGCATCAATATTCTGGAAGAGGTGGACCACCGAATACCTACCGCTGTTACGTATGCGAAAAAAGTGGCTAAATGCAGAACGCAATTTTAATTCCGGTTATCCTGGTTACCTGTGAGACGCTACCACGAGGGCACTGGCCCCTTGGAGTAATTAAAGACTCTGTGACTGACGATGGGTTGGTCAGAACTGTGACTGTAAAGACAAAGGATGATTCGATTTTGAGAAACATACAGAAAATTTGCTTGCTTGAAGGTAGTGAAGGAGGTAAAGAAGCACAGCTGAGACGGGTAGGGCAATACAAATAGAGCCGGAGAACAGTCAAACAATGAGAAATTTCTGGAAGGAATTTGGTGAGGGCGTGTGACAGCCAAATCACCGTTTGTCGTATTCCATCGATGGATACCACAAGTCCCATTCCTGTTCCCTTGTTTCTCTGCCCCGGACTGTCATCCGCTGGCATTTTTACGGCATGTTTAATTGGACTATCGATCGTTTCGAATTGCTTAGTCGGTTGTGTAACCGGTTGAACTTCAGTTAACTGTTGCCGGCATTTTATATCGTTTGATGTCCATTTTTAATCTGAAAACAGAGCTGTTGTAAATTTTGTGGTGGATATTGTCGAGGTCAGTATAGAATTTGTTGCCCCTAACCCTTTGTAAAAATTGCACCGTAGCGCGCTTCTGGCCTTGAATTTTGATTTTATCCAGAAGTCTTATGCGTTGGTTTAATCCACCGCCGATTTTCTTTAACACTCATAGTTATCCACTTCTCCGATTGCTTTCTTTGTATTTCCCTTTTTTCTGTAGCATGGAATATGACGGCTTAGGTTATGAAGAATTCAATAGTTTGCATATGTCTCGCTCGCATCTCTTCCACTCCTTCTGCTGCCACCCTATTTAGTGCGCTTTAGTAACTTATTGACCGACTGCTCATGGTCATGTGTGAACACTTAACGCGGTATCGATTTTGAAAGCTGATTAAAACAAGCGATCCGTCAGGCATCATTTTCTTGTTCCGTGTTTATGTCCACTTCTTATCTATTACCCCGTACTCGCTGGTCGTTATGTGCTTTTTTATCAGTTCAGATTTACACATGAAGGCTTTTGACCTCCATTTTGTCTCATTTTGGTTGGCTCTTCGCTTGTCTTACATTTACCTCCTTGTTGATTCGCTAGCTGTGCCCACACTCAAGCGTGCCGCTTTGATTGTTCTACTCACTTATGCAAACCAGTCCAAAACGACGCGTTACGCTATTCTTAGACGTTTGGCTCAGTTATGCATCGGCATCCGGTCACATAATTGCAGCCTTGATGGTTGCTATATTTCGCACTGCTAATCGAGTGCAAGGAACTGTTTTTTAAATCAGCATAAAAACGTAGCCTTTCCACTATTCATCAATATAAAACGAGAAGCTTAGCAGCACGAAGCAAGTGGCTTTACAGTGGACTCTGTTCGCCATGCAAAGCCAAAGTCTTTGGATGAGTACCCTAATCGTCCTCCTGTCTTGGTCTGGGCGCCCTGACAGTATCCCAACCCACATGCAACAATGACGTTTTCTTCAAACATAAAATTCATCCTGCATCGGCCGTCGCGCAGATTATCAAGGGTTGCCTTATCTGCTGCATACAGCAGGGCGGATAAGCGAAAACATGCTACTGCTGACGCCTCCTTTTTTATTTTCCACCTGTTTCTCTTACTCCCATCCCGACCCCCATTATTAACCTTTCTTCTATAATTCCCAGCTTAATTGACAGCAACCAAAGTGCCACTGGAGTAGAACCATCTGTAACCACTTCGCGATACGCACCGGACGCCTATGGGCAACAGTCCCTTATAAGGCCACACTGTCCCGTTTCCATGGCGACGTTCAACGTTCGCATTCCAAGACCAACAGGTCAACAGGCTGCACTCGCACGCACCTTGGATTCACTGGGTATTGATGTGTGTTATGTGTCCGGAACTAGGATCAATGGCCCTAATGGGGTTGTTGAATTAACTGCACCCGGCTTATCCTCTCGTTATCGATCGCACGCATCCGGAGACGCCGATGCAGCACTCACGGGTCAATCTGGTGTAGGTATCATTCTAAGCTCCAAGGCTGAGCCATTGTTGATTGATTGGATTCCGGTGAACAACCGTTTATGTACCGCCCGTTGGATGACATCAGCTAAGGTTGATTCACGAAGTAGTACAAAATGTTGTTTGTGATTTCCGCTTATGCTCCCACCGACTGCAGTTCTAATGCTGTCAAGAACACATTCTTTGACGAACTGAACGCGCTACTACGCAGTGCTACTAGTTCAGATATTATAGTACTTGCAGGGGATATGAACGCACAAGTAGGGCGTCTGAACTCTTCAGAAGCTCAGCTGGGTGGTAATTATGGGCTTAGCTCCGAACGGACTGACGACGGTGAGCGTCTGCTGCAACTGTGTGCGGAGCACCAGTTGTTTCTTAGTAGCACTGCTTTTAGATACAATGGGCACCGAAGTGCCACTTGGCGATCTCCTGTAGCTGGCCAGCGATGAACCCAAGTTGACCACATAGCCATAAGTTACAGTTGGCGTGGTTCCATCCTGGATTGCGGCTCGTGCTGTAATATCTGCGTCGACTCTGATTATGCCTTGGTGCGCTGTCGTTTCTCTATGAACTTTACCGGGAGGCGCACCAAGCGTCTCCTCCTATTGGCAACGGAGAAATTGTCCCAGCCCTCGGTCAGGCAAGCCTATCAAGACGCACTGCGTACTTAACTTGTGCTGTCTTGTTCTAATGACACTGATCGTCAATGGAATAGGATCTCGGCCGCCATAAATGACGCAGGAGCATCTGCTTGTGGCACTACCAATCGTCACTGCACGAGTCACTGGATATCCGAGAGGTACGTGAACCTGTTGTAATCTAGAAGACACCTTCCGGCTGGCTCTGAACACACTGTGACCAGGCGGGCTATCATGCGTGAGCTAAAGCGGGGCCTACCTGCTGACGAGGAAGTCTGATGGACCAGTAGCGCTCAAGAAATGGAGGAGGCAGGGGCAGTAGGCAATTACCGCAAGCTCTTCCAGCTGATCCGCACCACTGGTCCCAGGAAACCAGGCGTTAGTGAGACAATCAGAGACCGCGCGGGTGCACTGATACACAATAAGGAGCGCCGTATGGCTCGTTTGGCGGAACACTTTCAAGATCAGTTCAGCTGGCCTTCTGTTCCCGGACCTATCTTTACTCAGGTGATGCAAGACGAGCGATGGACGGTTAGTTTAGAGCCTCCGTCAGAGGCCGAGGTCCGAAACGCGATCATAGCCCTCAATGGTTTTCGTGCGGCTGGCCCGGATTCTCTCCCACCTGCACTATTTAGGGATGGAGGTGATGTTCTCTGCAAAGCACTGACATCCCTATTCGAACGTGTCTGGATGGGTGTGTCCCGCCTGAATGGAACGAATCGATTATAGTGGCAATATACAAAAAGGGCAGTCGTACAGACCGTTCTAACCACAGGGGTATTAGCCTAACGCCGGTTGTGACAAAATTACTGGCCTCGATTGTCATTCGTCGCCTGACTGCGGAACGGTGATCTCGCATTAGGGAAGATGAAACAGGTTTCCGCCCAGGACTTTGCTGTATAGACCATATATTCACTTTGCGGCAGGTGCTAGAGCAGCGCCACGCATACCGACAATAGCTGTTTCTTGTATTATAGAGTGCCTTCGATTCAGTCGCTCGGTCGATTTTGTTCGAAGTACTTGCGCAGAAAGGTGTTCTCCCGATATATGTGAACATTGTACGTGCTTTATTCTCGAACACTACACGTCGCGTCATGATCTACGGTGACCTGTCGGATGGCTTTCCGACAACAACTGGCGTTCGTCAGGGTTGTCCGAACTTCCCTTTTTTGTCTAATTTCGTCATAGATTCTATCATGGAGTGTTCCCTTGCTGAATCTCACGATGTAGGCATTGAAGTGCTGCCTGGTGAAAGATTAGTTGATCTTGGTTATGCGGACGATATCGTCTTGCTTTTCGACAATGTTGAGGCGACACAATCAACCCTGAATAGCCTATCCAGAGTGGTCCCATTATTTGGTATGCACTTCGCACCTTCAAAGTGCAAAGTGTTGCTGCAGGACCACCAGCCACTCGATGACCCCTTGACGCTTGCTAACGAGGAACTCGAGGTGGTTGATCAATTCACTTATCTTGGCAGCTGCATCAGCAATGATGGGCGCATAGAAACTGACGTCAGCTCACGCATTGCAATGGCCAGAGCTGCCTTCTTGAACCTGCGTCATCTTTGGCGACAGAAGGGAGTTTCCCTCCGTCTGAAAGGCCGTGTATACAAGGCCACAGTGAGAGCCGTTCTGCTCTATGGTAGTAAAACTTGGCCCCTTCGGTCTGAAGATCTGAGGCGCCTTCAAGTCTTTGATCATCGTTGTTTGCGAAGCATTGCTGGTGTCGGATGGCACCAGCGTGTCCGCAACGATGATGTGCGTAGGCGAGTACTAGGTGGTGATGATCATGCTAGCTCCCTAGAACGACAGATAGCACTGAATAAGTTACGTTGGCTCGGGCACGTGCTACGCATGCCTGGTCACCGCTTACCTAGGAGGGCCTTGTTCAGTCTACCAGGTGTCGGATGGCGCAAGGCTCGAGGTGGACAGAAGTTGACTTGGCAGCGGGAAATGAAGTCACTGACGACCAAACTGGGTGCCGTTGGTCCGTCTCGCCTTCCGGGTTGGAGTCCACGTGACTCGGCTTGTGCTTGGCTCGAGACTTTACAGGACATGGCTCTCAACCGACACTAGTGGCGCGTCTGCTGCCGTCTCCCAATCAGATTGCCTGTTTAAAGTGTGTTTCGTGCTGAGTTATCTGCGGGGTAATGGCTGATTATGACGCGTGGCAGTGAAAGCCGCAAGGAAGCTGTCTCGCCGATGCCGCCTTATCTTTGCATGATAGCCGGCTGTATGCGACGGTATGTTGTTAACACAAGGTGTAGACGCCTTGACCCTGAATGTTTGCTTAGGGCTTCAAGATTTTCAGGTAAATCCCTCCTCTCTCTCTTGTACTTTATTTCGTTTGTCCTCATGATTGTGTGGCAGCGAAGCATCAGTTCAAACGGCTGATGTACTGTTGTTGTGTTTTTCGCCATGCAACATATCAAGAGGAATCTTTAGTCACTAATGCAGTGATTCCCAGCCTGCGGGTTTTTGCTCTATAGGGATGAAAGGGGATTTTGCGAGGAGCAAAGATGAGGTTATCATTCAGTCCGAAACCAAAACTACTGACGAAATCAGGTCATTTAACCAACTGACTAATCGCTGGGGATTAGTCGTTAGTTGCAAATCTTTAGTTTTTGTTTAGCAAATTAGAACATTTCAGATTATAAATGATATTGCCTAAAATACGAATATAAGCCTGCAACACAGCGCCGATAGATGGCGCGTCTATCGGCTGGCTCGTCGATCGTTGTTCGGTGGAATCAGGCGGTCGTACGCGGCCTTTTAACCAGTTCCTGCATGTGAGACCGGTATCGCCGATTTCGTTAACTTCTGAACATATTATGGTTTGTATGGACTTGAAGCAAGATGGATTTAGTTAATTAATTGCATACCTTCTAATATCCATAATCATGCGTTTAGGTAACAGTTTTACGAACGCGTCACCTAGGTTGCAGCCACCTGAATCAATTTGCGTACAAAGGAAAATGTGACAGAAGTGCGAGAAATTATTTACTAACTAAATTGTAATATGATTACTGTGTCTATTATACACGAAGCATAACATGCAATAGCTAATGGTTAATTTGTCTTTACCTAATTTTCTGGGAGTGGTTGTTTACATTTACTCCGCTTTTGGAGGTAGTAGCCTCAAAAGGGTTTTGAACCATCGGTGTAATGTAACCAAATCATTGGAAATAGTAGTATACCTGCTGGACCATATTTTTGACCATTTTCATAATTTATTTTATTCCATGTTCTCGGCTGAGGATTATGAGACCTTATCCAATTTGGAGCAGCTTTGGCAAAGAATTCACACTTAGTTCGTTGCAAATGAGCATCTGGACCACCTGACCTGATGAAAACAATAGTTCGAGGGGTGGTTTTCATTACCAATCGCTAGCTGGTGGGTCTCCGCATAGATTGCGCTTCAGTGATCCCGTAGATTGCAACCGTTGCTTTACGACCAACATTGTCTGTTACTGATGTATACAGTAACAATGGTCACAATGCTGTTTCGCATGCCAACACCATCCTCATCATCATCATTATCAATACACGAATGCTGAGGGCGCGAAACACACCCTAGCTAATGTGCCGCAATACAAAATGGCTATATAACAAACATTAGGGAATACAAAACTAAAAATGCAACACATACCAACTATCGTGTTACGCATTGGGTATGACATCTTGGTTGGAGGGCGTAACTGAAGAGGAGAGGAGAGATAAAAAAACTCGTAACACAAATGCCATTGAAATCGCCTCTTCGTCATGTCAGCTAGTATATCCAGCGAAACATGTTCATTCTCCTTCGGACCCCAGCCCGGCAGTCGTGAAGCACCAACGGACGCCAAGTTCGAAGTGATGGCCTTCATTCCTCTTGACCAAGTTTTCGCTTGGCTTCCCTTTCGCTTCCTCCATCCACAATCCCGGCGCACAAACAACACATGACCTAGCCCCTGGGGCCTAGTGCGTGATATAACGCTGCCGAGCGGTTCACTCGCTCTTCCTGCACCAAATACGCGGTACCGTACACGCTCATTGGTCATGCGGTACTTCCACCAGACATGAGCTAAGCTTCGAAGGCAGCGGTGGTCGAACCTAGCTAGCCTGTTTATGTCTTTGATCTAGTGGGCCAGATTTCGCAACTCTCCATTAGGGTTGGGCGGTCAGTTGCATTGTAAACTTTGCCCTTCAGAGCGAGTGTGATGTCACGCGGGCCTCACAGATTTTGAAGATTGGCAAAATCACCCCGAGCTTTCGCTTTTACGGTTCGTGATCTCATCTTCATTCCCACGAGCGCTACTATAGCTGCCGAGGTACTTATATTTTTGAATGTCTTCTAACTACTCACCGCCAAGGGTCAGCGCAGTAGTGGGTCCCTGTCGATCTTGGAGAGACTTTTCACTTCGATGGTGCAAAGTATAGCCCGAAACGACCAACAGCCAAAGCTAATCTGTTTAGTGCTGCTTGGCACGTTTAGGAGCTGTCACAGATAAGGGCAATTTTGTCGGCGTATTCTAAGTCACAAGGTCGCTCACCGAGTGGGAGCTCCACGCGTTGTAGGTCGTGTCCAGCAAAACGCCATCTCCATGACTTCAACCATAGCGAAGTTAAAGAGAAGTGGTGACAGCGGACACTGCTGGTGAGCGTCGGTAATTTACCACAATCCATCACTCCGCCTAAATTATGCGCATACAGCACTCTGATCATGTTTACGCATCAGACAATGGTGTCCTAAAGGGCACGTCTATCCACCGAATCGAAGTCGCCTTTGATGTTTGAGAAACACGACTGCCAGCAAGCTAGTTACTTCTTTCATTCGTGTGAAATCCGGGTCCCATAATAACCTGCGGATGTATCTACCTGGATTAGGGAGCTGATCGATCACCTTAAATGGCCTTTTCTTGGTGACAATACCCTGTGGCTTACCATCCCTGTCTCACTTCAGTGCCCCGCGCTTCGAGGTTACGAAGCTCATGTCGTATCATAAGGTTTTCTGTGTCAATCTGTTCAGTTGGGTTAGCCGTCTCAGAGTACCGAACACTTACCCCTTGTCAATTGGGACGTGTAACCTTATGAAGTAACAGCAACCTACTTCACAGCCGCCAAAGAGATATAATCTGTGGTCCAAAGAAATACTAAACATAAAATATATCCACGTCTCGAAATATGCTGTATTGCGCAGCGTCGCTATCCTGAAGATCGTAACTGTGGGGCCAACCACTATCTTCTGCACAGTTCGTAACTGGTATGACAGCGGAGTATTAACCGTACTATACCTTAGTCCACTATCAGCCATGCAGTCCTACCGCCGTCATCCACGGCTTAGTGGCGTAAACTGCTGGCATTCAGAAGTCGTGAGATCGGGATCTAACAGGAGTCCAAGGAATATGTGCACCACTTACAAGACCCAAAAGGTTGGAAACGGCCGTTTGGGGCTTTTCCAGACTTGTGAAAGCCTGTCTGACTGATTGGTGACTGTGCTGCACTATATCCAAAGCTAAATATCCGCCCGTTGTGTATACGTCTGTGTTGATGGTCGACAACCCAATGTATTTGTGATAATTACTAAGATTGCTTCAATGTAACTAAGTTTTATATAGCAGCACAATCCTGATCCCTCGGTGGAAATCTTGCCGGTGAACTGTGACAAGCATGTAGTTTCCGATCGTGGAAGCTAGAGTCCGAAGTAGCCAGATCGCAGCTAGTGTGTTGCTTTGCATTAAGTCCATTTCGGCACATGCTTCTCCACACGAGAAGCCGTTGCACCAAGTATTTGACTGTGCTTCCACAATGTGAGCTGACTTGAGTTGACCGGGATCCGTTCATTGGCGGTACCACATGCTCAAGTTCAATCAACGATGGCTGTTTTGGTACAACGCTATTCTGCACAACAGAGATCACATTCTAGTCATTACTAAAATGTTGCGCGATGTGCGCAAACTGTCATTCAACCGCGTTTCTCGACAGCTCTCCGTTGGTCGCCTTGTTCTATGAGTATAGCTGTTCTGAACATTAAGGAATACAGACATCGTAGTGGAGCCGATACACGAGCACTACTTCATCTTCCAATCCGATCTAGTGCACTTGTGTATGTGATGTATACTAGGCTTAATTTTACTCGTCTCCCCTCCACTCATCAACTGGTGGTCGAAAGAATAAGATATCTGCTCACTAATCTGAAGGTCAACGATCCTGCCTCACAGTTTACCCAGTCCACACGCGACTAATCGTGATCGCTTGGCAGTGAAGTGTCGTCACAGCGTATTGACGTATTACCGATGCCTTTCTTCTAGAGTCGACTATCGCGTCGTCTCTTTTACACGACGCTCGGCACCTGATTCCGTCGATTTCATGCGGGCAGGTACCGCTTGAACTGAGAAAACCTGTCAAGAAAATTAGCTAATACTGGTGCCTTACCGGAGGATGATCGTATCCCGTTGCAAAATTCTTTGCGTCCAGACGGGTGGCCGATTGGTCTAGTCACAGAGCTTGTAATCCTCTGGTTACCGCTTCGAAACTGCATATATGTATGCAGGCTTTCCGTACCCATTGCCTGCACACGATTGTTGGTAGCTGCGTCGATACGATACGCTGGCGCACTTCCGACACTTTTTTCTTTTTACTTTATTATATACCTATCGTCCGTGCTCACTAACTGCCTTGTCTTGACGTGGGTCTCACACTCATCGTTGCTCGTTTTTTTCAGGTTGCATCATCAGTGTGATGCAAGCGGTCTTCTCGGCTGTGTTCTACTTCGCTTCTGTCCCTCTCTTCCCTGGATTCTTGCTCGTCGGTTATGCGACCGTTTTCACTATGTTCCCTGTGTTCTCGCTGGTTCTGGACAAAGATGTTCCCGATCGCATCGCTCTCACTTTTCCTGAATTGTACAAGACGCTACTCAAAGGTCGTGAGATCACTTTCAAAAGTTTCTTTGTGTGGCTCCTCATCAGCGTCTATCAAGGTAAGTCTTTTGTCCCCTCAGTCCTTGCCCATTCATCCACCAGCCCTCTCGCGTACGTCCCATCTGTGATGGAGAAGCGCTCAACTGGAACGCGTTCCCACAGCCCGGCATCATACGCACATGCTGGATCAAGGGGACACCATGCCCATCGAAGATTGTATTCCTTTGCGTGACACATCTGTCGCAATGACGGAATATCGAGTACCTCATCATTATCATCATCGTCGCCTCCTTCTTCATCACCAGCACTGCTGCTATTATAGCGACGTGCCACAGTTCAAGCCAAGCATATCGTGAGACACCTACTGAACGAACAGCGATGTTATGTAAAACAGTTAGGGTATACTGCTGTAACTGTGACCCTTAAATAAGAAACGCGATAGAGCTCACGACTATATTGCTAAAATAGAATCGCGTAACCGTAAGGTTCTCGGTAGACTGATTATGGCGCGACTGTTTCACGGTGAAATATTTGTGCGCCAACTTGCAAAATTAGTAACTTATTATTTAAGAATATAACCGTCAAGGGCACACAAAGCAACTTATCGGCTGAAAAAGGTTGAATCGAATATAAGTAGCTGTGATCAACCTTCGAAGGGAAATGGACATTTCTTACAGACATTACATTAGCTACCATCACCGTCTTCACCATTATTCTCGAGAGCAACATCATTAACGGTACATCAGTACCGCATATTACCGAATATCAGCTCGTCCATAGATAAGTCCACTGTGTAACTTTACAACATAAAATATGTCCAAAGCTAAAAGTCCCTGTATTAGCCGACCTCTAAGAATCAGCAAAAGAGAAAGGGAGTTGACGTCTTGGAAAATACTTTGAACTGATTGAAAACTCATGATTTCAGGTAGATTTGGAAACAACCGGTTGAAATAGTTTGTGGGCAACATTTCGCTTTTGACACAAAATGCTTCTTGTGGCCGAGGTCAAGGATTGGTATAGCACTTATAGCGAACTGGGATGATAATCGCGACGAATGGGATGTAGGCAGAAGGTCAGTCGTGTTACAGCTCAACGCATCACTCCAACTAGTGCAGGGAACGGTCACAAGTGGTCCGCGTTACATGGTCCTACACGGAAGCCCTGTTAACGATGGGTGCGGGGATGATGTGATGTTTATTCTCTGCCCTGGATCCGTCCGCCGGCGCTCCTCAGACTGATCGGGTTAACACAGCTCTCCCCACACTCGAAAGCTCTGCCCGTTCATTCTGACCACACAGATGTTCACCTTGCTAATCTCAACCGCCTCAGCAGTCAGCCTTTGGAAGTTGATCGCAACCCCTTTCTAACGGTTTCGACGTTATCCAAGTCGATCTTATCACCTGTATCTGTCGCGTGCATCACTACTGCCGAGCTCCTTAGTAAAGCCATATATTCAAGCTCGTTTCTCGGTGGCCGTGTTATGCGTCTCTTGTGTTCTGCTATTCTTGTGCGTAGCTCTCTCGCGGTTTGGCCGATGTACACGTGTGCGCAGTCTTTGCAACTAATTTTGTAGACGCAATTGGTTGTCCTATCTGCGGGAAGTGGGTCTTTCAAGTGCACTAGTGTAGAGCGGAGCGTTTGGCCTTTCTGGAAAAGTACCCTTATGTTTCTTATTTAAGACTCTCCGCATGTCCTCCGAAGTTCCATCTTTATAAGGAATACCTACCGTCTCAATCCACTCGGTGGTACGCCGTAGGTGAGGATTTAAAATTCGCTCTAACTGGCGTTTCACTAACCGCCTCGGGTATCCACTACTGAGCAATTGGTTCATTACTTCTTTCCGGGCGGCCTCCTTCTGTGAACTGGGTCTGGGCTCTGTGAAACAAAGATGAGGTGATTCCAGCATACACATGCTTGGATGACTTGAACTATAACAGAGTACACCATCTGTGTCCGTCGGCTTACGAAATATCGTTTCTCCACGCTCTTGACGTCACTACTACCTGCTCTCACTTGAGTGAGTTCAAATGAAACATGCTCTACTACTGGTCAGTTGTGGTGACCGTAATGTTTTATGATCGCGGTTGATGGGGGGGAGTAAAGTCATCCGAACCTACTTTCACCGCACCGGACAGTGTATCGATCAGACGTCAAGTCACATGACACAGATAAGACAGCTGACAATATAGGGTAAGGTAGGAGGGTGTGTCAGTCTCGCACAGTCGGGGTTCTCATTCAAGTTAACCACAGTAGATCATTGGGTGAGAGCGAAATTCACGATCAGGGATGTGGGACAACGTTGCATTTTTAAGGCACCGGATCGTCTGGCACAACGTTATGTTTAATGGCTTTTGTTTCGCTACGGCCATCCGTCGCGAACGTCAAATCTGCAATATACCGAGAATTTTCGACACAAAGTAACATGAATGGAAAAAACCCATTGATTGATCAGAAGTCTTTTGTAAGCGAACATATTTTTTCGGTAATTCTTCATCAGGCTTTTGCAGTTACATGAAATGCAAAATTTCTGTATACAGACCCAACGGGTCGTCAGTCAACCAAATTGATCCTAGTGCACTGTGGCACGCCGTCGGTTAGGTTACAGTTGTAGTCGTACGTGCCTACAGGTCAACTGAAGTCCGTCCTGGCCAAGGTAGGCTCAACGCGTGAGTGAACCTTTTCTGCGTGCACAGCACTGGGTCATAAAACCGAATGCCGATGGCTTCTGCGGTGTCTAAAATCCGCTTACGGAAATACATCGATCAATTTTCTGGGGTCTGATAGATTACTTTGAACGAGTCAGCCGACTTGGTGGCGTGACCCGTATTCGCAAGATGCGTGGCGATGGCAGAGTTGGTAACCTTTTGGCCTCCATTTCCGAGCCAGGCCGGATGGTGTTCCTTCACCCTTTCGGATAAGCGTCTTGTCGTACGACCAACGTAGCCTGCTCCACAGGAACAGGTAAAGGAGTATACACACATTGAATTGGTGTGGACAGGCAGCTTATCCTTGAGGTTTAGTCGCACCATTGGGCTGCTGGTGAACCGGATTTGCAACCTCGCCGCTGGGAAGGTATTCCTGAGTGTGGACGAGAGACGGCGGGATAGATTCTCGGATACTATTTCCTTTTTGTAAGGCAGTTGTAGGAAAATAGGTTTCCGTTCCGTCGTCAGGACCATAGGTGCCCCCCTGTTTCGCCCCATATTCGCATTAATAAAATTCCCTGGGTAGCCATTCTCTTAAGCGTCGATCGTATTAGCTGCAACTCTTTGAAAAGCGTATCTTTCTAGCAGATTCTTGCGGCCCGGTTCACGAGACTGAGGACCAAGTTTCTCTTAATCCGAAGCGGCACAAAGCTATGAAAGTTTGTGTATGTGTCCAATTATAGGAATACCGTCCGTCACTAGCGGGTGGTGCTAAGATAAGGGCGGTGAATTACTGAGTGTATTTTGCATGACTTTTTTTCAAATTCCGTATAGCTTTTTTATAAGCCGACCTCCCTTCTACCGAAGCGAAAAATTGTCAAAAAATCATCGGCTAATGTTCGGTAGTATACGGTACTTTCTGCCTATGCATCGCCGCCATATATACACATTTTCTTCCATACTGAAGATTAATTTGAAGAGCAACTTGGACCCAAGATAATACACAGATGCCTTTAGCAAATACTCATGGGTCTGCACAATCATAAAAGCTGCAACTTAGCAACGTTTCGACGAGGCGACTGCACGCAACACTTCAAAAATGACGAATACTTTTTGGAGTATTCATCGTTACTGGTCAACTTCTAAGCATATTCATTAACCAATATTTTATCCACTACCAACTCATTCCTTAAGCTTAATAAAAATCATCGACCGAACCGTCATCATCAATAGCAGTACATCCAGCCACGTGAGCTGATTCTTCGCTGCCGTACAACCATTGTGACCTACGGAACGAAGAACAATAAGAGGGTGAGAAGGGGGACTTACCTGAAAACCTTAATGCCCTAAACGAACACTCGGGGTCAAGGCGCCTACACCTTGTGTAGACAACATACCGTCACAAACAGCTGACTATCGTGCAAAGATAAGGCGGCGTCGAGGAGACAGCTTCTTGCGGCTTTCACTGCCCCGCGTCATAATCAGCCATTACCCCGCAGATAACTCAGCACCAACCACACATTAAACAGGCAATCCGATTAGGAAACGGTAGCAGACGCGCCACTGGTGTCTACTGCGAGCCATGTCCTGTAAAGTCTCGAGCCCAGCACAAGGCGAGTCACGTGGACTCCAGCCCGGAAGACGAGACGGACCAACGGCACCCAGTTTGGTCGTCAGTGACTTCATTTCCCGCTGCCAAGTCAACTTCTGTCCACCTCGAGCCTTGCGCCACCCTACATCTTGCAAACAAACAAGGCCTTCTGGGGTAAGCGGTGACCTGGTACATGTAGCACGTGCCCAAGCCAACACAACTTATTAAGTGCTGTATGCTGTTCTAAGGAACTGCCAAGTACTCGCCTACGCACCTCATCGTTGTCGCTGGTGCCACTTGACCAGCAATGCTACGAAAGCAGCGATGATCAAAGATTTGAAGGCACTTTCTATCCTCAGACCGAAGGTGTTAAGCGCTATTCCAGTAGAGTAGAGCACTTCTCTCTGCAGCTTTGTAAACACGGCGTTTCAGACCTTCTGACGCCACAGGTGTCAATGATTCAAAAAGACAGTTCTGGCTTTTGCAATACGTGAACTGACTTCAGTGCTTGTGCGCTAGCCGTTGCTGATACAGCTACAATGTAACTGAATTGATCAAGTGCTTCGAGTTTCTCGCTATCAGTGATCAGACGGTCATCAAGTGTCTAGTGGTCCTGAAACAAAGCCTTGCACTTTGTACGGGCGAAGCGCATGCCAATTGATGGGACCACTCTGGAGAGATTATTTAGGGTCGAACGGGCTGCCCAGACCTCGTTAAACAGCAAGTGGATATCGTCCGCATAATCACCATCAGCTTGCTTTTCTGCAGATAGCGGCTCGACGCTTAATCGCTTGCATCTGTGGCTTTGTCCCAATGTTTTTCGGAGCAATGTAATACGCGTTCAGTTCAATGACAGGTTTGAGGGAGCAGATACCGGGATCCGAGACAGAATGCTTCTGCCCATTGATTTATACGGATTCGGCTTTCATGTGTCACCACATCTAAACGTAAGGTGCCAAGCCCTCTAATCAAGGCCTAGCTGTTGCTTACCATTTCCCTGATTAATGGTGTTTGAAACCATGTTTGTCATGGCGCTCGACCATTCGATTTTTTTAACTCTTGCTCTCAGCATTCCATCCGACTATTCTATCGTATTTACTTTCCTTTTAGTTATTGTTAGGCTCCGACGTGGATCTTATCTTGCGTTTCCCTACTTTTCTCACTGCTTTTTTGTCTTTACACTTCGATACTCGGCCCATTGCTGAACTGTTGAGCTAGCTAAATACCTGTACTTCCAATCAAGATGTGTAACGTGGTTCTTAAAGCGTATACGCCTCAAATATTCCATTCTTTCAACAGTAGAATGCGTCAGTTATGGCGATTCTACTCCATTTACATCCTCGCGAAATGTTTGAGAATGTCAGAGTTGAACGGTACGAAGTGACCCCAGCCTTTTCTTTATGCGGTGTTGTCCATAAACCACGATCCAATGTAACTGCTAAGTATTCCGCTTGCATAAGTAGATGTTGAATATGAATTTTGCCTCACTCTTACGTGTTGCTATTAACGACCCCATTTGGATTTGACCCAGTTTGGCTTCGGCTAATGAAGCTGAACCTATGTTTTCTTTATAGAATCATAAATTGTCCAATTTGCAGTCTTGAAAACGGTGTTCACATATCTTTAAACAGCAAATATCCAATAGAGAAGAGTAGTAGGGGGAGTTGAATGGTATAGGTAGAAATTCGTCACATCTAGATTCACTCAGACAGCCGCCACACGCCCGGAAATGCACTGTACGCGCGTTTCATCTTTTCGGGAATCGTCAGCAATGCGCATTCCATCGGACCCTTGGTAGGGCTCGAACCCGCAACTCGACTGTTGCCAGTCCGTAGTTGAGACCACTGAGCTACGGGGGACTGCAACCAGCATCGTGAATAAGTTACTAGATGTGATATAGCGCCGCTCACTATCCACTGACTTACACGTTACTGCCATGCAGAAGATAGGGTAGCCCCCTCACCAAGCGACGAGCTTACCAAACTTAAGCCGCCAATTAACTTATTGCATTATAAGCAGTTTGGTCTGCGTACTGATTAGAGAAGAGTAGTAGGGGGAGTTGAATGGTATAGGTAGAAATTCATCACATCTAGACTCACTCAGACAGCCGCCACACGCCCGGAAAAGCACTGTACGCGCGTTTCATCCTTTTGGGAATCATCAGCAGTGCGCATTCCATCGGACCCTTGGTAGGGCTCGAACCCGCAACTCGACTGTTGCCAGTCCGTGGTTGAGACCACTGAGCTACGGGGGACTGCAACCAGCATCGTGAATAATTTACTAGATGTGATTTAGCGCCGCTCACTATCCACTGATTTACACGTTACTGCCGTGCAGAGGTCAAGAGCGTGATTCCAAAATTTACTACGAGAATCAGAGAACGTTTCTTTCTAACCCAATACTCAAAGATTTGGAAAAAACTTCCAAGTGATATCAAAAAATGCGATACACTATGCAATTTTAGACGCTATTAGTAAGCATTTAACCGTCCAAAACCTGATTAATATGTTCGGGACATCACAGTCCCTAGATAACGCATTCGAAAACGGTATCGATTGTGCCTGAATAAATTTTCGAAACACATACACATAACATTTCGGACAACAGCCGCTTTCATTTCATTTTTTTCTCGGCCCAAACATCTGTCATGTGATTGTGAAGAATCCTGGTTCAATGGCAGGAAAAAATAGCAGAACGATTCTGATTACTCTGTGTTACCTAATTTGCAATTGCGCTCATGTTTATTTCTGAAAATGTATTAATGCAATGTCATGGAAAGGTTGTACCATTATTTGATCTATTCCTTTTAGGGAACATCTTCTCGCATTGTCGAGGAATATACAATTTAGTTATTTAATCTGTGCGCAGCCGAGCATTCTAGCGTTAGAATTTATTCAGCTTTGAGGAACGGAATCCCTGCTAACTTCTTTTCTGTATTTTTGCTTGATATCTTTGAACGGGACTGTCTAGCTTGAAAATTCCGCCGGATGACAGAATGGTTGAATTTTGGACACTTCGCTTCTCTTATCTCTTGGCTTCGAACCAAACCTCCGTACAAACCTTCCATATAAGTCTACGTAAACGCTACACACTTGTATGCACTTCACATCTATGGAGCACAAGGCACTGTTGCACTAGCCATCTCTGAATAGCCACTCGAAGTGTTTAATCAGCTCATTTGTCCGAGTGGTTGTGTCAAATCAGATGCTCACGTCATTGCACTCGTCAACAAACCTTGTGTGGTCTCTAAACGCCCAACCATCTATAGGGATAGCGTTATACTAACTCTCTGGTCAAGGTCAAGATACACAACCCTGTGGCTCGGCGGGAGTTACTGCATGGATCCGAAACGCGGATCGGAGGTTAAGTTTCTAACGATGCGCATGTGGCTACAAAGGTCAGAACCAATGCTACGATTGTGTAACATTTTGGACTCCCGAACAACACTTCACTTAGTCCACAGTGTGTGTTTAAGTATTTGAGTCGCGTTCCAGTCTGTCGCTTGAGCTAGTCGACCATCTTGCAGATAGATGGCTACACTTAGTACTGAATACCTAGTCGGTTGAACATCAGCCGTACCCCGCGCTTGTTAACATACTCGGATCGGTTCATCATTAAATGCTGGTGAATGTTAGCTTCACTCTCCGAGTATTTGTAATCCATGGAGAATCCTGCGACAACACCACAACCTCAGCAGCATTGCGTAACTGTAGTATTTTTTCCATCGCACATCATTGGAAGGTATAGCGCTCGTTTGACAAGTATATATATTTGCAAAAGTCTACGAATAGACATAATGCCATCAGAAATCATGGGATTCAAACGAAGGTACAGAAATAGTAAAATAAAATACAACACAACAATGTCCATGGTTTCCTCAGAAGGCGAGATACTACCCGGTTGCCCAAGCCGAAGTAGGGTGTTGATTTAGGGGACACCACCCCGAGCCTTTGGCTGAATAGCCTGTCCGCAAGGCAGCGGAGCGAATTCAGGGAATCGCTGGTGGCTGATTGCTCAGTTCATACGTCTTTCGTTTGTTCCTTTGTCAAACAGGGGCCCAATGCTCCCCAGAAGTACAGTATGATGTTGCTGGAATACAATGCTTCGCCAGGATGAAGCAAGGGGCAGTGACTTTATTTAGTGGCGAGTCACGTCCGCCACGTCACAGTGTTGTTAAACGGACATATGTGGCTTTTTATAGGGAGAACGCTTGTCAGGCGAAAACCCACCACGTCCTGGAACACTGCCGCCGAACCATTTGCTGTAACGGGAAAATCCCGAACCACCCAGCTGGCACCATAAGGAGGTTGTTCGGCAAGGCAGTTATCTGGCTTCAGACTTGAGTGTCAACTTCTCTACAGTTAGTCCTTTCGACATATTTGTCGTGTAGAGGCGACACCTGCACCGATTTGGGGCATTAATGGCCTTATCTCTACTTCTCCGTATTCACTGTCCTACTCAGCTGACTTCAAACGAGCAGTGTTTGGTACTACGGGCTTTCTTGTCATTTCCCGCTTATCGTGATCAGCCAAATTTGAACTGCTATTCTGTTTCGTGTAGTTACACTCATTAGTCATACATCCTTTGTTTTTATTAATATCCCCTATGGAGGAATTTCATAGCATCAGCAACAACTTCCATTTGAATTGGTACTTCGCGGCTGTTTAACGGCATTGACTTTCAGAACGAAAAATATTAACTGGGAAAGAAAGGGACCTTATGCAAACTTTTAGGGTCAAGCTGGCGACGCCTTGTGAAACAGCTGGCTATTTTGCCTAGGCGACATTGGGAAGACCGTTTTCACTGCTTCGCGTCATTATTAGTGGTTACCCCATATAGGTGTTTACCATCAATTATCTCTTTACTACCCTCCTACATTGTATCCACATGTCTTGTACCTATCTCTCAGGCGGTGTCATCATGTATGGTGCATTGCTCCTCTTTGAGGACGAGTTCATTCACATTGTGGCAATCACCTTCACTGCGTTGCTGTTGACTGAACTCCTTATGGTTGCAATCACTGTACGGACATGGCATTTGCTCATGGTGCTCGCGGAAATCCTCAGTCTGGCGATCTACGCATTGTCTCTGGTTGTGATGAGACAGTACTTTGGTGAGTCCGCTCTTTCTGTTTAAATACTCGAAGTCGGAGGGATGAAACCGCGATTTCTCGGTTATTTTTACCCTATCAAATTCTTAATTGAATGAGTTTCTCCTGTTTACAGCTTGATGAAAAGAACTGTTCCAAAGACGTGGCTGTATTTTATCTATCCTTTTTGACTAACTGTGACTTCAGTGTCTATTCTAGACCCTTGATGAATGACTGCAGCTATCTTGCCTCATGTTTGTGGCATTCTCGTCGCCTTTTTGATTCCTGTGAACTGAGTAACCCTATCTCGACATGAAGGCACTTTATCTTCATGCAACAACTTGCATACCTATCCCATCCATTGAGCCATACTGACTGTGCTGTTGAATACTTTGTGTGGGCTATCCCATCAGGATTTGCCCATAGCCGTTTACGGGAAAACTTCTTCTCTTTGTACTCAACTTTAGGAGGAGGTATAGAATGAGGTAACATCATTTTATGTGTAAAGACTCCTTACAGATGGACTTTTCAGTCACGGGTCTTGGTTGCCAACCCCAGCCCTTTTCATTAATTAGTTTGACTTCCCGCTAATTATCCTATCCCCCATACAGCCGTAGCTTTTCATGGAACTCTAGTTCGACACTCCCCGACACTCCTCGGGGTTTTCTCAAGGCGCGCAATTTACGGTGCGTGCATGACAATCAGTAGACACATCCCGACCACACCATATATATATATATATATATATATATATATATATATATATATATATATATATATATATATATATATATATATATATATATATATATATATATATATATATATACACGTTTACATATATATAGACAAACCCATCTAAATCCAGTTTGTAACTGATTAATGTTTGACATAAGTGTGCAATTACCGATCATTTTTGTATTACTTTGCTCATGCATATGCAGACGTGTCTCGCACTGTCATGTATAAACAATTTATTTATTTATCATTCTTCATTCCCATAACCGCCAGCACCTTATGCCACTGAGCCATGGCAGACTGTAGCGGACGGTCATAATTTACATAATACATTGATGTAGCAAAGCGTTTCCACCTACCTGACTCTTCTGACACAACGAAAATCGTTTGCCAAATTGGTCTCACATGTTTCATTTGTTACATTTGTTTCACTACGTTGTAGCCGAATTTGATCCGCGAGCAGCAAATTGGCGCGGTCAATTAGGAAGCGTGACTGTGAACTGCATGAAGAGTCCAGCATTGCGCACTACGACCGGATAGGTGTAGAGACTTTTACGTTAGAACCTGAGTCCAATCTTTGGCAGGGCAGAGGTGAACTCCAGGTGCTCCGATCATCCCAATCGCCCTCACCCGCACACTCTTAGTTGGCTTACAGTGTTCGTCAAACTTTTTATTTGAACAACCTAGCTATCTTGCGCAGCATGTTCTCTGTTGTGTTAACGCGTCATCATTTGTCACCACTCTGCGCGCTACCTGGAGGTGTGCAATACCTATGTTATTGTGCTGCAATACACTGACATACATAACTAAAGGCTATACGCTAAATGCTAGCGAATACAAATTAAAACTGGTAATATTGTGCCTTGTTTCATTTAATGCACCAAGAATTGTGTCGCGGTGTATAAATGCGTTTCTCTTGCATCAGTCTAGGCATCAAATATCTCTATCATTCCAGTCGGCTTTCTATTTAATCAGTGCGTTGTGGGCTAAGTACTTTAGTACCAGTAAAGGTTTCCACAACTGCAAAGTTTATTGCGGGACAAACGAAAACCCACACACAGACAATCAACAGGTATGAGACCGGAAACGCTATTGTTGTTTGTTGGTGTAGTTAGACTTTGTGCTCAAGAGGTTAGATGTAAAATATCTTGTGATTCTTTGTTGTTCGGTGCCATATAAGATCCATAGTCACCAGTCTGACTTATTTCCTCGTCCGTGTCCGGGAAGTCGGTGTACAACCACTTCAGTCTGGTTCCTTTTCGTGCCATCGGCTGGTTGCCTTGTGTCTTCACTCCGTCTGTCACATTGTCTGCAAATCACGCCCGCTGCATGGTAGGAATCCCAAGAGAATGCTCTGCTCATTGTCTCCTATTCATCATTTAAAAACTGTAGTCTTACTGATCGCAAGCCTGCCTTGTAATTCGAAGGCGCGGGTTCGAGCTCGCGTTGGGACCGGGTGATTCTCGCAGTATCCTTAGCCTGTGTGAGACTGTTGGCGGTTACGCGGTATCGAAGCGTCGGTACTGCGTATCGGCGTACAGCTGATGCCCCTTCATAAGCGGTACTGCGCGGTCTGTCTCTGGCAGACATTTCTTTTTTGGATTCGTGCTAGGGTGAATGACTGAACCTTTATTTACGGAAGATTGACAGACCTGTCAGTTAATATTAATCACTTTTATATAGGTGAAGCACCATCGCCAAGGAAGTTCCTTCTATTTTAAGGCTGTTTGCACAGGATCTTAACAAGACCCCTTCTCCTTCACAGTTTTGAAATTGGTATATTCTCAACTAGATGAGGCACTTCGTTATAAATATCCCGAGCACCTTTCAGTATTTAAGCTTCATTGTCAACAGCAACTTCACTTTCGTCAGTTAACACTTATGTATCCGCAGTGACCAGTTGCGCGGATGATTTCCACTCCGGAATGCTCTGGTTACTTCGTTAGTCTTACAGGTGAAACTAAAATAAGTCACTACACCGCGACGAGATTAGACGTTATCGTAATGCAATGGTTTGACTGTCTCATCGATCCATTGAGATGGGCTAAATGGGGATTCTTGCTCCTTCAGCCACTCATACCAAATGGATCAATGGTTTGTGTTCAGAAAAGCGGCCTGATCTTTCAGGTTGGGAGATGCAGTAAGTGCAGCTCCTTACCAATTAGGACCGGCTCTCTCTAGCCGAGTGCCAAAATCTCGGTGTCTCGTACTCATGATTTTAAATCAAAGGCTTTGGTTGAGAACCCTAATCCTTCTGTCTATGCCTGAGTAACCTGACAGTATCCTGCCCTCGCGATACAATGACTAACTTTTCAAATGATTTATTGATGCTCTGGTCGTCGCACAGGATATTCAAGCTTGCCCTATCTGCTGTGTCGAGTAGCTTGGATAGGGGTGAAGATGCTACTATCAAAGCTTTCCTGTCTTCTTGTCCCCTGTTTGCGCTTTTTTTATGCTGGTCGTTTTCTTATAGCTTCACTTATTCCTCCGTTTTCAATCCCCACAATACTTGGCCCTCCGCCACCTTACTTTGATAGAAGCTTGTCTTCTCGTTTCGACTCACAAGCCGTCGCTCCGGCTCAGTCCACTGACTAGACCCAGAAGCTCGAAACAGCACTGCCTGGTGCTTTTCCAGACTTGCCAAAGCCTGCGGACTGAGCGGGAACCTCTGAAATGACGCAAAAATCCCCACTATCCCTTAATGATCTAAAATCCGTCCGTATAGCTTCTAAGTCCTGTACCGTACGCAGTCCTAGATCGTGGGGCCAACTACTGTCCTCTGCACTGTTCGTAACCAGCATGGCAGTAGAGGATGAGCCGGGCTGTGTTGTAGTCAGCTGTCAGTCATGCAGGTCCGCGGCTGTCGCCCATGGCTTAATGGCACAAGCTGCTGGCATTTGGAAGTCGTGGGGTCGGAACCCGGCAGGGGTCCGAGGGAGACGCATTACTGACGCTCAGAAGCTCGAAACAACGCTGTCTGGTACTATTCCAGACTTGCCAAAGCCTTCTGACCGAGAGGGGATTGCGGCGATTTACCTCTGAAATTCCATGTTCAACCAAGCAGACGATTTCAGCTCATCCATTCCTGTTTGAAGCTTGTTAGGTTGCATGGCAAGTACAATTCTAAAAACGGCTGTTTTGTGAATGCTGTAAACGTCACGTCACGTCGAGGTAACCAATTATTAGTGCCGCTTCAATCAAGACTAGTTACAAAATCAGAAGAAAGCACTGACATAAATAATAATATTGTACAGATAATAGTGATACGTGAAAGAGAGACTTATCGCATATGCTTGTATGGTGGCTCTGAGTCCAACTCAGTTTGCGGACGGTTGCGACGATGGCTGAGTCTTTCCCTGGGCACGTGAATGGAAGCGTCTGTCCTCGTTGTCCGGCCATCCAGTTGCGCGTGTTGCGTCTCGATGCGACTTAAGTATATCCGCATTGCAACTGGCTATGAGATGAAGTACATTCTCAACCGCCAGTGTTTGTGCCACGTTCTTTGATGCGCCGGCGTGGTCGAATGATGTTTTGGTGTTTTCTTGCGGATCACGAGGTATGATAATTAATCGTTGCCGTGTGTTAGGTTAAATGAAAAGTACCATTCTACAAATGACTGTTTTGAGCAGAATGTTAACGGACCTAACAGGGCTCTTCCTCCTCCCTAAAACCGGCATGCCTCAGTGTGCGCATTTTGTTGCAGTTTGATCGACAGACAGCACTTGTCCGAACACTAGAGAGCATATCAGTCGATATTTGCTGATTATCGGAAACCCGCCTACGAATTTCCAGCTTTGTGCTTACTCTGCCATACCCTACATGCGACACTAGCGGCACATTCACATTGCGCCTGTTTGGATAAAACGCAGCTTCGACTATTGGTCAGGCCGGTGTGCACATTACTCTGAGTCCCCGGGCTGAAGTTGCCCTGGTAGACTGGATCCTAATCAGCAGCAGAATGTGCGCCCTCAGAGTGGCCGGCTCGTTCAAAGCTTCGAAGTCTCACGGGAACAAACAGTGCCTGTTTGTCATTGTGGCCTACACTTCACAAATTGTAACATACTCAGTGTAAGATGAATTATATCACCAACTGAATGTGCTGCTTCATTATGAGAGAAGCACGGGTACTTTGGTGCCGGTTGGTGGTCGGTACACCCAAGTTGGAAAACTGTCCACTGATGAGCCACATCTGGGCGACCAGAACAAAGTGTTGTTCCCGTTATGATAACGGTGAGCGGCTGTTCCACCTATGTAAAAAATGCTTGTCTGTTTCCCGCGACCATTAACTTCTGACACAATATCCGCCGGTTGATGACTTGGCGCCCACCAGCCATGGATGCAACTTGATCACATCGCGATCAGTTATTGTTTGAGAGACTGTCCAAAAGCGTCGATCAATTTGGAGCACAAGCATGGACTAGGACCGCGCACTAGTGTGTGCCGATCATTGTGTGCGTTTCGGTGTACACTGACAACGACACTGTGCGCATAGACATCCGCCAATTGGCGAAGCCAGATGCTCGGAATGCGTCTCAAAGTACGCTATCATCCGGGCTGCGTACGCACTCACTGAGCACGTTTGAAGATCGCTGAACGCATGTTCTCCAGGCCTTATATTGGCAGCAGGCATGTCTTCACTTGGTAAATCTGATTCCTAACCTGGTCATTACTTCTTTACACAGGCTGGGAGCGAACACTACGAGAAACTGTTAATGGGACGGAACCAGCCAATGCGAGCGTTTTACGCTGAGGGCTATTGATTTGGCCATAAATTGAATGTACCGTTAGTTGGACGTTAAGCAAAATATACTTGCCAGCCGTACGCCGGTCTCCTGCTTTGGGAAGTCGGGCTGATCAGAGTGCGCGCTAGCAGCAGGTCATCGGTAGGTCAGCCGAAACCATAACATATATTTTTGGCGACGGAAGGTAGTGGATCAAGATGTCAATTTCAGCGGAAGACCTGAAAATCATTTTGTTGCAGCAACAGCAGCAATTTGAAACAGCACAGCTGCGTATGATTGAAACCCTCACCCAAATGTTATCTGTGCAGCCTACGGTCGTTCAGAACAATGGGAAGCCTTCGGCGGATGCGATGATCAGTAGTGTTAATGAGTTCATATTCGATCCTGACTCAGGATTAATATTCGATGCGTGGTTCAGGCGCTATGAAGATGTTTTCAGGGCAGAGTTGTCAGGTCTCGATGATGCATCTAAAGTTCGCCTTTTGTTACGAAAACTCGGAACGGTTGAACATGACAGATACATTAACTACATTTTGCCAAACAACGCGCATGATTTCAGCTTTGATGATACAGTTGCTCGACTCACAGCGTTGTTTGGAGACCAGTTGTCTCTTTTCAATAACCGATACAATTGTCTAAAGCTATGCAAAAAGGACAATGACAGTCTTATTGCTCACGCGGCGATAGTCAAACGTGAATTCCAGAAATTCAAACTGAAGTCGCTCACGGAAGACCAGTTCGAGTGTTTGATACTAGTATGCAGTCTACAGTCCCCAAAAGACGCCGAGATACGAACGAGAATACTTGGTATGTTGGAACGCGACACAGATGTTACATTACAAAACGCCATTGCTGAAGCCCAAAGAATCATGAATTTAAAGCACGATACGGCTATGGTGGAAGATTCGAGAGCACATTCCGCAGATATATCTGTCCAGCAAATTTCAGGAAACAACCCACCGATCGCTCAACCTAGCAGATATCCACAATCCAAACCCCCATCACCTTGCTGGCAGTGCGGAGGATGGCATTTTGTGAGATTGTGTCCTTTCAGCAAACATGTTTGTCAAAGGTGCTTTAGACGGGGGCACAAGGAGACCCACTGCAGATTCAAAACATCATTTAGATCGTCATGTGATACTCGAAAAGCAGGTTACCGAAGGTTCGCGACAAGAGTAAACGCTAACTATACGGACGATGTTAAAGATAGAAGAAAGTTCGTCACTATTACCATCAACGGAAGAGTAGCGCGTCTGCAGATTGATACGGCTTCCGATATTACAGTCATTACGGAAAACTTATGGAAAGCTATCGGTTCACCTGACATTAAACCAACTAACCATAAAGCGAAGAGCGCATCAGGTACGAGTCTAAACTTGATCGGTCAGATTGAATGTGAGTGTCGCTTTGCCAACTTCACCGCTTGGGGAACTATTTTCGTCACAACACACAAGGATTTGAACCTCCTTGGATTAGACTGGATTGAGCGATTCAACCTCTTAGATGTTCCCATTAATCAAATCTGTGCAAGTGTACACTTACACAAACCAAAAGTCCCCAAGGCAATGGCAATCGAACAAATTCGAGAGAAATATGCACCTGTTTTCCGTGAAGGACTTGGTAAGTGTACAAAGTTGCAAGCCTCATTGTCCTTAAAACCCGATGCTGTTCCTGTTTTCCGTGCAAAGCGGCCAGTACCTTACGCAGCAGTCCCAATTGTTGACCAGGAACTTGATCGTTTGGAGAAACTTGGGGTTATCTATGCAGTGAACTACTCTTCTTGGGTGGCTCCAATTGTGGTTGTCAAGAAGCCGAACGGCCAGATCCGAATATGTGCCGACTTTTCTACTGGGCTGTATGAAGCGTTAAACACGCATCAGTATCCTCTGCCAGTCCCAGATGATTTGTTCTCGAAACTAAATGGGGGTCAGTGTTTTGCCAAGCTAGATCTATCGGATGCGTACTTACAAATAGAAGTTGATGAAGCTTCTAGAGAATTACTGACGATAAATACGCACCGAGGTTTGTATCAGTATCATCGACTTCCATTCGGAGTTAAGTCCGCGCCAGCAATTTTTCAGCAAATCATGGATACTATGCTAACAGATGTAGATGGTGCTGCCGCATATTTGGACGATATCATTGTCGTCGGAACTAACCCAGATGACCTTTTCAGAAAGCTGCACTTAGTACTTGATCGCATACAAGAGTACGGATTTAGACTTCGCCCAGAAAAGTGCACGTTTTTCATGGACTCCATTAATTTTCTTGGCTTCATAATTGACAAGAACGGTAGACGTCCAGATCCGTCAAACATGGATGCTATAAAAAAGATGCCACCTCCCAAAGATGTGCCTACTCTGAGGTCCTTCTTAAGACTCGTCAGTCATTACAGTCAATTTCTGCCACATATGCACAGCGTGCGTGGACCACTCAATGAGTTACTCACCAAGGACAAACGTTGGCACTGGTCCGAAGATTGTCAGAAGTCCTTTGAGGAGGTGAAGCGAATGCTGTGTTCTGACCTTATGCTGACACATTACGACCCTACACTTGAAATCGTGGTGGCGGCAGACGCTTCGAAGTATGGCGTGGGTGCAGTTATCTCTCACAAGTTTGCTGACGGATCGGAAAAAGCGATCGCACACGCAGCTCGATCACTGTCGCCAGCCGAAAAGAATTACGGGCAGATAGAGAAAGAGGCATTAGTGATAGTCTTTGCAATAAAGAAATTTCACAAAATGTTGTATGGCAGGAGGTTTACCCTGCTTACCGACCATAAACCACTCCTAGCCATATTTGGATCAAAGTCCGGTATACCCGTTTATACCGCGAACAGACTGCAGCGTTGGGCCACGGCCTTACTCGCCTATGATTTTGCGGTGAAGTACACGGCTACAAAGGACATAGGTCAAGCAGACGCACTTTCCCGGTTATTGGAGCTACAACAGCATCAGCAGGAAGAATCTATAATTGCAGCAATCTCCCTTGAATCAGAGGTCAACCAGGTCTTGATGGAGAATTTTAGGAAGCTTCCCGTGACGTTCGACATGGTACGTGACGCAACTGTGCGAGATCCCCTCTTGCGCCAGGTAATCAAATTTCACACTACGCAGTGGCCAAGTGATACTCTATCCGGAGAGCTACAAATTCTCTCTCGGAGAAAGGACGAACTTTCGATCGTAAATGGGTGTTTACTTTTGGCCGAGAGAATTGTCATACCCAAAGAACTTCGCCAAAGAGTCCTTCAGCAATTTCATCGGGCACATCCTGGAATTAACAGAATGAAAAGCATTGCTCGGAGTTTTGTCTACTGGCCAAACATTGATTCGGAACTCGAGCAACTAGTAAAGTCATGTCCCAGATGCGCGCTTGCAAGTAAGGCACCGAGAAAAGCTGACTTAGCTTCCTGGCCGTTGGCAACAAAACCGTGGGAACGCGTGCACGCTGATTTCTTTGGTCCCCTAAACGGTCAGCAGTACCTAATAGTTGTTGATTCCTATAGTAAATGGCCTGAGGTCTTCTGTATGGAGCGTGCGACAAGTGGTGCAACAATTAACATTTTGAGGAGACTTTTCAGTCAACACGGAATACCAGAAACCTTGGTCACTGACAATGGTTCTCAGTTCACTTCTTCCCAATTTGCCGAATACTGCGCACAGCATGGTATCACGCATCTACGGTCGCCACCGTTTCACCCTCAGTCAAATGGACAAGCAGAGCGCTTCGTCGACACGTTTAAGCGATCGCTACTAAAGATGCGGGGGGAAGGAACCACACAGGAGATACTTGATACATTTTTGCTCGTGTACAGATCAACTTCAAATCCCCAAGTACCAAACCAGTTGTCGCCGGCAGAAGCACTAATGGGAAGAAAACTCCGTACTGTGAATTCCCTGCTAACTCCGAGGTGTACTAATGAGCAAGAAAGGAACGTTCGGATGGAGCAGTACTACAACGAGCGACACAGAACTCAAGCACGCCGCTTTTACCCCGGACAGCGTGTCTTAATAAGAGACTATCGCGCGGGAAACCCGCAATGGGTGGTAGGATCGATACGGAGAAATATTGGACAGGTGCTATATGAGGTTAATGTGGGTAATTTGATTTGGACCAGGCATTCCAATCAGCTGCGACCAACTAGCATCCCTGCGGGCACAAGCGCTCGGTTACTACCGTTAGATATTCTACTAGAGAGTTTCGACATGCCATCTAATCCCCAAAGCAATTCGGATGCATCCCGCACAGAAGTCTCAGAGGAACCGAAGGTCCAGACCCGGCGCTGTACTGATCGACTACGGAGACCTGTCGTAAGAATGCAGTTGGATCCAAAAATGAAGTCTTATGTCAACTTTTGCGGGGGAAGGTGTTAATGGGACGGAACCAGCCAATGCGAGCGTTTTACGCTGAGGGCTATTGATTTGGCCATAAATTGAATGTACCGTTAGTTGGACGTTAAGCAAAATATACTTGCCAGCCGTACGCCGGTCTCCTGCTTTGGGAAGTCGGGCTGATCAGAGTGCACGCTAGCAGCAGGTCATCGGTAGGTCAGCCGAAACCATAACAGAAACCTGGCCCATCAGATTGACAGATGTAAAGCGGCTAGTTGCGTTTGACCACGGCACTTTCACTGTCTGTTTCACATCTATTTGGAACACTGTGTAATCAATTAGCGTGTTCGACATCTTGTTTTGGCGCAGGAAGAGTACGTGAGTCGCTCAGTACCGATATCTCATGCGCCAGGTTCTTATGGGTGGGTCGGCTTTCTTCTAGAGGAATAAAGGCCGCACTTCGAGGTTCACCTCGGTTGAATCCTCTCGGCTTCCTGGTTGGGGTTCGAAAGACGACGAGCACGTTTCGTTGGATACACTTGCCGGCATGGCGAGGAGTCGAGCTCAATGGCATCTGTGTTGTTTCTTTATCGCGACCCATCCGGCTTGAACTCCCCCTCTAGCCACGATCTCATTGCTATTCAGCAATGTAGAACAGCGTAATAATATCTGATCTGTAAGCTGCTGCGAGGGACGTTTAAACATTTACAATAGAACCTCCGTACACAGTGTAATCTGCTTTTTATGTTTCGCTTTGCTACTTTAGCGCTATTTTCTTGGATTGTATTGCAGCACGGTTGTGCCTCATGCTGAGGTTGATGTTGCATTCATGATGCCTCTTCACTGTAGTTAGGATAAACCAACTTACACTTAATCTAGGTCTTTTAATCTGGATAAAAGTCATTCCACTTTATTTTATTTGTTTATTTCTGTCACTCTGCTGCATATTCTGTGTCAATATTGCGTGTTTGGTTTCCTTTAAATTCTATGTTGGTTGTTTGATATCCCCGATGTTGCTGTGCTTGATGTAAATGTTGACAATGTGCCTATCTGGGTAACACCCTCCACATCGATTACTGGCTCCAGGAGACTGAATCTTTTCTGGAGGGGAAGGGGTGCACGGTCCCGTGGCTCTACTATGCTCAAAGAGTGGTTCCATCCAGTGTGGAGCGGACTACAGCCCAGCCACCGCCATATGTTCGTCTGGTACACATGTTTCCCAACATAGATAACAGGAATGCTTCTGCCGTGCATGTTGAACAAGTGTGGGCCGGCTGCGCTGATGGAACGTGACTCCCGCCCACATGCCTTCCGGTCTTATTTCTTCGGGTTTACACTGGATATGGCGTGTGTGGATTGAGCTGTGGGGGTGCAGCGCAAACTACCCATGATCCCTCAGTCGGCGCAGACGTCCGGTGGCTCCTATGGAGGCCGCAGTGACAGGCACATCCGGAACCGGATACCGCCAATCATTGTGGCACGATAGCTAGGTTTTTTCGCCCCTAGCTGATGTGTAGAATGAACGAATGAAATGGCTTTGATTTCGGCGCGCCTTTATTGCTGATTTATGGGTAATACCCTTGAATATAATACAGGTTGATGAAAGCGGTAGGGAAGATTTTACACTGAGGCCGCCTTGTTTTTGCACGATACCTGGCTGTTTTTGAGTGTCATCAAATCCCTTTTTTCGCTGACTCTTATCTCTAGTAATAGAGTAATCTCCGTTGATGTACTCTCGTAAGGCGTCTATTCGCCAGCACAAACTACTTATATCGGTGATGCTCATGAATCTGTCTGTATTTTGCTTTCCCATTGTAATGAGATGACTCAGTTTGACCATTTTGCAATTCACTGTCCCAGTTCTCTTGACGAAAGCTTTACCTGTCACAGTGTTATAGTGCCACTTTTGTAATCGAAGTATCCCACAATTTCCCCTCTCCATCCTTTTTTATTCATTCACAGACCCAAACTTCTTGGGAACCTTTGGATTTATCTGGAAGGTTCTGGCGATTACGGGCATCAGCTGTATACCCATCATCATTTTGAAGTTGATTCACTATAAGTTCCGACCGTCGATCTATTCCAAGCTCCAGTGAACTGAGGCATTAGACGATTAGCTCCTGTTTACATGACGTCTACGACCTTTTTATCCACACACACATGTACTTTCATGTCGGATTTATGCTTTCAGCGCGCCTCGTCTCTCCAACATGTCATGGTATCCACATTACGTGCGGTCTTCTTTCCTCTCATCAACTTGACATTTCCTGATTATTTTCTTCTGACAGATGTCCCTGGTCATTCATCGTTTTCTCTTACCTTGTACTATGTGCGATTACATCTCCAAAGTCCATTTTACATGACACTATGCCTTTGTGCTTCCAACGGATAGGTCTGTGGCCTGCGGACTATGTCGCTTGTCAACTTGGCTTGTATATTGTAATCCATACGGACAACAACCGATCCAATGACTTAACAATGTGTGCTCCTAACCGCTATGCAAAGCGTTTTCCTCGTAACTGAGTGACATACTAGTGAGTCGACTACTGAAAGTGCCTACGCCTCATTTTCGAGTTCTGTCCTGTTATCCACAACCAGTGAATCCATTCATGGTTGAAAATCTCGGCAGGTACAGTGTCTGGGGCGATTGACACCTAATCGAGCTGACTGAGGCTTATCCCAGAATAATTCCGGTCTCAATCAACTTTGCGTGCCACAATCTGCGCACGCAGTGTGTACTCCATAGTATACTATTACTGTTCATATTCATCGTAACAAGCACGCCAACGGAGCTCCGTGGTGAAGGGCTAACTCTACACTGGCGAATTCTGTATCTTGGTTCTACTCTACGTTCGACTGTCTGTACTTCCAGACTGCAAATTGGTATGAAACTGGGATGGAGCGCACGGCTATAATCGTGTGAAATTTTGCATTCATCTACTTCAGCTATGCTCCTAATGGCTGAACTGATCGAGTTTTACACTGGAATATCGCTATCCGCACAGCTTATGTTCAACCATCACTTCAGAGACTCTACGCACCACTGGACATTGTGGAGCTTCGTATTTTTACACGCTAGCGATAGTCCCTGGCGGCAGGCTGCGTTCCCTTTTTTCACAAATGCAAAAAACGGCTCCACTACTTTCTGGCAACCTGTGATCGCCTTAGCAGCTTATATGGCACCTCGACTGGTAGCAAATTGCGAAGGAAGTCGTAACTCTGGGGGACAGCCCTGTCCTCTGCGCGTTTGTAATATACATATGACACTGGATAATGAGCCGCTCTGTGTCGCACTTAAAAATCAGCCATGGGTATCCGCCGCCATTCTCCATGACTCAGTGGTCTGACTCGTTAGAGTAAGGTCATATCTTCGGATGAGGTAGATAAGCGTTGCTGAAAAGTCACAACCGGATGAAACGACCGTCTAGCGCTTCTCCGTATCTGTGCTGCCGTCTCCTAATTTGACTGCCTGTTTAAAGTATGTTTGGTGCTGAGTTATCTGCGGGGTAATGGCTGATTATGACGCGTGGCAGTGAAAGCCGCAAGGAAACTGTCTCGCCGTTGCCGCCTTATCTTTGCACGATAGCCAGCTGTTTGTGACAGTATGTTGTCTACACAAGGTGTAGGCGCCTTGACCCTGAATGTTTGCTTAGGGCATTAAGGTTTTCAGGTAAGTCCCCTTCTCTCCCTCTTCTTATTCTTTGTTTCATAGGTTATCATGGTTGTATGGCAGCGAAGCATCAGTACTGCTGTTGATGATGTATCTGTGATGACTGTCTGGCTGAGTCTAGCTACGGTGAATCTTCTAAAAACAATATTTATCTATAGGGCATTGTGTCTAAGATCATTGTCGAGCACTGCTCAATCTGCGGTTTTCCGGTATGGTTTTACATGCCACTTATCGAGCCCAAACGTCTGAATTGTAGAACACAGCAGCCTCCTGGTTACACCGATGAGTCTTGATTTATCTGGATCCATGACATGACATTGGTTACCAAGTTTCGGATGTGCAAGTTCTACTGAGGAACAGGACAATTGCATTCTATTGTATTTTAACTCTAACGTAGGTAGAATCAAACTGCACACATGAATTCTAGTTATCTGATTCATTAAACGCTAAAGACTCCTTTAACTACCCCTGCTACTTGAGTCTGGAATGGCTTAACTCTTTTGTATATGTGTGATGAATAAATGTTTGACTTTTAGATTTTACTTGTAAGCCCGTTTCATTTATACAAGGGGAGTTTATGCTCCTGAATACAGTGAGTCCATTATTCTTGACTCAGTGTTGCGTTGCTTCAGGTAGTGAAGAAGCGATGTAAGAAGGAGAGAATAAACGCGCCAGTTGCAACAGGAAAGTTATCAGAAAAAGGAATGCAACGCACGAGTGGGTGCGGCAACAAGTAGACGCATGTCTCGTGTCGCGCGATCGGGTTTATTGGAATGGAGACCTGCGAACGACTGAGGTTGACTCCATACACACTTATGTGCACGTAACCATTAGATGTGTCTAGCATCATGCAACATATCGGGGAGATAAATAAATATGCGATGTTATTGGGTTGTTGTACTCGCAATGGAAGGTAGAGGCACCCATACACAGTACCCTGCAGAGATAGATGAATGAATAATGGAGACATGTGAAGAGGAAGATGATTGAAAGCACCTTGCAAGTATACTAAATATCAACCTGCCACAACTGGAAAGGGAGGCTGGAATCAACCGAACCAAGGGTGAAGTATGGTGGAGCGCGAATAGAGTGTCTGAGAGAAAGACACGGTGATTGCGTAGTAGAGTGGGTGTCATCGGAACCACCGTTACTCTCGAAACACTTCATCTGCAGTTTAAGGCAGAGTTCGAGGTTGAGGTCATTGTGAGCACGCTAGCACGATGCATCGACGGAGGACTTAGAACCGTGAGGAATCCGGGAACACAAAGTCCGAGAAAGTCCTACGCTCTGGAGCTGAAGAAATTGGAATATGTAGGGAGACAAAGCTTGTGGCTAGACGAAACACATTTGACCTATTGTTCACGTACCAGCGGGCGTTCACCACGCGGAACTCTTGCAGAATGTAACTTGCCAAACATTCGATGACAAAATGTGCATCTTATTGGAGCATTGATGGCGGATAACCTGATAGAATAGGCCACCATGAGATGCAGTTTAAACAAGGCAAGGTGCCCAAGATGGTTCGCAAAATTTTGAACGCCAACTCCTCGGTTTTTAGCAGAGGTTACCAGGTGATCTGTGATAACAGACTATGCTACACGAAACTGGAACACGTATTTCATCATCATCATTAACAACAATAATATTACTTCAGCCATTTGGACAGATACTTTGCCGCCCCATAACCACGATGACATGAGGAACGAAGAATGATAACAGTGCGAGAAGAGGAACCTAGCATGTACAGTGCATTTGAGAAGAGTCTTTCGTTTTTGCTCAGTCGCCGCGCTGGTCAGGGGTAGATTGGAACGCACTAATTTGCCGACCCACCAATGGCATGTACGTCTACTGTATTTACTCATCCACGCATGTCTGGGGGTGTGAATACGACGTGAGGACGCATTGCGGTGCATGTGTCCTTGAAATATGTTAATGACCCTCGTCGATTTCGACAAAGGCCAGCTCAGATTGGGTCGATGCCGACGTTTTTGGCTGGTGGTTTGCAACATCTCGACAGCAGTGCATAATGCACTGGCTACCGTGTTCAAATGTTGATGGCGCTTCGACAGTTGCTTAATGTTATCCCAGCAAATGATAAAAGGGTTAGTGACAACGCTGTTGTAGACTGAATGTTACCTTCACATAAACCACCTTAGCAAAATAAGAATTCGTAACAATTAGGCGGTGAAAATATGAGATGCTACTTCTGCATAAATGAGTCCGGAACAATGTCTACCAGCTACTGGAGGCTCATCGGATCTATTTGCAAGTGCGCGGCCGCCTAAGGAGTTAATTCCAGCAGAATACAGAAATAAAAAGAAAGCTGAGTGCAGTGCCTTTTGAACAGATTTTATCAAATCTCATTTTATTCCATCAGCTTGGAGAATTAAATCAAAATCAGTTTCGCAATGAGCACGAGAAGGAATTTTACAGTATTGGTATGGTAAAAGAATCCTAAAGTAGATAAAGAAGCGTTTAGGTCAAATCTAATCACCCATTTTAGAAAGAAAGGTGATGGAAGAATCCAGCGCGTACGATGCATTTATTTGATTAAGCCAGTCTGTTAACGGCTGAATATTCAAGCGTTGTTGGTGTATTAAGCATTTTATTGACTTGACTTGAGTTCCTCGCCTTGGCAGACTTGAATGTTTAAATATTCCTTATCGCCCAGATACGTATCCGGCCAATTTGGAAAACCTTAATATGCCATGGTACTAGAATTTTTGGTATTTTAAGTATCCATGGAAACTGTGTAAATAGATCACTGAGGATTCACGTTCAACCGTTTGTTCCACGGTCATGACACATTCAGTAGTTGCGAATGACTTAACAAGCGTAAAAGTATTGCCCATTAGTTAATTTCCGGTGGCCGGTGGGACTCTTTTAACTTCCGATATAATTCCACGGGATGTACAGCTGAGCGGCTAATCGTACTCCCACAACGACCGAACAACAACAGATCATGGTGACGTGCTGGTATAGATTTGTTTTCCTATTTCGTTAGACTGCTGCTACCAAAAGAAATGCGGATGTTCTACGTGTGCCCTAAAGCTCGATCCACCTGAGTGTTGGCGAAATGTGGGTGGGTGAGATTTACTGTTTTATGTGAAGCTGCCGTTTGCACTAGTTGCAAAATACCCAAGACAAAATGAACCGTAATCGCTTTCAGCTCATACGTCCTTTTGACACGTCAAAGAAATAGAACAAGGGTTCAAATTCCCTACAGGCCTAGTGATCTGGAAGCAGAGAGTGCGGAGATGATATCTGAGATTGGGGCAGCACTACACGTATGCTGGTGGACTCGCACCAAACCGCAATCAGATCCCTCATGTATGAATTTGAAGTTGACGAGCTGCTAACAACTTGTCGTGGAGTGTGAGGCATGAATCCAGTAATACCAAGTGAACATCCAGTGGCCCTAGCTTGGCGAAAGCTGCTGCTGTCACACTCGCTTCCATAGCAGTCATCCTAGGAATACTGTAAACTGGCTTCCATGAACTTACCTGAGCTACAAATCAAGTGGACTGGTCACTACAGCAAGATTCATCTATCGAAGCAATATAGGCAATCCTAAAGGAGTATGGAAAACGATTGTGCGCAAGATCCGTAACCCTCAATTATCAGATGGTTGCACTAATGAAACTAAAATGGTTCGACAAGTATATTTTATTTCATTAGACATTGACGTGTACTAAGGAATAAATACAGTCCGATGGGTTCTGCCGCCGATTACGTGGTGTCATAATCATGGCTGATTTCACGCAACAGCACCAGTGTTCAAAAATCCCAGCCACAACGAAGACGACCCACAAGAGGATCATTCATTAAGTGACGCTGCACTTGAGGAGTACAGATGACGGAGCAATGTTAAAGGGTTCAGCCGGGCAGTCCCTGACTTCCAGGAGGGACCATGCGTCGGCACTTGTGGTGCATTTCAATTCCTTATTCACAAATATTTAGGAGGCGGTACAGAGTTTGATTTGTGTAGGCCCTGCCCCTTTTGACAGAAGAATTTCGGCATAGTAGATGCTCGCAAGATATTCATTGGTAATTGGCGGTGCTTCACATGCTATACCTAACGATTCGCATTTACTTGTCTGCTTCAAATCTGTGCGAATCATGTTCCACATTGAGATTGCGGGTCGCATTGTGGGTTTGGTAGCATCCACCAATCAAATATGCTTCACTACTTGTCGGTTTGACGCATGTCCTCGCAAACCATTGCTGGTCAGGTTTTAGACTAAGATGAGAACATTGCAGAATGCTAAACTGGAAAAACCAGGTTAACTTGACAACAAAAGTAATTCGATGGCTTATCAGTTCGTCTTCATTTCGGAAGGAAGAAGTGATCGTTGGAGACAATGAGATGAACGCTTATCGAACCATTAGCAATTTGTAGGTCTGTGGCTATTGTCCACTCCAAGAGATATGTGTGTAGGAGGGTAATGGCATTTTCAGTACCGTTTCCGCAGTGAATGTTACGCCGGATCAAACTGCTACTTTGTGCACTTGTCCTCACGCACCAAGTGCACAGAGTCGTCGGCCTGAGTTGCGTACACCGTCCAATTTTCTGAACTGCGATTGTTTCTATAACCATGCCAAGTCCGGTCCCTCAAGACCAGCAATGGTTTGCGAGGACATGCGTCAAACCGACAAGTAGTGAAGCATATTTGAATATTCAGCCGTAAACAGACTGGCTTAATCAAATAAATGCATCGTACGCGCTGGATTCTTCCATCACCTTTCTTTCTAAAATGGGTGATTAGATTTGACCTAAACGCTTCTTTATCTACTTTAGGATTCTTTTACCATACCAATACTGTAAAATTCCTTCTCGTGCTCATTGCGAAACTGATTTTGATTTAATTCTCCAAGCTGATGGAATAAAATGAGATTTGATAAAATCTGTTCAAAAGGCACTGCACTCAGCTTTCTTTTTATTTCTGTATTCTGCTGGAATTAACTCCTTAGGCGGCCGCGCACTTGCAAATAGATCCGATGAGCCTCCAGTAGCTGGTAGACATTGTTCCGGACTCATTTATGCAGAAGTAGCATCTCATATTTTCACCGCCTAATTGTTACGAATTCTTATTTTGCTAAGGTGGTTTATGTGAAGGTAACATTCAGTCTACAACAGCGTTGTCACTAACCCTTTTATCATTTGCTGGGATAACATTAAGCAACTGTCGAAGCGCCATCAACATTTGAACACGGTAGCCAGTGCATTATGCACTGCTGTCGAGATGTTGCAAACCACCAGCCAAAAACGTCGGCATCGACCCAATCTGAGCTGGCCTTTGTCGAAATCGACGAGGGTCATTAACATATTTCAAGGACACATGCACCGCAATGCGTCCTCACGTCGTATTCACACCCCCAGACATGCGTGGATGAGTAAATACAGTAGACGTACATGCCATTGGTGGGTCGGCAAATTAGTGCGTTCCAATCTACCCCTGACCAGCGCGGCGACTGAGCAAAAACGAAAGACTCTTCTCAAATGCACTGTAGACCAAATGCCCTAAAGAAATATTCAGGATCAAGGCACATACACCGTGTCAACAATATTCCGTCACGAATAACTGGCTATCGTGCGATGATATGGTGGCATCGGCGAAACCTCTTCCTTGCGCTTTTTATTGCCCCACGTCATATTTAGTCATCACAGATAATTCAGCACCAAACACACTTTAGACTGGCGCTCCGATTAGTAAAGGGAAGCAGATGCGCAACTGGTGCGCATTACAAATAATGTCATGTAACTTCTCTAGCCAAGCATAAGGCAGGTCGGGTGAACTCCAGCCTCGACGGCGAGATAGACCGGCGGCACCCAGGTTTGTAGTCAATGACCTCATTTTCCGCTGCCATATCAACTTTTCCCACCTGGAGCACTGCGCCACTCTACTTATGGCAGCGAAAACAAGCACTTCCTTATTAGGCGATGACCGGGCATACGTAGTAC
Source organism: Dicrocoelium dendriticum (assembly GCA_944474145.2). Classification (NCBI taxonomy): domain Eukaryota; kingdom Metazoa; phylum Platyhelminthes; class Trematoda; order Plagiorchiida; family Dicrocoeliidae; genus Dicrocoelium; species Dicrocoelium dendriticum. Next base: position 7,417,913 of record OX104066.1, read on the forward strand.
GGGCCAAACTCAACGCAACTTATTCTTTGCTATCTGTTATTCCAAGGAATCAGCTTGCTTATCACAGCGGAACACCAGCCTGCGCACATAATCGCTGCGGACACGCTGGTGCCAGACGACACCAACAATGCTCCGCAGACAACGAGGTTCAAGGACCAGAAGACGCCTCCAGCCCTCAAATCGAAGCGGCCAAGTTTCCCTCCCCTAGATTTGGGCGGCGCTCACTGTGTCCTTGTGAACACGGCCGTTCAGAGTGAGATAAAAGCCTTTCCTGATATCAAAATATCGCGAATTTAAGAAGGTATTTCTAGCTTTTGCAATACGTGATTTGACTTCAGTGCTTATGCGCACATCGTTGCTGATGCAGCCGCCAAGGTAGGTGTAGTTATCAACTAACCCGAGTTCCTCGCCATCGAGGCGCAAGCATAATGAAGTCACTGGTAGTCCTCCAACAACAACTTGCACTTTAAAGTGTGAAGTGCATGCTAAATGACGGGACAAATCTGTGTTCATTCAGGGTTGATTGGGCCGGCACAACATTGTCAAATAGCAAGGCAATCTCGTCCGCATAATCAGTGATCAACCAGCATTTTATCACGCTGCACCTCAACGCCAGCATCGTGAGGCTCCACAAGGGAGCACTCCATGATGGAGTCCACTACTGAAATGAAAGAAAGTTTAGATTCGACAACCCTGAAGAAGACTACTTGTTGTCGGAAAGGTATCCGATAGGTCACCACAGACCTTGACGCGCCTTTTGGTCTTCGCATACAGGGCACGTAAAATTTTCACCTATTTCACGTGAACACTTTTCCGTTCAAGTATTTCGAAAAGCCCTTAGAAAGTAGAAGTCACGATTAAACTCCACACAATAATCTGCCCCGGTGGGGAATCAAACCCCGATGCCACGAATTTCCCGTCCGCTGCTCTACCACTGAGCTACCGAGGGCTGACGATTATGTGCGCAATTTAATACATGACATTTGCTTATTTCGGAAAGAATGCATTGATCGACTGAGTCGAATGCACTCCTGAAAGTGAGGAACACAGCTGCTGTCGGTCTGCATTACGTTTAGCGATGCTCTACACCTGCCTCAGAGTGAATACAGCCTCTTTTTGCGCGGGAACGTGCCTGCTCTTCCTTAGTCCGGGATTACCGTTCTGTAATGCGGCGACGAACGAGAATTGAGGCTATTACTTATGTCACAACTGGTGTCAGGCGAATACCATATAGTTAGCACAGTCGGTGCGACTATTCTTCTCTTACATTGCTACTATGATCAAGTCAATCCAGTTGCCCAAGATTGTCTCTTCTTTTAGGCCTGTTCGATCAGGATGATCAGTCTTTTGCAGATGGCCTCATCACTATCCCTACATTGCAGGTGGGAGCGGTTCCGGACCAGCAGCACGAAAAAGTTTGAGAGCTGTGATTGCGTTTCGGACCTCAGCCTCCGATAGAGACTCCATGCCTCATCCTGCTTCACAAGAGTAGGAAGAGGTCCGGATACTGGGAGCCGACTAAACTCATCTTGAAATTGCTCTTCCCAACGAGTAATACGGCGTTCTCATTGTGAATCATGGCACCCGCGTTGTCTCTGATTGTCTGACGCCTGGTTTCCTGGGACCAGTGGTGCGAATCAGTTGGAAGAGCTTGCGAAAATTTTCCACTGTTCCCGCATCCAGCATTTCTTGGTCCCCACTTTTCTACCAGCCTTCCTTTTCATCACGTAGACTCCACGTTACTTCGCGTATAATAATGCGCCTGGTCACGTTGTGCTCAGAGCCGGCAGGGTTTTCTTCTGGGTTCCAACAGGTTCACCGACCTCTCGGATATTCAGTGACTGATGCGGTGACTATTGGTAATGCTGCAATCAGGGGTTCCTGCTTGTCGCACGGCGGTCGAAATCCTATTCCATTGAAGCTCAGTGTCATTAGGACTAGAGAGCGAAATTTCGGTACACAGGCTTGATGACCAGCGACTGAGATAGCTTCTCTGTTGCTAATGAAGGTAGACGCCTTCCGGCAAACTTCATAGAAAAATGACATCGTGATCAGAGTGGACGCAAATACTCTAGAATGAGCGACAATCCAGGATGGGACTACGCCTCTTGTAAGTTATGGCAATGAGAGATCAATTTGGGTCCATCGCTATCCAGCTATAGGTTGATGCCAAGTGGCTCTTCGACGCCCGCTGTGTCTAAAAGCGGTGCTGCTATGAAACAGCTGATGCTCCGTACACAGTTACAACAAACGCTCGCCGTTGTTTATACGGTCTGAGTTAAGTCTATATACCTTCTATTTATGAAGGCTTCTGAAGAGCTCAGACGACTCACTTGCGCATTCATATCCCCTGCAAGAACTATGATGTCTGAACTGGTGGTACCACTATCTAGCAGTGTATACAGTTCGTTGTAGGTGTCCTTAGCAGCATCAGAACTACAGTCGGTGGGGGGCATAAATGGAAAATACAAACAAACAGCATCTTGTACTATTTGTGAATCAAACTTGGTTGATATCGCAAACGGGCTGTACGTGAACGGATGTTCACCGGAATCCAGTCAACCAAAGACGACAGCCTTAGATCTGTGAACAATGCCCACCCCAGATTGGCCGTTAGTTGCCGCAACAGCGTCTCCGGATGCGTGCAACCAATAGCGAGAGGACAAGTCGGGCGCAGTTAATTAAATGACCCCGTGAGGGTCATTGATCCTAGTTTCGGATTCGCAACACACGTCAATACTCCGTGTGCTCAACGTGCATGCGAGTGCATCCTATTAAACCTATTTGTGGAGTTTCGGGTTTTTTGGAGCACCCGCCGTGTGTCTTGGATTGCGACACGCAATCTCATTAGTGGCGGCGGTTGACTTGGAAGTCAGCCTCTGCCAAAACGGTCACTGGGACCGTCACCGAAGTGGAGGGTTTCGGTGTGGCTCTCTCCTATCCCTGCACTCCACGACCGACGGTTTCGTCTTGATTTAGACTCATCAGGTAGAGATAGCTGAGCTAGGAGTGGAACCCGAGGCATAGTGCTTGGCGGCTATCGCCATGATCACTAGGCCATTGAGTTCCGCGAGCAGTGTTTGACACAGCGGTTAGAAGTAGAGTTTCGGGTTTTAGTTTTGGAGCACCCGCCGTGTGTCTTGGATTGCGACACGCAATCTCATTAGTGGCGGCGGTTGACTTGGAAGTCAGCCTCTGCCAAAACGGTCACTGGGACCGTCACCGAAGTGGAGGGTTTCGGTGTGGCTCTCTCCTATCCCTGCACTCCACGACCGACGGTTTCGTCTTGATTTAGACTCATCAGGTAGAGATAGCTGAGCTAGGAGTGGAACCCGAGGCATAGTGCTTGGCGGCTATCGCCATGATCACTAGGCCATTGAGTTCCGCGAGCAGTGTTTGACACAGCGGTTAGAAGTAGAGTTTCGGGTTTTTTTTTTGGAGCACCCGCCGTGTGTCTTGGATTGCGACACGCAATCTCATTAGTGGCGGCGGTTGACTTGGAAGTCAGCCTCTGCCAAAACGGTCACTGGGACCGTCACCGAAGTGGAGGGTTTCGGTGTGGCTCTCTCCTATCCCTGCACTCCACGACCGACGGTTTCGTCTTGATTTAGACTCATCAGGTAGAGATAGCTGAGCTAGGAGTGGAACCCGAGGCATAGTGCTTGGCGGCTATCGCCATGATCACTAGGCCATTGAGTTCCGCGAGCAGTGTTTGACACAGCGGTTAGAAGTAGAGTTTCGGGTTTTTTTTGGAGCACCCGCCGTGTGTCTTGGATTGCGACACGCCACGGAGACGGGATAGTGTGGCCCTATATGGGACTGTTGGCTATTGATGTGCAGTGGGTGGTGCGGAAAGATAGCTGCAGTTAGTATGACCGCAGTGACATTGCGATTACTGTAAATTAAACTGGGAATTATGGAAGTATGGCTAGTAATGGGGAGAGTGTGGTAGATAGAAGATACAGGTGGAAAAGAAAGAAGGAAGGTGCCTGCAATAGCATGTTTTCGCCTATTCGCCATGCTATCTTCCGCAGATAAGGCGATCCTTGATTAGTTTCGCGACGGCCGGTGCAGGAGGTGGTTATAGTTGTACGTGGGTTGGGATACTACCAGAGCGCCGGACTTAAACAAGAGGACGATTATGGTCCTCAGCGAAAGCCTTTGGCTCAAAAGCCTGTCTGCAAGGCAGCAAAGAAGTGGCAGTGATTTGGCTTTTACAGAAATGGACGCCATCCCATTTCGAACCCTCAACCTGGACGACCAGAAGACTGTGTTTGTCTGACCTCTAACCATTGACCAACCTAATGGGGGTAGCCCTTAAGTGTCCCATGGGCCGTTCCCAATATAGTTCAATGGGTTGACGACGTACGCAAACCGTCACACTAGTTAAGGTCCAGTGTCGTTGTGACGGACACGTATTGCTAGAGGAGCCGTATCGTTCAGGTAGCCTACGTCTTGCTCCATGTTCTCCATTACTGAAGCCCATTGAAGGCATTTAATGCATCACAAAGACCTACGTGAAACAATTTATGATTCAGCGGTATTCCGAGATTTTCCATGGAATTTCTGGGGCTATTTTCCTCAAGAGTGAGTAGAGGATACGTTTCCTGGAGCGTACTGTGTCAGTTAAACGAGCCCGCATGACACAGTAGCATTGCAACGTAATGATCCAGTACGCGAGAAGTGGTTACCCACGCGCATTGCATTCCGCATACTTGTAAGTCGCTTGTATTCCAATAAAATGTGTTTGAATCGAACTGGTATCGTTGTTTCTACTCATAATGAGACCATTGTTGCGACACGCTCTGCTTCATCGATCTAGATCCCCGTTCAGGGACGCACAATGGTGTTTGCGACCATAGCCGGATCCTGAAGATTCGCGGCAATCAGGACGACAATTACAGTGCAGACCAGGTTTGTTGTGGGTATTTGCCGAGTTGATAGTCGAGGAATTGCACGCAGCTGGTACTGCGAACTCGACTACTATGTTGATTGTTACTTTGAGCAAGCTGCTTTGGGTGTTTTAAAATGTCACAGTCCCTTAAGTTACACATCGTTGTGGAAGACCGATAGTGGTGAAATATGCACAAACAATGTCGGCGACATTCGCCACTGAACCATTTTAGGATGCTGAATAACTGTTTTCCTGCCTATCTGAGGGCTATAAGGTCGACTGTGTTCGCTGCGGCAACTAAGTTGTACCGACGTAGGCGAGAAGTCTTGAGTCGTTCGCTGATTCCAGTTAATCTAGTAGCGCAACGTTCCACAAAGTAGGATCTGCTTATTTAACCGAAGAAAGCATCATGGTATTTGGCTATACACTGTCCACTTGCAATTACAACTTATTCCTCAACTGCAATTAGCTGAAGGCAAGTGAAGTGTCTTAAATCCACTATGGTTATGCGGTTAGCTTAGGGTGTACTTGACTTCTGTTGTTCTCAAGTTCATTGCGTGTCCATCGTTTAGTTTACACCAGGGGCGTAACAGCAATCGCTGAATTCCGATCTCACTGCATGGGCTGAAGTGGGATTTAGCACGATCAAGTTTAAGTAGTGCGCTATATCCAATTCGCCAGCTATGCACATAGTGTGAACCAGTTCACACTTTACTTCAGCCGTGTCGCCGCCGTTAACCATTACCTCACGTCTATGCTCCGCTTGCACTGTGTGCGTTGGCGCCCTCACCTGTATCTACGGGACACGGCGGCTATCAAATGGGAAGAGTGGCGTTCAGGACTCTGTGTTAGTGTTCGTACTCGTAGACAGGTATCCAGATCTCCGCCACTTAGTCCCTGCTTCCGCAGTGCCGTGAGTCACCACGTGTCCCCACCATCTCACTGCACACTGAGGTAGCATACCTAACTCTCAGCGAGTGGACATGCTGCGCATTGCAAATCACACACGGGGTGGTGGTTAAGAACCTCGTACAGCATGCCCAAACGCCACCACGTCCAGAGGTGCCGCGAGCTATCTGAACGCATGCATACGATCACGGATTGTAAGAATCAATTATTTGAATGTTGACAGAAAGGAAGATAAGGACACAAATGACAACAGATTCAATGGTGTGCAACCATTGTCGCGATCCCCAAGGAAGTTTCAGCGCGAGTCAGCTGTTTTGCACAAAAAGGTCAGGAAGAGTGTGATTACTGGCCACGGTTTCCACGCGCTTGAGTATTTAGGTGTTTATAGTTTAGTAAACTACCATAAATACTAAGTCCGAGTCAGCTTGATGACCTGCACTTGGCCAGACTGAAATTGTAGTGCTTAACGTCTGTTCTGGTTCTTGACTTTTCATATTGGCAACAACCCATTTCGGAATTTGGTTTTCGATCCGCTTCTGTTGATCTAACTGTTTCCACAGCTACGATCAATATTGGTCGATGTTCGGCCGCGCCAACCCTTGGGGAAAACATAATTCACTGTCGTCCCATTGCGAAGTGACATCACGACTGATTCTACTGCGCTGAGAGTCACACTTTTACCAGCTTCTAACCCGCAGCGTCTGCTGCACTCACCATTTGTATCCAGACTGTTACGCGTTCGATGGTTACATCCTGGTAATTTTTCAGCTCGGTCTCAATCCGAATTTTTCCAATTAAATTTGCACAATGTATCCGATCGTACTCTGTCCAAACCAGACGAGCACTGTTGCAAAATCCGACAGTGGGTTGGAGCAGTTAAAATGCGGACGGTTATGACTCCACCGTCATCGTCAAGTTGGTTTCCATGACGTCCGTTTGGACTGTGACGCTGTTGTGTTTCTCATTCTGCTCGGTTGCGCTGGGCCAGCTCTCCATGGACTTCTTCAAGCGTAAGTGAATCTCCTTATTACATAAGTAATCTAGTCCCGTTGTACTTTTTGATATCTGTGTTAAATTCTTTGACGGGACATGAGTGAGACGAACTTGTTTTCGAGACTGTGATTCACGACGGTCAACTTTTTCATCTACTCTTAGTCCGGTAAAACTAGCCGGTCTGGGAATAATAAATTGACCTGTTTGACACCTTGATCACTGGTACTGTGAGCTTTGTGGCCAGGAATTCATTGTTGTGTTTTGGAGTACTCGCTGCGTGTCTGAATTACGTGCTGCAATCTCATTTCGAAGTAGATCACGGTCAGTTGGATCACCAGGGCTTCATTCGAAATGAAGACACTTTCGGTGTCGGTAATCTTCAGCAATGAACTCCACGACCGGAATGCAAGAATTGATAGTAGATGACCTAATGACCAGGACACCGAAATTTCTGGGAAATGATTGCCGCAGGAGATAATAACACCCCGTTGGAGTATTGCCATGTGCTTTGCGTGTCTTGGTTTGATAGGCAGTTGCAGACTGGACCGCTATCCATTGTGGAACGAAAATCAATCAGTTTGATCGCAGGGGCAAATTTATGTGTTGTTGTTGTTGTTGCATATACGTGGTCAAGTAACACGTAATTTTTTCTGCTTCAGATAAAATCCCCGTGATCAAACCGAATGATTTTCATTCCACAGTGGATAGCAGTCCAGTTTGGTACTGTCTATCACAACCAAGGTATATAACGCGCATGGCACTAATCGAACGGGGTGTTGTTAGCTCTTGCGGTAATCATTTCCCAGGGATCTCATTGTTCGTGTCACTAGGTCACTTAATGTCAACCTAATAACCAGGACAATGAGATGACATTCAGCTTCAGTGGAATAAGCTCTCGGTCGCCATGCACGAGTCGGGAGGCTCTGCTTGCAGCACTATCAATCGTCACCGCACCAGTCACTGGATATCTGAGAAGCCAGTGGACCTGTTGGAATATAGAAAAAATCTCCCTGCTGGCTCTGACCACAGTGTTACCAGACTGACTATTAGACGCGAACTAAAGCGGAGCCTGCGTGCTGACGAGGAAGCTTAGTGGAACAGTAGAGGATTATCGCGAGCTCTTCAAACTGATCCACACCACTCGTCCCAGGAAAAAGGCGTTATTGAGACAATCAGAGATAGCGTGGGTGCTGTGACTCACAATAAGGAGCGCCGTATTGTTCGTTGGGAGGAGCGCTTTCAAGATCAGTTCAAATAGTTCCCCTCTCCTGGACCATTTCTTACTGTGGCGGAGCTATGACCGGGTTTCCTAGAGGATCCATCAGATGCAGAATTCCAAAACCCATCTCAGTCCCTAATATTTTCCGAGCTACAGCCCCGGATTCCATCGTACTTGCACTATTTAAGGATGGTAGTAAGGTCTACTGCTAAGCACTGACCACTATGTTCGAACAAGTCTGGAAGAAGAGACAAGCACGGCTAACTGGAGTGAGTTGATCGTAGTGGCAACATACGAGAAGGGCAGTATCTCCGACTATGCTAACCATACAGGTATTCGCCTTACACCAGTAAGTAATAGCCTCAATTCTCGCTGGTCGCCTCATTGCAGAACAGTAATCCCGAACTACGGAAGAGCAGGCAGTTTTCCGTCTAGGACGGGGCTGCATTCACTCCGCGGTAGGTGTAGAGCATCGCTAAACGTAATGCAGACAGACAACAGCTGTGTTCCTCAATTTCAGGAGTGCATTCGTCTCAGTCGATCGATGCATTCTTTTCGAAATACTTGCTCGGAAAAGTGATCACGTGAAACATGAGAAAAATTTCCGTGCCCTGTATGCGAAGACCAAAATGCGCGTCAGGGTCTATGGTGACCTATCGGATCCCTTTCCGACAACAAGTAGTCTTCTTCAGGGTTGTCGAATTTAAACATTTTCTTTCGCTTCCGTAGTGAACTCCATCATGGAGCGCTCCATTGTGGAGCCTCACGATGCTGGCGTTGAGGTGCAGCGTGATGAAATGCTGGTTGATCACTGATTATGCGGACGAGATTGCCTTGCTATTTGGCGATGTTGGGGCGGCCCAATCAACTCTGAATAAACTCCACAGATTTGTCTCGTCATTCAACATGCATTTCACACTTTAAAGTGCAAAGTGTTGTTGAAGGACCATCATTGACTTCACTATGCTTGCCCCTCGATGGCGAGAAACTCGGGGTAGTTGATACTTACACCTACAGTGGCGGCTGTATTAGCAACGATGTGCATATAAGCACTGAAGTCAAATCACGTATTGCAAAAGCTAGAAATGCCTTCTTGAATTCGCGATATTTTGGCATCAGAAATGGGTTTTACCTCGGTCTGAAGGGCCGTGTTCACAAGGACACAATGAGGGCCGTTCAAATCTAAGGGGGCGAATCTGTGCCGCTTCGATTTGAGGATCGGAGGCGCCTTCTGGTCTTTGATCTTCGTTGTCTGCGGAGTATTGCTGGTGTGTGGGGGAGAGTGGTACCAGCGTGTCCACAACGATGATGTGCGCAGGCTGATGCTCGGCTGTGATAACCAAGCTGATTCCTTGGAATAACAGATAGCACTGAATAAGCTGCTTTGAGTTTGGCCCGTACTACGTATGCTCAGTCACCGCCTACTGAGAAAGTGCTTGTTTTCGCTGCCATATGTAAGGTGGCGCAGTGCTCCAGGTGGGAAAAGTTGATATGGCAGCGGAAAATGAGGTCATTGGCTGCATAACTGGATGGCTTTGGTCCGTCTCTCCTTGCGCTTTGCTCGAAACTTTACAGGGCATGACTCGCAGTCGACATCAGTTGCGCATCTGCTTCCGTCTCCTAGTCGGACTGCCTGTTTCACGTGTGTTTGCTACCGGTTATCTGCGGTTTACCGGCTGCTGATGACGCATTGCAGTTAAAGCCGCATGGAAGCCGTCTCGCCGATGCCACCTTACTTTGCACGATAACCAGCTCTTCGTTACAGTTCTTTATTTAAAGGTGTAGGCGCCTTCCTCCTGAATATTTGCTCTGGGCACTAAAGTTACATAGTAGGTCCCTCTTCTTCCACTGTTATTATTCCTCGTTCCGTACGTCACCGTGGTTATTCGGTAGTGGAGCGTTAGTTCAATTGACTGATGTACTGTTGTTGTGCTTGTTGTTGATGATGATGACGATGATTTCGTTGTTGCTGATCCTGCCGCATGTTTGCTCTTATCGACTTATTTGCCTTTAGTTGGACACATGAGTTAGGAGCTAGCGCTGTAAGTGAATGTGCGTATGATTTATTTACGACCCAGTTTGTCCTTGATGTCTGCGCTGCGCAGCTATGCGAGAGAGGTTTGTAACATCGACCGCTCATAAGTTTTTGTATGTAGTAATCCCGGTTCCTTACTTCAGTCACCATACAATCTGAGTCGATTCAGTAAATGGTTCATTGTCCAATAGGCTACGGTAATTTAGCTACCGCAGTTTAATTCCATAAAACTGATTTCTTACCTAGAGAATGGTGTGTACCTAATTAGTCTCGTAGGCTTGATAAAACGAAACGTATTAAGTTAGTGTGTACAGGCTTACCAAAATAGACGTATATCATTAAATCAATGAGTAGTTGACATATTACGGATTAAGAATGATAGGCTTAAAGTAACCCGATGGATTACAATGTAGAAGGTTTTATGGAAGCATAAGAACTGACCTAAGCCTTCCTTGTAGTTAGTGTCAGTTGTGAGAATAGTAAAACGCTCACTTATTTGCACTGCATTCAATTGAACAAGGGTATAGTGTTGATAAAGCAGCCAATGCATAGCAAATCCCGTAGGATGTTTTCTGTGAATTTCCTTATTTCAAATAAAGCTGTGACAATTAAGTGAAATGAGCAACTATAGACTCACCATATTATATAGTTTATTAAAAAACTGTGCTTATCAAAGTCCTGACTGTTCGCATAGTAGACGTGTTGTCCTCTGTCACAGAGTTTCACGTCTTCTTCACCTAGCGCAGTCATCATACACACATTTGAATTGGATTAACTCCCTTGTTCAGTGGGCGTATTTTTACGGGACTCCTGTGGAAAGTGATTTATACTACCCAAGTTCTTTTTGCACGCTTCGTGCTTCCATCCAGACGTGCCACTTTGTTTTTTAACAATTTTCACTGCCATGAAACTGTGGTCGATCAAGGGTTCTCCGCACTGTCTGGTGGTCCTAGAATTACATCCATATGATCCTTTCTAACGAAGCTACGACTCAATCTGTGGTTTCAATTTCACTCGCCCATCGCTGGCACTTTTCGCTGTCATCTACTCACTACAACCCACTTCCAGCGGCTTCGTTCTACGGGAACCAGTGTGGATCAATAAGCTAGCCAACCTCCGTGTACGTGTGTCCTCGTCGTGCGCACTCACTCACGATAACTGACATCGAGAGTGCGACTGGGACAAAGAACGTAAGCGTCACTCACCCTCTACCTCACGTGACCAGACAAAAGAGGCGTTCGTTTGCAGCAACGTCCCTCAATGAAATTGATTCCACCTAACCGCAGATATTGTAAGCAGAAGTGTACACGCCATGTTTAACGAGACATTATTTGGGAATTTTGCTGTCTTCCGTTCCACCCCTGTGCTGGTTAAATGCAACTACAGTACAAGAGACAAATCAACCTGTATGATTCGCTCTGCTTTTGCCAAATATGCAGAGCAATCCCAATAGTGAAGTGTATACTTTCGCTCGTGAAAAGTGTGAAAAACGGACTGATGCAGCCCAGCAAACGGCGAGCATCAGGGTTTGCTATTAGAACCTAACAACACTGATCTTGCTCTACAGCAAACCCCTCAGAGCTCCGTACCTAAGTCGAAGGCTAAAATAAGGCTTGCTAACCGCCCGATGCATCTGCGCCACCTACTCCGACAATTAATGATCGTTAAGTAGGCAAGCCACATCCGGTGTGACTGCTATTAACTCATTACTAGATGCCATATCTCACGAGTTGGTCACCACACAGACACCGACAGTCCAGAGCCTGGTAGCGTACGCATCAATCGTCTCGGTAAAAGTGCCTAAAGAGACACCCGTAAGTCCACTACCTGGACCAAGCACGAGCGATGCGACGTCATTTTCACAACATTCTTTAATGCCTGCCAAACAATCTGTATTACAAGGTTAACCTCCGAGGTGACCACCCAGAGATCCGTGTTCCAGATTCGCTTTAGTGCCGGCTATTGTTACTGAACGAAGACACATAGCTGTAATTTACCGTCCACCAAACTTTACGTGTGAAATGGACTCCAAACTAATCCATGTTCTTCAGGTTGCTTCGATCAAGACATACAATCACTTCCTCATTGCAGGCTACTTTAATGTGCACGATCTGGAAATAGCGGCGACCGATAGCATACAGTTCAAAGCTTGTCTACAAAAGGTAATTTCCAGTTACCCTCTGTATAGTCACGTGACCTCTCCCACCAGATTTCGAACTGTTAACAAGCCGTCAATACTTGATCTTGTGCTCACCAATGAAGAACTCATGCTAGACGGAATGATTACAAGCACGCCACTGGGTTGCAGTGACCATGTGACTGTGCTGTTTAACTATGTATGTTATGCGGAATATCCTGAGGAAGAGGATGATAGTTTATATACCGTCACGCACTACAACATGTTATCCACGCTTTATAAGAGGGTATCTTGGACCTTCTTAACTGAATACCCCCAGAAATCGCCTGGGACACTTTCACAAGGACATTCACCACACTGGTAACGCACGCGTCTGAGAAGAAATCGTTCCCTCGTCAAAGGAGAAGTACGTCATTTCTGAGGAACAGAACACGCAAATGCATGTCCTTGAGGGGCTTAGCATGGAGAGCTCACAAGGACTCCCGAATTCCGAAACTTGGACTGCCTATGTGGCAGAGCTTAACCTTCTTGTGAGTTTGGTCCACGAGGACAAGGTGACGCACCAGCAGGAGTTAACGAAGATATTCTGCACGAACTACAAGTTATATAGGCAATGTTAATGGACTTCGTCAGGTGCAACGCGGAATTCCAGAACTGATCACGACTGACGGGTTCACGCGATCAGCAACGGAAGCACCGGATCTCTTACGGTTCTATTACTCACAAACGTTAAAGAGAGAATCAGGCCAAATGGTTATCTCTGTTTCTATTGTCCCACCATCAGTCTTTTTGAATATTACTTTTACTACACAAAGTGTGTCAGCAAAGCTGTTGTCCATGCGTAACCACAGTTCTCCTGTTGTCGATAACATTCGACCAAAGGCTTTACACGCATTAGCCAGTGATATAGCTGAATCTCTAGCTATATTCTATCAGCGCTGTATGCAGAGGACCATATTCCATCAATATGGAAGCGAGGAGTCATCACTCATATATAAGGGAGGTAGTCACAGTGACCCAACAAATTACCGTCCTATAACGCTACTCCCTATGCTTTCCAAGGTTGTGGAGTCTATCATCGCTGATGCATTCATGCAGTAACTGAAAAATCACAACCTGATAGCACCAGAGTAACATGGCTTCCGACAACAGCGCTCATGCACTACGAACCTGCTAATTGCACGCAATAACTGGACTGAAACAGTTGATGGGGAGCATGAGTTGAGGTCAATTAGTTGAACTTCTCAAAAGACTTTGATCTCCTGGGCCATCGAATTCTCCTCCATAAACTTCGCGTCTATAGCGTTGGTGACCCACTGCTGCGTTGGACAGGCAATTTCCAGCACGAGCGTCGGTTGACAGTGACAGTACGAGAATCCCTGTCCGACGCAATTGAAGCGCAGTGCGGAGTACCACAAGGCTCGATGCTCGGCCCCGTCCATTCTCGATATTCATAAACCATCTGGCGTGGGAAATTACTTCCGATTACCTATTCTTTGCGGATGATATCAAGTAATGCCAAGCGATCAAATAACCGAATGACCACAACATGCTCCAGAGGACTTCAACAGGACTTCAACCTAGCCAGTTCTGAATACACTACCGTTCAATGTGAAAAAATGTCACGCTGTTCAATCGCGCCATAGGCATGACTACGTGTATAGCCTTGGGTCATAATATTGCTAACGACATTCCAAGAACACGACTTTGGAGTGCTTATTCAAAGTTAACTGTTCAAAATAGTCAGAGGCAGCTGCGAAGAGAGCCAACCAGCACGTCGGCTTGTTGCGGAGAGCATTCGGAATATTCAACCCATCCATCTTCCTTATGATATACAATTCTTACATGCGTTCTCACGTTGAATACGCCATCCAAATTTGTTAAATTTGCTTGCAGCGCGACTTAGAAGTGCAAGAGAAACCACAATGCAGGGCCACAAAGAACATCAAGGACCCAGGAAATTTTCCCTACCATCAAAGACTGAAGTCACTAGGAGTTTTCAGTGGCAGTTCCCGAAGGCTGCACGGCGATCTCACATTAGTCTACGAAATATTCAGTGACCCTAATCACGTATGCCGTCACTTGCTGAGGCTCAGTCATAACACTAATCTCAGAGGCAACCCTCTGAAAATGTGTGCACAGTATAGTCGCCTGGAATGCCGGCTGAATTAATTTTCCCTTCAGGTCTGTCAACCTTGGAACTCTCTCCTAAAATTCGTTGTTTCCTCCTCCACTTTGGATATTTCCAACAAACGATTGGACCTTGCCGTTGGACGCCATCACGACGTTGCCCAAACTGTGCTACTTTAGAACATATTATTTATCTCTTCAAGCTTGATTAACCTGTTATATAAGCCTAAGGAGTCGGTACAGAATTAACTATTTCTGGTTTTACTTTTCATACAGAGCATAACAACTATAACTGTCCCCATGTTGCCTCGTCGTCCGCATTCAATTCCGACTTACTGTACTATTATTCAGCTGTGCATCGGCTAGATAAACGCTGAACAAACAATTCTCCTATCTTTTGATAATTGTGGTTTTACTCCCACCATCCTTCGGAGCTTGTCAAGCAACTGCTTTTAACCGGCATAAATCATTGTTCATTGTACGTTAACACTCAAGTACAGACAGTCTGCGGAATATAGGTCCAGCGGCATTCCTCTTTACCGCATGAATGCGCGCCTGAAGGAAACCCAACATGTTCTCTCTAAACTGAAACCGTCCCATCGGCACACTCTGTTGGAGTGCAAGCTTCTATGAGACTGGGGGTACGTTCAGTATCACACTTGGTTCTCTGCCCCTTTTGTCGGGCTGCATGTGAAATGGAGACTCGACTGCAAACTGCACCGGCTGACGAGCACTCTGGCGCAGAGACTCAGCCGACCACATTATCCAAACCATATGATAACCTGACTCCGATACGACTGCGGAGAAACATGCAAACCACTAACTGAGTTCAGTGTGAAGGCAACGAGCGCTGACCTCACCAGACTAGGCTGGTCACAAAATCTGTCTGTTTGTATAAAATTTGTATCCTCCGCCGAATCGCTGGCCCCTCGGCAAACTGAAGCAGGTGGGAGTCTCTTTTTTGCTAGTTACCCAGAACGATCCACGGGGTTATGGCACGCATAGCAATCGAGTATGTGGCGGGCAATCGAACTGGTAGGTAGCTTGCGGACATTTGCAAATATGTTATGGGTAACGTGCTCTGCGATTCTCGTTGACAGCCTTCTCCCAGTTCGGCCATTCTACTTGCAACCGCAAGTACATGGTCTAAACGAGACCGCAACTTCTTGGTTTCCAGTTTTGCCACAATGGTGTGAACAATGAGCGAACATCGAAGGAGACCATGTTTCCCGCCAAAGTTTAAATTCCGTATTCTAAGAACACACGTGTCTTTAAGGCTTTAATCGGCTTGTTCCCTTCGGATAGGCTCGATCACATCGGTCAGGCATTTGGCCAACTTCTGATACGGTGCGCCTACCATTGAAACAATTGGTGATAAGGGGCTGCCTTCCTTGTGGGTTTTCGGCAATCCTTACAAATAAAGAAGCCGAGATGCTGAAGTGATAGCCTGTGTTAAAGATTTTGCGCGTTTCCATCCCACCGTCATTAGGGTCTTCAATTCATGAACTTTTAAATTCACAATCTGTTCGGTTTTGTCGCTGTCTGTCACATCACGAAAAACGCGACCAGAGACTGAGGAAATCTTTGCCTTTTCTGGATGTTGCCCTGTTATTCCGTTATGATGACACCTGATCCCAAATCCTGTCTCAGTAATACATTTTCATTGTATCGCAATTGCGTTAAGGATTCGCAATGATCCTTCATCACGGTACGTCACTTCTCAGTGTCACTAGTGCAGGACTGTTTGGCAAGGTCTACCCTCGTAGTTGTAAAGCAACCGCTTGTCTCCTCATTGGTATGTGTTCAACTGGGCAGATGTTCGTTCAAATGTTCAAACTGAGCTTCAACTGCTATTCTCCCACATGTATTTCTAGAATGGAGAAACTGAACCGTAGGTACAAGGTTCAACTTGGGGTGCAATCTGCGGGAGAATGGATACCCCGAGTTATTCATAACACGACACGCACACGCAAAACCTAGAAGGAACCACAAACTGACGTTCCTAAGAAAAAGAGAGCATTAGCCAACGCACGAACTTAGTAAATAAATCATTGCATGATAAATATATTTACAGAATAGCAATGCAATGCTCAGAGTTGTCAGCGAAGTTGATGTTCGAAGTGCCCGCCGGCGTTTTGCATACAGTGTAGCATTCGTCTGATGGTGTTTGCCAACACTTTCTCCAAAATACCAACTGTGATCCCGCGACATTCGGGTAACATGCTCTGCTTCGATTCCTCAAGAGAGTTTGGCTTCCATTTGTAAACCCGCTGTTTCAAGTAACCCCAGATGAAGAAATCCATTGGGTTCAAATATGGTGACCCAGCAGGTCACTCTATAGGTCCTCCCGCCCGATCCAACGGCATGGGAACGTCTGCTTGAGAAAATCCCACACCGTTTTGCGCAGTGTGCAGGTACGCCATCTTGTTGCAGCCAAACGGTATTTAATAAACCAGCGACTTCCAGTTCCGGAATGACACGATTTTTCAGTACTTCCTTCCATGTGGATGCTAGAAAGCGTAAGGCGTTAGTACTGCGAAACAATAACCTACCGGTTACATTACCGGAAAGGAAAAATGGTCCCACGATTCTTTGGTCAGTAACCCAAACCATACCACGAGCTTTGCGCCAGGTTATATACGTGACGCTCTGCATCGGCGTGGATTACTCGTTGCCCAAGATTGATGCTTCTCCGCACCATGCAAACTGAAAACAGCCTCATCGGTAAAATATTGCATGGATGTCAATGGTATACAAAAACCTGCGGCAAAAATCAAACCGCTTCTCCGATGCACATTGGTTTAAAACCTGCACTTGACAGGCGCTATACTTATGGAATTTCCGTTCCTTCAAAATCCTGTGCACAGCACGCCCGTTGTGTTTGCATTGATGGCTAAGTTTCCGAATGCTCAGATTGCTGCTTCTGAGTACCACACGGATAACCACACAAGCAGAAAAGTCGCCCGTGTTGATGCGAGATCGCCCTGTGTGTTTGGCCTCGCACACGCTCAAATTTTTCTCAAATTTTCTCACCAGGCTTCGATCGTACCGTCCGTTGCTGATCCGCGTGACTCCGTGAATAGTGTTGTCTTGTCGAACAGTTTGTTCAGCGTTCGTTGCCCCCGACTGAACTCAGTTAGTGGTTTGTATGTTCATCCGCAGTCGTATCGGAGTCAAGTTATCTTATGGTTTTGATAATGAGGTCGGCTGAGTCGCCGCGCCAGAATGCTTGTCAACCGGTGCAGTTTGCAGTCGAGTCTCCACTTCACATGCGGCCCGACAAAAGGTGCAGAGAGACAAGTATGACGCTGAGCGCACGCACAGTATGATAGACGCTTGCGTTCAAACACGGCGTGCCGAGGGGTTTCAGTTTAGAGAGAACGCGTTGGGTTTCATTCGGAAGAGCGTTCCACGGTTGACAAATTCGAAGTTATAAAAGTATTTTTGGCGACATTGCAGCCGACTATATTGGGTGACCGGAGTCAGCCTGTGACCCATCAATTTTGTGTTGCTGCTGTTTTGGAAGATGGCGGCAAGCGTGGTTGGTGTATTTCAAGATCTGGTACGCCAGGATTTGGTCGCCCCATAGACGGCGTTAACATCAGCTGCTTGCTCCTGTGACTTTCAGTCGCACTTGCTATGGAAGGCGGAACAATCCCTTCATATCTTGGAACCGACTGAGATTTCATAATTTGCAAGTTTTATAATAGGCTTGTATGGCAACGAGATTTTCACTTGACATGCGAGCGAAAGCCGGGAAAGAAAGACAAATTCATTGATCACTTAAGGTCTGTACACATCAGTCACTAGTCACACTGATAATTCCGAATCCAATAAGAACTATTTAAATGTAGTTAATATGTCAGATAGGATGTTGAGTATAACAGAACGCAGAGTATTGGAAAAGGTGTCGTGTAGCCTTCTGTAACTCAAACAGACTGGACCGCGATTTCGAAATCGTTTGCTAAGGTTACGCATGGATATTTATGGAATATATAGACTATTGCGAGATTCCGCTTTACTGCATCACACTTGCTAATTGCGTTATGTCGCCGGCTAGGTTTTCATTGGTTTCAGCTTGATCGCAGCGTTCATACTGTCTAGAATTACCTCGAGCCGCGTTACTGACTTTCCGGATGGATTGTACGATTGGCTTGCTTGGCCAGATGCTTCTTCCCTTGGTCCGGTGCCACAACCTTGACTCAGGTATGTACAGACTATTCATAGCCTGGCAAACCAGTCCGCTTCTCATGGGTACGCGCTCTTTTGCGACCTACTGGCGCCTGATTGGTCACCTACACATTCAGTGGATGTTTGTCCACTTGGCTGGCTCTCCTCGCAAAGCTGGACGTGGGCGTGCGTCGACCACTCACTGCTCGACTAACCAATCGGTTTCCGAGGACATACTCACTTTCCTCCTGGCTAAGTTACATCGGTTCGGTGCTCCGCAAAATGCTGTGACGTTCGATTGGCCATCTGCCTACCGGTAGCATAGCGCTACCACTCACCATCTGTTTCTGCCGACATCACAAAAGTGTTGAACCATCAATGTAAAGGAAGAAATCATCTCTAACATTGAGACAATGGTAACGAAACTACCTGTTTTAAAAATCGTGAATGTTCGTGCACAAGTAGCAGGTGTAATCCAATTCCAACAGCCTGGGTAATCGAATCTGGCAACATCAGCGCGCACCCCGTTAAAAGCCATAAGGAAAGACCCTGCCATTATCATCACAAAAGCCGATAAAAGTAAGACAACAGTGATAATGAATAAGTCGAAATATGTACAAAATATGGAGGAGGCCACAACAACAACGCCTTAAACAGGATTGAGAAGAAAACAGTATCGTCGTTAACTGGGGTTAGCACCCACCTGAGAAGCGTAAAGGACTGTCTATGGACGAGTAAATGGTATGATATATATACCCTAAATCAACCCCTGCGCCGAGGATCTATGAGCTGCCGAAGGTACATAAGCTAAACGTTCCCATTCGGTCCATTGTGGATGGTATCGGTTCTCCGACCCACGAACTAGCCAAATTTCTGGCAGGTTTGTCAAAACACCTAATAAGGAAAAGAAATACACTGATATAAAGCTCTTATGAGTTCGCGCGTATAACCATTGAGTCCGATGAAATAATGGTAACCTTCGACGTTAACATTTGCGAACACACCAAAGGGTTGTAAGAACCTGAGATGCATGTATGGTTATTTATTGTGTCAAACGTAGCTAGTACTAGGAGCATCCGTTCCGACGAACGAGACATTCACCCGTCTTTACTATCCCTATTGGAGGTTGAATAGCACGGGTTTCCTTCTGTGTCCAAGGGTTGTGTGGTGTTCATTGCTTGTGCGTCCATTCCTCGCGCGCATACAACTGCGGTTCTAAAGTGTTCCTCTAGTTTGGGGGAGTCAATACGGCCTGCTGTTGGCTGGTTGCCGTTTCGTATCCTGGCCTTTCCACACTACTGATAACTGGTGCAGTAGTGTCTACCTTTAGTCCACCCTGCCCCGTCCAAAGCATTCAGCGCAACTGCTTTCAGTCGGTGTCTTTCTGACCATCGGAGGTTCCTTCGCTAACTCGTGCCACATTCGCAGCTAACTTACATGCACGCGCCGTGAATCTCCTTGCCGAGAGATTGTATACACTGGGCCTTGCCGGCTAACCATCTCATACGCCTTCTTCCTCTTCAGCAGAGTTACCTTTCCCCTGGGTCACAAGTGGGAGTGTGTTGATGGCCCCTGTATTTCACCTTCGAACCGATCTGAATCTAGACCCTCGTCTCACCATTGTCGGTCTGGGAATTCTCCATCCTCCGCGTCTGAGTTGCTTTCAGACAACTGGTGGCTGCCTTCTTGTTATTATGTGCTTCTTTGGAGGATATTCGGCACGTTGACAACATTCCAACGTCTAGACCTAGGGGTAGGTGAGGTGCTCGACTGTACATCAACTGGAATGGTGATTTTTTTGTGGAGGCCTGGTTGGATGATCGATGGGTCAGCAACAGCAGCGGCAAAGCTTCCCCGCAGTCCCCACTCTCTGCCCCTAGCCACTCTTTAATTGTTCTATTGTACGCTCCGCCAAACCATTTGTCTGCGGGTGGTACGGAGTTATCCGCACTTTCTTGATACCAAGTTTCTTCAAGCGGTTCCCGAATTCCTCACTCTAAAAGCACGAACGCTGGTCTGTTAAAATGGCCTTTGGGATTACGTGATCCGCTATCAAATTTTTCATGATGGCATTGGTGGTTGTGGTCGCCCGGTGATCCGGGATTTTCGTTGCTCCAATCCAACTTGTAAAGTGCTCCGTCATTAACAAGATGTATTGGTTGGTCCGCTTGGTCAATGGGAACGATCCCATTACGTCGATCGGCCACAGTTCCCGAATTTCCGACACCGGAATCGGCATCATTGATTGTTAGGCTTCTCGGTAGTAGGTTTCCAAATTCTGATACTGTTTGCACGAAAGAACGTAAGTCTCGACGTCCTTCTTTATGCAAGGCCAGTAAGCGCGTTGTCTCAGCGGATTGCAGGTTCTGAAACAATCTGTGTATGCCATCTCGTGACAACAAATCACCAGCTTCCGCCTGAGTTTCGTCGGAATAATGCACTGAAGTGTTGCTACTTCCTGTATTCCACATCAGGATTCCCGCTTCATCTACTTGTAACTTTTGAAGATTTCTCGCAAACGGTCTGAGCTGCTTGTGTTGACTTTTGTTTAGGACTGATTAACCGGGTATTCGTGCAATGATCATTTTGCGCAAAGGTTTGCTACTGCGTTGCTCGGATGCAAACTTTCCAGGATCCTGCTCCAACAATATACCATTAATCTGGAAAGCCACTCTCAGCAGGTCATCTTGGTTCATCATGCGTGACAAAATATCCACAGTTTGGTTCTCCTTTCCCGGCACGTGTTTTATCGTGAAATCGTATTCCTGTAGACGCAAAGCCCATCGTGCTAGTTTTCCCCTGAGGTATTTGGCAGACTTAATCTATTCCGAAAGTTTGTGATCCGTTTCTACATGAAATCGCTGATCTAGTAGATATGACCACCGTTTGTTCAACGGGCAGACGATTGCGAGACATTCTTTTGCTAGGGTTAAGTATTTGCGTTTTGCCGGTGTCCACATGCTATTTGCGTACTCAATTGTCGCATGGCTTTTGTTTCAAAACCGCGCCGACTCTGACATCGCTGGCATCGGTGACCACGGTGAACATCTCTTCAGCAATGGGCAATTTCAGGGTCAGCTCATGCCTTACCATTTCTGTAGAATGAATAATGAACAATGATATATTACAGTTAAAAAGCGATTGCTTTACGGGTCCCGTAGGATGGTTGAAGTGAAAGTTAACATAAGTATAAACCGTCAATTAAAGCGTCTAGCGATTCACGTGCCCCTTATTCATATAAACAATTTAGAATGTGTACTGAATTGTTACTGTAGAGTAATATGGGGAAGGTATGCCCTAAGAATAAAAGAAACGATAACGCTTACTCGTGCGCCGCTTTCTTAGTCTGAGGTAATTGATGATGGCAATTGTAATATATCCGATACTGTATTCCACAACAGCAGTGTGTAAGTAGTAAAGCACAAAAGCTGAGAATGAGCACTGTTTGGTCGCGTTTGGTTGACCTAGTCATCTCTGTTCATATAGCGTAATGTAAGTGGATAAGCGAATCATCCAGACGTCTTTTGAATACCGTTAGCGTGGGGGAAGAAACAACATATGTGGGAAGAGCGTTCCAGTGTTGGCACACACTAAGGGAAAAGAAATTCCGGCGGCAGTCCAACCGGCTGTATTGTGTGTCCAGCTTTAGGTGGTGTCCTTTGAGTGTGGTATTGCTATTCAGCTTTAGTAGGTGACGACAAGAATGGTTTGGATTCCTCAGGATCATATAAGTCATTACCAAGTCGCCACGCAGGCGTCGATATTGTCCACTCTAGACCCCGAGGGTCTTCAGCCTCAATCGGTAAGGGAGATGAAACAGGCCCTTTACGTTCTTGGTCGCCCTTCGTTGTGGCGGTTCAAGAGCGGTAAGGTCTTGCTTTTGCCATGGCTGCCAGGTGTGTTTGGCGTACTCAGAATGAGGCCGAATGTAGGCGTTGAGCATCTGAGAAAAGATGGAAGGATCAAAGCGCCCGAATGCCTTCCGCAAAAGTCCAAGGTGTTAGTTAGCTTTTTTAGAGGCTTTCTCGGCCTGACGGGAACAGCCCAGATCTTCCTGCACTATTACGCCTAGATCGCATTCCGTTGAAGTGCGTTGCAATATTTGATCCCCCAGTCTGTATTCGCAAGTGGCTTTATGGCGTATGCTCAACACTTTGCACTTTGTAGCGTTGAACTGAAGCAGGTTCTGAGTCGACCATTCGTAGACCCTGTCAAGATCATCTTGAAGTGCTGTATTGTCGCTGGTTGTTCTAATGGCTCACCATTTCTTGAGATCATCAGCGAAGAGTAAGGAGTTGGAGGTGATTACTGTCACGAGGTCGTTTATGTAAATCAGAAATAGTCGTGGACCAAGTACTGAGCCCTGGGCACTCCGCACCTAACGTCGATTGGGTAAGAGATGACGCCGCGAACTCTTACATTCAGATGTCGTTGAAGCAAGAAATTACCTATCCAACCGAGTATTGGGTCAGCAATTCCACAACACTGCAGCTTGTGAAGGAGGATACGGTGGTTCAGGCGGTCGAAAGCCTTTGAGAAGTCCAGATTTACTGCGTCAACACCTACGCCGCTGTCAACGGTCTCAGTCCAACTGGATCTGGCAAGTAGAAGATTTTAAGTGCAAGATCGGTTCTTGTGAAATCCATGTTGTTCTTGTGCTATAATGTTGCGTTCCTCCAAGTAGTTCATCAGCGCTTCGGCAACAATTACTTCCATGATTTTGGAGAGCAACGGAAGTAGGGTTATCGGGCAATAGTTGGCCGGATCTGTACGACTTCCTCCCTTATGGATGGAAGTGACGATGCCCTGCTTCCACATTGTTGGCACCCGCATCTCATCGAGGCATCGTTGGAAGAACTTGCGGAGTTGGTCCGCCAGGTTTACTGCAGCCAATTTCAACGCTTTTGGGCGAATATTATCAACGCCGGGAGAGATATGCTAGCACAGAGCAACTAGCCTTTTCATAACGTCCGCCCTCGTAAACACACTGTGGCTAAGTCCTGGTGGTGGTACAACGATCGAGAACAGTGTATGCGGCGATGTCGTGCTTTGGAAGTTGGGGGCGAGTTGTTGACCTAGGGCGTTGGCCGCCTCTGTTGCGGTTTGTGCGAGTCCACATAACGTGTGTAAGGCAGGAATTCCTCGCTGCAATTTGCGGAGCTTGTTTATATGTCTGTACAGGAGCTTGGGGTTAAAAAGGAATTTCTCAGCTAGATTCTGTTGGTGCTGTATTTTATCTTCGCGTACCAAGTTTACGCAGTCATTCCTTTGGATAGTGTAGGCTTCCCATGTTTCGGCACTCGATGACTCTTTGTATCTTCGCCAGAGTAAATTCCTCGTAACGATTCACTTGCGTGTCCTGCTGCGTATGAATTATTTTCTTGTCTTCGCTTACGAAGGTATTTTCCTGGAAGCACTAGTTACTAACGTGTTGAACTGGTGATCAAATTCAGACCAGGCGACATCGGGCGATCGTTCTGCTAGAAATGCCCAGTTTGTAGCATTTATAATTTGATTAGAGTGCCGTAATCCGTAATGAGCTGACACTACTCGGTGTTTTCTTAGGAATACTCTGCATACCAGATGTACTTGAAAATGAGGGTTGCATGGTCGCTACGGCCTAAAGGACTCTCTATCGATACCGTTTCGATCATAAGGTCTTGGTTGGTGAATACGAGATCCAGGACAGCCGGTTTGTTTCCCGTCCTGAATCTTGTGGGAGATGGGATGTGATTGTAGAGTGGTAGTCCACTAATTATCTCCTGTACTTCCATTTTGAAGTGTTCGTTGATACAGGCTGGGGTTTCTATGGTACGAATATTGAAGTCACCAACCAGGAGAATGTGGCTGTACGACTGCGAGAGAATGGTCTTCATTGTGGGGGCTAGGCGGTTGTCCATTTCCAAATTAACCGACGGAGGGCGATACACCACACCCAACAAACATGCGCCCCACGGCTTAGGTGAAGACGACACCAAAGCGCATCGACAATCTGAACCTCTGGGTCATCGATGAGATCAATGTGTAATTCGCTGCGATAATAAAGTAGTACTCCACCTCCTCTACTTGGTCTATCGTTGCGTAGAATAGACATCCCAGCTAGTGCGATTTCCGCATCACTTATCGCTTCATTCAACCAGGTCTCGGTTATCATAACGAGGTCCCCAGACATGGAGGTCTGACGCAGGCGAAGCTCCGTCAGTTTGCTTAAAAGACCTTGTGGGGTTGGTGTAAAAACAGGAGAGTGATTCATAGGTTAGAAGGTTGTTTGTGAATGTAGACAACAGGTTTGCGACCTGATCGACCTTCGTGCGGTCGGCTGCTACTAGTTTTTTTAATTGTCATAGGCTCACGAGAGTGAATTGGAAATACTCTCCGCACCATGTGATCAGGTTCATGATGATCCTGATGGTCACTTACCTCCTGCAGTGTTTTGCCGGATGCTGTGACGGCAGCCATATCAGTCTCTGTGGTGGACTCTGAAACAATGGTTGTTCCCACTGAGTTGGTTCTCTCCATGGAATAACCAGTAGCCTCCAGACGTGAAGCAGAGTAAGTTTTGCCTGCATTTTCTTACAGTGTCCAAGTTCCGACTGGAATACCCATGCATTATTCATTTGAAGTTGTTCAGAGATACTTTGACCCGGAGGAATCGGTATGGCTGTATGGCGCACCGTGACATTCCTTTCAGCACAGACATGATTCAGTGGTACAATAAACAAGTTCGGCTTTTCAATCCAGTCGATTCCGAGAAGACTGACGTCGGTGCATGAGACTAGGTAGATTGTGCCGCGGAGTTGCAGTTCCTTGAAGTTGAACTCACATTCAATCTCTCCATCCAATGTCAGCGGTTCCCCGGATGCATTCTGAGCCGTCAGAGTTGTGCGCTTGAATGCGGGTGTTCCAAGCTTCCTCTAAGTGGATCGCGAAATGATTGTGATGTCGGATGCCGTACCTAGTTGCAAGGTGACTGGAATACCATTGACTTTACTGTTAAATACTTTCTCTTGCCTGCGAATTCCGTGCGAAATGCAGCGAGAACTACCTTTGTGGCCGGTCCATGAAATTTCGCTCTTCTGAAGTTGATGTTTGTGCGCATCCTCGAGGGAAATGAAAGTCTGAAGTTGCGCGCAACTCGACAGTGGGTTTCCTTTTGACCAAACCGCTTGCACTTGTAACATTGATGCCCTTTGTAGATACAGTCTCTCACAAAATGCCAAGCGCCACAATTCCAGCATGCGGTCGGAGGCTTCTGAGTTGACCGATTCCGGTTCATCACTTTACCACGGATAGCTGTGTGACAAATCTGGGGTTCTGTCCTGTGGTCAGCAGTTTCAATCATTTTTGTGTCGTGCTTCAAGTTAATCAGTCGCTGGCATTCAGCTGTAATCTCATGCAGCGGCAACTGTGGTTCTTGTTCGAGAATACGTGGAGAATACGTGTTCGAATATCGGCATCTGCGCGGGACTGGAGAGTGCACACGAAAATAAGACTCTTGAATTGATCAGGTGTCATCAGACGCAGTTTGAGTCGTTCACATTCGCGATTTACGATCCCGGCATGTGCGACAAAATCAACGGCATCGCGTTTGATTAACTTCAAACAATTGTAGCGAACACTGAACAGAGAGGCCTGCTCACCGAATATCTGCATCAACGTTTTCACCGTCTCATCGAAGTTGAAGTCTCTTGCATTCTTCGGTAACACGAAATTTGTGTGACGTTCATGTTCGACTGCGCCAAGTTTCCTCAATAACAAACGAACTTTCCAGGCATCGTCTTGGTCTGCAAATTCCACTCGAAAAATATCTTCATACTTTAAGAACCAGGATTCAAATGTCAATCCGTTCAATCCATCGAAAACAAATTCTGTAATTGAAGTGGCAAGGGCGTCCACCGATGGGCTTGCGGTTGTCGTCGGGGATTCGCTTTGGATGTTCAGCTTCAGAGATAGCAACTCGATCAACTGTCGTTGAGATTTTTCAAACTGGAGTTGTTGCTGTTGAAGGAGCGTCTGCATCTGCTCGAACGAAATCGACATGATTACCGGAACCTCCGTCGCCAGAAAATCTGTTGTGTCGCCGCTGATGCCTTCACCCCACGACCGCAAGAAGAAGTCCAAAGACGAACCAGAAGGAGACTTGTATACCTGAAATCATAGTTGCTTATATAGTTTGAAGGCAAAATGAAGGGAAGCTACTAAAGTACACTTGAGCCAACCGACTGATGGAAAAACGTAAAATGCAACGGCGAATAAGCAACCGTGTATGTAAGAGCGAATCGCGTAGGTCCCTAAAAATAGCATCATTGGACTCCAAAGGTAAAGTGAACGACCATTTACAGTGACGGGCACTGGCCAATCAGAATGATGAAATGAAACGTTTAAACAAAAGTCACGAAACACACGCGAATAAGGAATGCAGACCCAAAATTTGAAAACTAGTACAATAATTGTGTGACACTAAATATTCCTTTAACATAACTAAGTAGAACAGTGGTAAGAAGAAAAAACCAATAGAATATGCTCTTTCAAACAGCGCTGCTGAGAAGGGCATGACGATGAGCGTCCATTAACAATGACGCGGATGTACCAATCGGGCAAACCCAGTAGAGCGTTTAAACAACCGTCAAGGATAGAAAATAGGAAGAGTAAAGAATAGCTATCAAGCTCGGTCATAATAACCGAATGTCTAATAGCTGTTCTCCTAATACCGATAATCCAGAAGGCAACATTTTAAATTGCTATTGCTTCTCATCGGCGATAAATGATCTTCTCGTTTGATCTCCAGCTGCCAGTATCTAGATCCAGAACAGTAAATATCCTCGACTGTTTCAGTTTCTCAAAATTGTCAGCAATTGATGGCATTAGAACGAAACAGCTGAGGGAAATTTCGTTCGAACTTCGGAAGTCCCCACAGAAACGATACTTCCCAATAGTCTTCTTCACTAAGACCACTGAGAATTGTATGGGCTGTGCGCCTCTTTAATCACATCTGCGTCCAACATTTCCTTTGCTTGAAACAAGAAGTTCACCTTATAAAGTTAAACAGAAATATCAGAAGACTTAAGCTGTGAGCTAACCCAATCGTTACGTGCCTTCTCGTCAGTCACGTACAAGGCAACTAACAGTTTGAAAACCAGCGACTTTGGATGTGGCCGATTGGTGGTCAGCTGATGGCCTACTATTACTGCGGCACTACAACGGCAGGCTCAATTTTACTGCCAACTGCTTCTGTACGCACTGAGGCGGCCGCTAGTGATAGATTACAATGACTTCAAGTAGGTTGAGGATATGCGGCCTTTGGTTACGCATGAGGACAGTGAATAAGTCATTTTAGGTTGACCTGATGGTCAGTGTTCAGTAGACGCCTCGTGATTGCCGGAGCTATCCTGCCTCTGGAATCACCCGGTTCCAACGTCTGAGATTCAATTTGCCTGCACAAGAATTTAGGGATGTGCTCACTAATCCTGCTCATTTCCTGTACTTGCCTCTTCACCTCAGCCTCCAGATGGATTGGTATCCTTCGAGATCCCTGGGGTCCATACGTCTGGCGGCTTAGCGGGATGGTGCGACCGGTAGGTTTGAAGTTTGGTTGTCATCTTGCGGGAACCCAGCGTAAACAATGAGTGCGTTCGATACCTTGTTTATAGCCCAGGAAGAGCATGTGAACCGCTCTACACCATTGTTCCACGCTCCGGTAGCTGGGCCATATGTTCCGCAGGGCAGTACATCGATTCCGGGGATGTGCGATGTATGCGCTACCGGGGAGTGGGTGGAATAAGAGGAACGGAGGCCAATCGATGACTCGGTCAAAAGTAAAAACAAGATCATGGAAAATGGGTGCTGCCCACCCTAAAACACTGCGCTCCACTACGCGTTCCGACCTTGCTTGATCTCATCAGATAGAGATGGCATTAGTTGGGACCTCTATCCCTTTAGTCACAGGGTCACGACGGGCAACACTTGACACAACGGTTAGTGACTCATTAGTGGGTCATTTTGAAGTACTCGTTGCGTGCTTGGATTGCGACACAAAAGCCTAATAATGGTGGGCGTGAATCCAGTTTTCGATTCGACAACCCGTTCAGTACCGTTTGACGTCATGCCACAATTGGGAATTTCGGTGCTTCTATTCATTTAAACTCCCATTACTGAAATAAGGAGATGTAAACGATAGCCCTGCGCTAGATCACATATCTCTAAGCACACTAATGTTCTGAGCTTTGTGTTTTGATCGTGTAGTAGGGTTATGTAGTATTAGGATCGGTTAGTTTAACTGAATAATCAGGATGCTCTGTTGAGATCGTCAGTCATGCCACCAGTGTGCTGTCAAAGGACCGTTGCGCTGGACAGTGTCTACGACTAAAATCTGCTCTGGACCCTAGGGTTCAAGAGAAATCAAGTACTAATACAGCTCCAGGATACGAAGTACTGTTAGCTGCCGTTGTGTTTTGTAATGCTCTTCTCCTTTTGATACTTTTAGCAAAATGCGCTCAACTTGGTGAAGCATGTACGAGGACGCCGATCAAGAAATGCTGCGATAACACGGTATGCAAATTGTACTATCCGCTTGTGGGGTTGTGTGTACCGTGTTACACAAAGGGAGCAATGTGTCTAAACAACGAAGAATGTTGTTATGGTGCTTGCTTTTTCAATCGATGTTTATAAATGATGTAAAGACGAGAGTTATCACGTGAGACGCGATGTTTTTCTTTCACTGCATCCGTCGTATTTTTATTAACAGTAAAGAACATGCGACACACTGTTATCACACACCCTTGGCTATGAGTTTTAACATCTATCCCAATCATATACATATAACGTCATCATGACTACACATTAGCCGCGGGTGAGAAAAACCACAGCTAATATGCTGTAAAGTAAAAGAGATAGCCTGATAAACATTACAGACTACAAAGGTTGAAAGAGCAAGTAATATAATATTAAATACCATATTACTTTGAGTAGAAGGATTGTGGCGAATATTTTTGTTTGTCGCAGTCAGCCGACAATTCAGATAAGTCAACTACCTATCCGGAAAAGCACCAGACGGGCGTTTCGCCCTATTGGGGCTCGTCAGTAGTGCGCATCCTTCGGTCCTCTACGGAGGATCGAACCCATGACTGCTAGTGGCGTTGGGTGTGAGACCGAAATTAGAGGAAGGATGTAAATGGTTAGGACGCGGACAAAGAAACACACAACACACACGTCATTGAGGTCGGCTTTTCGCCGTAACAGCAAACGTATCCAACCAAACGTGGACCCCAACCCGACAGTAGGGATGCATTAACCGACGCCAACTTCGAAGTGAGGGCTTTAATTCATTTCGAGCAAGTCATCGCTTGGCTTCCCTTTCGCTTCTTCCTTCCAGACCCGGTCGCGCTAACAACGCAAGTGGCAAGAGTCGGTGTGCTGGAATACGCAACACGCGGCCCAGCTTTTGATTTGTACAGCATATCGGACGTACATACCCTTGACCTCTCTAAGGACACAGGCGCCTTGACGTAGTCCGCATTCACACTGATACGCAATAACGGATTTGGATGACGCAATATATATATATATATATATATATATATATATATATATATAAATCGGTTCTATAATACGTTGCGGCATCCAAATCCGTTGTTGTGTATAAGTGGGGATGCGAAACAAGTCAGGGCGCCCATGTCCTTAGAAAGGTCAAGGGGATGTACGTCGGATATGCGGTACAGATCGAAAGGAATAATATAAGTAGGCCAGTTGACGAGAGTCAGGATTGATTAGAAACTATCCCACATGACTTTCACAAACATCACCTGTGTAACCTTGAAGTAAACCTGAGTGAACTCTTGTCGCAAGATGACAAAGTGATATATCGTTTCACCGAATCATACATTCACGTAAGCATAACCGATAGAAACAGTTAATTTTTTAAACAATGATTCCGAGCCTATCAGAGGAATCGATCAAATAAAACGTGGCCCTACTCGATTTGTGCCTTGAACCGTAAACCTGAGGATGTCCGACCTGAATGTGCTTGGACCGTTACCACCAACACAATTCGTGAAACTAAGCCCAATTACAGGTGGCTATCAGCAGCACATTTGTGGATTACATTTTAGCCGCTCGGAGTGTCGAAATGTGATGAATCTCGTTCCATGTTGCAGGTTTTATTCTTGTCTGCGAAATTACTCCAATGTATCGACTCCAAAAGCAGCAGCTTGCAACATAGCGAACATCGGTATCTCGCTGCATGTACAGACCCAGGTGGCGTCATGCGTCTAGATGCTGCGCTGTGTGAAGTGATCTACTAATGATACCGCGCTGCGATTTAATATAGTTCAATAGTGTATGGTGGGATAAAAAGCAATAACTTTACATGTAACACCGTGCCCACAGTTTATCATCTAATGGAACCTCGTCTCAGAGTTAGCAAAGTTTGCGATTAACAGACAGGAACGTCAAGCGAATGATAACTTAGGGTGAATGAAATATGCATAGCTGAAAACGAAAGAGTAATAAAATTTACGTCGGGTCGAGAAAGAAGAAGCTTATGTACTTAGCTACAAAGACCGATTCAAACGACATACGCTTGTGCAGAATGACAAAAGTAAACTAGTGTGTGAGTGGTTTGAAGATTTGCCCTCTGCTCTGTACTAACTCATTAAATACAGGAGGGCGGAGTCTGTGTAATTATGCTGACAAACTAATCTCAATTTGGCATCAGGGTGCGACTGAGGCGGCTAAGCATTGAGAATGAAAATATGACGGTATGAAAGGCGGATGTTCGGTGTCACCGCGCTGCATTCAGGGAACAATAAATAGCACGAGAAAATGTAACAAGATCACTTTCTTCAGAGCCGCACTGACATTTTCAAAACATCTGGAAATAATCAAGCAGAGTACAGACACGTGAAGCAACAATTATCGCATATCCAGTGACTGTTTGTGTGTTTCGATTCTCTTTCAGCCGTGGCGTATAAGTGCTCCCCAGTTGGTGCATTATGCCACTGGAACGTATTCAATCGATGCTGTCCTGGTTTGGTGTGCGAATTGGAATACGGACTCATGGGGCGATGCTACGAATGCCTGAAGACAGGCAACTTTTGTATTCGGCGTAAACAATGTTGTACTAACAAATGTTATTATTTCACCTGTGTGTGAATGCGGGCCCATACAAAACACATTACATATATATTTGGATCGGAGATGATGTTGCTAAATCGTTGCGCACACATTGTTGGAAGGGACTATTGGAGAACCAGTTTTACACACGCAACAGACAATGACGTCTGTTCAAGTGAAGGTGAGACTAAAACGATAGTAATATCACTTGAGTGTTCCGAATTGGGTGTATCGTTAAGCCAAGTGTTGATAAGGTCGTCTGAGGTTTTGAGAGATCTGAACCGAAACATCCGAGTCCCACCACAGTTAACCAATTATCGTTCACGTCACCTGCACCAGAAGCCCCTGCTTGCCAGTTACGGGAGGTAAATAATGGAGGGTAGGGAATAAGAAAAATCATTTAATAAATGGCATGAGGGAAAGTACAGAAAAGAAAGTCGAATTGTGAAGATGAAAGTCGGTAAGGAGAAGTATTTGGAATGACACCCAGGAGCGTCTAGTTGATGCTCAAACTCCTTAACCTTCAATGTCTTGACAACGCTTTCTGAAAGGAGTTCCAGTGCTCGATGACTCGACGCGATAGCCGAGTTTGCACTCTAATTACTTTGGACTGCGGTTTGTCAAACTTCTTAGAATGCCCGCGGAAACCAGATAACGTAGCAGGGCCGACTAGCTAGGACACATCCAGGCCAACGTTCCCAGTTAAGATACGATGGGTTAGAGTTAGCTTTCTTCTAATAAAACAATGAATGCAATTCTAAATTAAGTAGGAGCTCGGGGTCGTTTTCCCGCGTAACGCATCGACCAACCAACCGCTCATCCGTAAAACCATTTTGTCCCGCATGAGGTTGGGCGGACAAGCTTGGGCACGATATTTCAGGCGTGGTCGAATTAAGGAAAAAAAACAGTTTCCCAAACAAATTAGCCGTAATGACTAAGAAACAACGGTGTAATAAAAACAGCATGCAGAAGCATCCACTTGCGGTCTCCTTCCAGTTGTCGTCCGACTTCAAAGTCGAACAGTGTATGATTTGTGGAACACAAGAGTGTTCGACACTCCCGAGCAAGTACCTCGAGGAGTAGTAACCTGCTTCAATTAGAGAAACGGAACTATTTGACTGGTTTATGGGCAGTAGTCATGGAGTTGACCAGTCTCAATGCTTATCCAGGGCACGCTGAATAGCCGCAGCACCCACAGGAACACCTGCAATATTCCACAGCTAGGTAATCAGTAACTAGTAGCGATGGTACCTCAAGCTCCGCAGGTAGGTCGCTCACATAGATAGATAACAGAAGCGGTCCAAGGGCCGAGTCTTGCGGCCCACGCGTACATACTGTTCTCTTCCATCCAAGAATTCAGAAACCCAGTGAAGAGAGCTACAGGATTTACCATAAAAACGTGACTTTCGCGCAAGCCTCAAATTAGGGATCGCGTCAGACGGTTTAAACTAATTGATGAAAACCACGTCCAATGCTTGACCGTTGTCCGCTACATCAGCAGAACGTTCGCAAGCCGCCAATAGATTCCTCATCCCTTTCGGAATCCGCACCATGCACTGCTGAGTAGATGAAATCTAGTCAAGTGAATCTCCAATGAATCACACCAGTTTCTCCAGGAGTTTGACTACTACACTCGTCAGACTAACTGGACTATAATTAACAGGTGGACTTCTGTCGCACTGTTTGAAGATGGAACGGATGACAGCTTCGTTCCATTCGAAGCCTAATGTGTACCTGTCCAGCGATTTCTGTAAGGCCATGGCCAACGGTCCGCAGCCAACTCCTGTACCAGCTCCGGATGATTTAAATCAAGCCCAGATGCCTTAGAGTGGTCCAACCCTTGTAGTAACCTATGGACTTCCGTTTCTGCTAGATTAAACTCAGCTAGGCAGGAGCCCCCTAAGAATCGGTAAGCGAGGTTTCCTGCAAATATGCTCCTGCATAATGTCCACCAAGAATATACACCTTGTAATGATCCGTAAGTGCACGAGTACTGCAGTCTCACATCAAAGCCGGAATTGTCGAGTTCTAACCGCATTACCTTTTGACATAAGCAAAGTACGTTTTCGGATTCTCCGAGCCGGGCATTCCTCATGTGTTGCTTACACTTATTTCTAGCCTCACTATACCTACCATAGGTACTGGTTGATGAAATGTCACGGTAGGTCCGCCAATATCTGGACAGCCATGGTGAGCAGGTGCCTGTCAGTGGAATCTATCCATGCGGTCTGTGCTCTTGACTCCTCCTTGTGATCGAGATTAGTTATCATGAGTTACAAAGCAGATGCTTTACAATTCCCATATGACGGCTGGGGCAAATACTACAAAATGAAAAGGTATGTAGGCCATCTGTCTTAGCTTTTAGCGAGTTAAATGTGTTGCTAAATAACGCTAGTGTAAAATAAAAACTGAACGCAGACATG
Organism: Dicrocoelium dendriticum; assembly: GCA_944474145.2. Classification (NCBI taxonomy): domain Eukaryota; kingdom Metazoa; phylum Platyhelminthes; class Trematoda; order Plagiorchiida; family Dicrocoeliidae; genus Dicrocoelium; species Dicrocoelium dendriticum. The sequence continues at coordinate 7,451,933 of OX104066.1, forward strand.
CTGAACAAATTAGGACGCGGTGATAGAGTTGACGTAAATTGTGAGCAAAATAAAAATAAGATTGATCACGCATGTATCGCCTCCTTGGGTATACGTAATACATAAATTTGATAGCATGGCCTGATTACTGTAAACCACAACAGCGTAGTTTATGTAACCAGGTGCTGAGCTAAGAGCAACATTTAACGGTTTTTGAAAAGATCTAAATCGAATGAGGACAATTGAAACTGGGAATAAGATCCAGGATTGGTAAACCCGAGGAGAAAAGTAATGCGGTCGACATTCTCTACTGCATTTTGTTCACTACGTTTCAGGCAATCGCCTCTGAGCTTGGTGTCGTGGCATACGTGGCTGGAGTCATCAAACATTTGGTGTACTAATACGGAATCACTGCGTAGTTGTCGGTAGTGTACGTTGGAAACCCCGAGTAACTTCAGCCTTTACTGGTAAGAGAAATTGAGTCCAGGCCACCTGGACAATAACTTCCCTCGAGATTTCACGACATAACTCTGAAGGTTTGTTTCATATTGCTCAATAGTTCGCGTGCCACATTTTGGACGTCACTCAACGGTACTACGGTGACGTCTAGACAGAACACAACTGAAGAACAAACAAACATGGTCATTAGCACCTAGACAAAAGCCATAAGTAAAGTCGTCTACAAAATCGAGTGACTTAGCAAACACAAAATGCAGATCACCTGGCACAGCCTCGTGTCGATTTGTATGGCTGGTGGCATCCGGTTTCGGATTTGCATGTCACTGTGGTCAGCCACAGGACGCCTGCGCCTACAGAGGGACTATGGGTGGCTTGCGCTGTATCACATACAGCTCCAACCACACACCCCATATCCAGTGTAAACCCGAAGGAATAAGACCGGGAGGCATGTGGATGGGAGCCACGTTTCATCTACGGAGCCGGCCCACACTCCTTCACAGGCAAACACAAGCACGCTGCACTTGGGGAATCAAGCGCACACAAGGCGGCGGCTGGACCGTAGTCCGCTCCACACTGAGTGCATGGAACCACTTTTCGAGCCTAGCACGGCCACAAGGACCATGCACCACGTCCCTTCCAGCAACGACCAACTGCCTCCTGGAGCCAGTATGAACGAGGTAGTGGGTAATAGACAGGTGGGCACCTTGTCAACATGCACATCAAGCGCAGCCACACCGGGGATATCAAGCAACAGCCGATCACTTGAAACGACAAAATGAAATAAAATAAATCCACTAACGCATACAGATAAGGTGGCATAACTCTTCGCTAAATTAGCACGTGAAGTAAGTTGGTTAGCAACGAATCCGCGATAAGTAAAAAATGCCCACAAATTATTTAAAAATGCTACAAAGGCAACAAAGTTACCGAAGATAAGCGCAATCAGCGTAAGCAACGTGGCCAGTTAATAGAACATCATTCAGGTAGGCAGAACAAACCAAATAATGGAATGAAATTTATCCAGCTTAAAAATACCTAGTTTAAGTGCATGCAGATTTAGCCCAACTACGGTGAAGAAGCATCAAGTATGCAACATCAATCTCAGTTTTGCTTTAACTACCACAATATAGCTGACAGTTGGCGAAATGCAAGCATCAAGCCAGCGCCAAAGGAAGTAACCTGAAAAGATCGCGGCAGACCGCTTGCACGTCGATTGTTCTGAAGAATTCTGAGAGGTTGATTCTTAAAAAGGTCTCAGCCCAAACCATTTGGATGTGATCATCATCAGTGTGGATTTCACAGCTCAAGGTCCACTATAGATGCTGTAGCATGTCTGATACACGTTAGTGTAAACCGTGAACTACTGTTGCGCGATGTGTTACGTTCTGGAGTTCAAAATTCTGTTGTTCTTTTGCTAAAGGATTATTTAACTAGGTGCATCCAGTGTACTAGGTTGAACGAAAAAATATCTTCTCCAATCACCACGAGCTCGTGTTTCGTGGTCGTAGTGTTCGCTGAGCTCGGCAGCTCCAATGCAGACGTTTCATCACCACACGCGGTGACATCAGTGCGGTGGTATGTAGCGGAGCGGCACGATACGAGGCGCTAGTGTGAGAGTGTAATCGTTCGTTTGAGCGGAAGAGACGTCACTCCGAGTTCGAATTACACGACAAGCACATGACCACCGAAATTGATACCTCGTGTCGTTAGCACGCGTGTAACTGCGATCGACCTCATCGGATCGTACTGCTTCGCTACATAACAATGCACTGTTGAGTGATGATGTGACGATTGCAGCGAAACTGCCGAAATCAGCGAACACTACGGCCACCAAATGAACAAACTGAGCTATCACTATTTGGCTCTATATTACAACTCTGGTGTTCTGCACCTATTTCCCACTTTTGTTACCACAATCCCCGTCCCTGAAGAAGCCATCTTGCTGACGTATGCGGACAACGTAATCCTCGGCGCCCATCATCCAAGCATTGATTCATTGGCAAGAATACAAAATATAGGTGTTATTCACATTCCTATGCTCATTTACCCAGGTTACAACTTTCCAAAAATTCACATCGGCGACCAAATTGTAATCAATTATCTCAGAGTGCAGAGCGACTGAGACTGGACCATATCAATCCGCGGTTGGATCGGAAAAGTGTTTCATGTTTCTTGCAGTGAGTGACTTCCTTGTAATTCGTCTTATTGCAGAGGACAAGAAATAGCTTCCTATACAATGAGCAGAGCTTCCAAATGGTGCCCGAGTACTGACTGAAAATATCTTCAGGATGTTGACAAACACTAAGTCCAGGGTCGATTCTAACCTGGTGGGGCATTATTTCACGATGTTCTGTAGTCCAAGTGTTGAGAGGAACGTGATGTCAAATCTATTGAAATCATCAGCAAATGTGCATAGGTAATGGTCGATATGTACAATGACAGCAGCAGTGAAGTCATCGTAAAATTTGTATGCTTCTGAGGTTGGACAACTGGGGGACATAGATATGTTGGCTAGCGTAGTGAACATGAAACATTTATGCTTTCAGTATTAGTTGACATTGGATTTTATTATTATTTGTACCTTCCGAACGTCCATTTGTTCTACTGACGGCACGTTTAGATCACTTCGAATTTTCTGGGATTCGCAAACTACTTTGCTGGTTTTGCTAATTTGCTTCCAATTCATTGCAGCTCTGTACAATACACGTTGGGCCCGGCTACTTACACACTTCTGAATAAGTGGTATCCGTATTGGTTCCTACTGGTTCTCGTCGCAATCAGTACCTGAATTCTGCTCTACACTGGCAAGATTGAGCTGTATCCACTCAGACGTGTTGGCCTGCACTTTAGTATTAGACGGTCGATACGTTGCGACGAAAAGCAGAACATTTTCTTCAATGATGAGCATCTGGAAACGTTAATAAAGGCGATAACATCATCCCCCCAGTTGCGGAACGTGCATGAGCGGTCAGCACGGTGGAAAATAAAACCGACAATTTCTACAATATCGTGTTTAACATCTTTGTGAAGCCAGGTTTCCTGTAGCATAATTACTCCTAGCTGCGCATATTCACGGCAGCAGATCTTGCTTTTAAGGGCTTCCATTTTTCAAAGAAGTGAGCGGACGTTGATGCCGAGAAAAAAGGGCATGCTCATAATCGGTAAAGTTTGCTTCCGCAGAGCAACTTTCCACCGAGCACGATGCTTCTTCGCATTCGAAGATTTTTATCACTGCTTCAGATACATCTAAATGTGTTCATCACTTGTGCGGAAAGGCACAACGATTTCAAAAGCTCCCGAGTGTAACTAATCATGACACTAATCGTAGATAGAGCAGTAGGCAAAACAGTAAGTTCATAAATTGTACTGTCGAAGGCGCGAGTGTTGGTAATTACTTGAAAGAGGCACGTAGAGCATGACCAAATTTCAAGACCCCACTCAGTGTGCAACCATTCAAAAGGACCAAATCGGAATCGCTCAACGGAGCGTAATTTATCCCATAAAGTGTTGCCCTTTGATCAAATGGATTCTGACCGCAACCCAGTCTTCTCGGAGGGCGTTATGCGACATGTTTATAATGAAAAGGATGAAACCGATAAGTGAGTAGCAGCTTTGCAAAGTTGGGCTTGGAGTAACAGCTTTGTTCTAGCTGGCAGCCGTTTATAGAGATGCTGACACCAATACATATGACGGAAGGTTCGTTACCCGAAAACTGACGGCTATGGAAAGTAAAGTGAATGGACTTCGTGATGCTCATCGAGTTGGATGAATATCCAAGATCATACCAATTAGCAATGTTCAGGTACGCAATCGGCCATTGTGCGATGCGGATACTAGACACATATAATGGCTGCGATCATGATCAGGAATTGGGTCTTTCAGAAATGATCGAGATTTGGTGATTATTCGAAGGCCGGTTAAACCATTCCGCTGGTTGTCGATCAACCAACGTTAGCTCTGTTGATCGTAAATGTAGGCAAGAAACGCGAGAGATTTCAGTAGATAACAAGTCGAATCATGATGGGAAAGGACGCGTTATTGCACCACCGCCGATTCAAGGACAACCAGTGAGATGGCAAGCTGATTCTGAAGCCACTGTTAATTTGAAACCAGAGAAAATTTCGACTTATCGTCTGCGATACCCTCTTCGAAAACGTTTACGGCGGCGAAAAACGTATCCCAAACGCGAATCGAGACACACTCAATCTCTAGCGTCTGGAGACGAAGTATGATTTAAACAGATACCTAGAGCTGAAGAGCATCGGAAAAGAAAGGGAAGCTGCCGAATGGGGCGAAAAAGAGACGTGGTGGACAGGCTCTGTACTCTGATGAGAAGTTTCCGTAGCAGAATAAGCCAACTAAGATCGCAGCCCAGGTCCGAAAGCTCTCCCACAGTGGAAGACAATAAGGGAAAACAACCTCCACGTAGTGCTAGCTGGGTGGTTCAGGTCAATCCCGTTCAAGCGAGAGGTTCAGCGGCAGTGTTCTAGGACGTCGTGTAGTTACGCCTGGCAAGAATTCTCCAGATAAAAAGCCACATAGGTCTGTTGAACAATACTGCGACGTGGCGGATGTGATTCGCCATTAACTAGTCACTACTTCATACCTATTTGGATGATCTTACTCAATCCGCAGAAGTCAGTCATCCAATACGAAGATTTCATCTCACCATTTCTCAGGCTGACAAAAACCACTCACAAATACGGCGTCACATGTACAAATTTAAGCAACAGCTACACACATTCTCACCCTCAAACACACGGATCCATATGCTACTGGTAAAATTGTACCGTTAGTTACATTTACCAGTCCTTAGGGTTTGTATCACCATCATCATGCCTCTGCAGGCGTGTTTCGTATTGTTGAGAATAAAATACACATTTATCTAATTATCATCGATCATGCTGGTTGCTTATCGAACGAGCGAGCTGAACGAATTTGGGTCTACCATCTGAAAGCTGATCGATCGCCGCCAGTCAGGCAGCAACCCCCACACGTGGGGGCGAGAATCACGTTGTAAGCCCGCACGGCCAATTGGATCGATGGATGAAATGCCGTTTCCGCCAGAGGCAGCCAATCAAGAAAGACCAAATCGGAATCGCTCAACGGAGCGTAGTTTGCCCTATAACTAATGTGTTGCCTTCTGATCAAATGGATTCTGACTGCAGCGCAATCTTCGTTTTTGTTTCTTAAAGGACGTTACGGGACGCATATGACTTAGCACATTAAGTCTCCTAGAATTGTAGGTTGCCCTTGATCCAGGCGATGGTATCACTGCGTACCGACGCATAGTTTTAAACGGAGAACCGGAGTAATTTAGTTCCCAATACCGTGAACAAAGACATGGTGTATGGATTTACTGGAAACTATTCAATTTCAACACTAAAAGTGTGGCGGATTTGCAACATCTCTCCCTACCTATAACGTCCTGATCGAACTGATTATGAGTCGATGTACTATCCATCCGTTTATTTTGCAATAGAGGTTCAGTTAAATGACCGATTATCAAACTTAGTGGGGATTTTGTAAAATTCAAAGATAATTTACCACTCCACTCTCAATCAGCAGGCTTTGGAACGTCTTCAAAAGCACCAGACAGCGTTGGTTCGACCTTCTGGGTCTCGGTAGCGGTGAACCTTCCTCGGACCCCTGACGGATTCCGATCCCAGGACTTCCGGACGCCAGCAGCTTGTGCCATTAGACCATGTGTGACGGCCGCGGAACTGCAAACTAGTTTGCGGATGACAGTGGATATGACTGTGTCGCACAACCACGTAGGCGCATTGCACCTTCAAAACACGAATTATACGACGGGACTGGGTCGGAACTTTATTACAGCTAATCATCAGAACATCCTCTTATACGATAGTCTATGTAGTGCGGAGGTTGATGCAAGCACCGATAAGGTACAAATGGCTCGCAGGGCCTCAGTTACTTGGGTTGGCGATGGAAGGACAGTGCGCAATGCTGCCATTCGGCCAGAGCTGCCTATGGATGGGATATAACTAATGCGCGCCAAAATTGGTCAACCATGCCAGGGAAGCATTGTTTGTAGCTGGATTTTACCTTGGTCATCAACGCGCTCCGGAAAGAAATCCTCAGCCCAAACATAACGAGCGACCGGCTTTTGTCACTACTGATCTGTTTGTCCTCACCCATCGTAAGGCCTATTTCGACTGACTAAGACATTGATCGGTGACCGATCATACCAGGCCAATAGATTATTTTCTAATTCAAACCTCTCTTCCATTATCCAAACGATTTTCTGATGCTGCTCTACCATTATAAACGTCTCATGAGATTTATCGAAAGGAATGTTTTTCGTGCAATTGTGAACTTCTTATTTCATGGGAATTATTCACCGCAATTATATTTCAGGCCAGATGCAAATCCGGAATGGTACCAGACGGTTACTGCATTGGCAGCTGGCCTATCTGGCTTGTAACTGCAATGAACTAAATAAATTTCACCAAATCCCTCCATTAACGAGGAATCAAATACTAGACCCAGCAGTGTCCAAGGAGCTGTGTGAACTCACGACTACTGGTAGGGAGATCTTGGCACTTGGGTGGTCCACCACTGTCTTCTGCACGGACATTAACCTCTATAGCAGTAGAAGATGGCTTGGCTATATCGCAGTTAAATTTTAATCCATGATAGTCAGCTATCGTCCCCCATAGCTCAGTGGCATAAGCTGCTGACTGGTGGTTCAAGCTATGGGTTCGGTTCCCTGAAGTGGGCCATGGGAATGCGCACCACAGGTAAGTCCGAAACGGCCGTCTGGCGTTCTCCTAGATTGGTGTCAACCGGTGGTGTTGTGTTTCCGCTGACCGTACGGATAACCGATGCAGCCACTTCCCAAATCAGAAGACAAAGGCCTCTAGCGGACCTTGTATGGGGCACTCGGAAGACAGAATGCACAGCCAATATATTGGTCGAACTAAATAGTTCATGAGAGAAAAGACCTAATTGAAAGTTCCTGACTATAGCAATTACTAGATGCACAAAAAGCCGCTTGTTGGCTGAGCAAGCAGTGTGCTTACTGGAGGGCTTCAAGATAGGTTATTCTGGTTGGTCCACCTCAAGGTAAAATGATGCCATTGGCCTACTCCCATCGGTAAGCCAATCGGCTACAGGCGGCATACAATCAATCTTCTCCTGGCTGCTCCAGAGAGAGTGTGAGTGAGCTAGCTTTGATAGCTGCTATGGACGGGCTAGGGAAACAGGTGGTGAAAGGATTATGCGGCTGCATTTTAATCCAAAAGTCGCCAATTCGAACCCGTGTAGGTGCGGGCGACTACGAGATATAACCAGCCCTCGCCACTGGTGGTGGTAGCGTGGCAACGAAACGTCGGTTCAGTGTACCGGCGTGCTGCTGATGGTTTATCCTATATTTCTAGTTGGTCTATTTTGCTTGTGATCTGATAGCGATGAACTAAACAAAAAAATCAATTATCCGTACTCATAAGTGATTTGGAGGTTGCCAGTAGACCATCTAACAGCTTAGCGGGGTGTTCAATGAACTCGAACTGCCGCCGCTGGCCGCGCCATATCACTCGATCGTCTACTAGCTGGCCGCCTTAGCGCATGTAAGTTCTTAAAACAGTGCTTGATGGTTACGGCCACGGCGTAGCTTGACCATGACGTAGAAAGAAAGTAAAAAAAACACAAAAAGGCCGAGCCGGATTGGCATGCATCGCTTTGCTGGATGAGTGCACTGTAAGTAGTCGCATTGGTTGCTAGACACTCTCCATCGGGTACGCTCAATTCACGAAGTCAACCACGGAAGTGTACTTGTCCCTTGTCTTAGAACCCTGATTGTCAGTCTGACGATTTTACGCCTCGTGTACTCCTTAGACAACGATTAACACTATTAATTATTACTATTCTTGTTCTGTGGCACTGTAAACCAATCTACGGAATTTCAAGGCGAATACTGGACTGCAACTGAGACAAACCAGTACACCAAGATCCTAACGTAACTACCATGTGACTACATCCAATAGACGAGTATCCTTGAGGAGAAGTAAGCAGTAGACCAAGCAGATGAGGGATCGCTTTATAACTTTACAGTGCCAATGGGGCATATACAACGTGCATCAGTGTGGTCCATCAAGTGGTTAGGCCCAATTTCGCCCGCACCAAGGTCACCAGTCTTTGTGATACGTCCGGACGCAAGAGGGAAGAGATTCGGTTGCGCAAAAGAGTGGCGCCTTCCATCGCATCCAGCTCTTCATCATCCTCATCCATGGCCTGTGGATCGGTTAAGCAACTGGCTTCACATGCCGCTAGCACACTGGTCTCCCAAACAGATACACCGTTCCGAGCGAGAGCAACGATACAATTGCGAACACGGGCCACAGCGACTCGTTCGGCAATCTGATCCGCACGTGCGCCACCCTCACGTTCAGACTCGATGGGAGCGGCCAAACGAAGGCCAATGTCCATCGCACGAGCTGGTCCAATCCATACATATCCATTGCAACCGAGGATCAAACCAACGGGAATGACATCGGTAGGGGCAGCAGAGTGCGAATTGAGGATGCTACTGTCGGTACGTGGGACTGCCAGACGATGTCGATGGATTTTCTGACGTTTCACCAAACTAGGTGGAATGCGCAGTAGGCAACCACCGCCCAGCTTTCCGGTTCGCGTTCCAGGCATGTGCAATTGTAAGCTGCCATCTTTGTACACTTCATGTATCTCAGCCACGATAAGATCACCTTCCTGTGATTGAAGACAGAAAGTGGAAGAAGGGGAGGGTATTGAAAGAGTGGTGAAATTAGAACTGTAGGGCAGGATATGTAAAGAGAAGGGATCTACACTATACCGGTGACTCATGATATTGCTTTCGTGCTGCGCAGTTGCAAGCGTGGTACCTGAGCGCCCAAACACACGCATGAGTGCATATTCGACCTGGGGATGCAGAGCTTGCAAGCCAGAGACTAGGGTTGCTGCATCAAGGACTCCAAAAGAAAATGTTATTCTATCATAGATTTTCACGTGGTCATGTCAGGGTTACTTTCGTCTGATGTTCCTATTCAAGGGGCTGCTAGAGACCAACAACACGAGTTATGAGCGAAATTACAGTGCGGTATTAATCGATTCACTATAAGACAAAAACTACTTAGGTTGAACTAAACAATGAGAAACGGCGCACAGACCGACGATACTCAACGGAAGTTTAATCGATTACAAAAGGAAGCGCAGATACATGTTACGAGGAAAGACGGAAATATTTGAAAATGAAGTATCTGAGTTGTGCAAATAAAATACACCATGCTTATATCCAACTATCAATTAGCAGCTGGAACTGGTTGGAGTGCCAGTTTAATGAAAACAAAGTAAATGATAGTTGTGCGTCGAAAAAAATGCATACCGATGGTACATGATGATTCCGAATCAGGTGGCTAATTACTTGACGAGATACATAAAGTAAAGCCAAAGTAAGAAGAGTTAGTTTTCGAACGAAGGAAGATAGGCTCATCAGTTGATTCGTCCGAAACTGTTTGACCCAGCAACCGTTGACAAAAGCACCATGGACCAATGAAAGCTATCTGATGATCTAAGATGAATGGCATAAAAAATGATAATGAAGTAAACAAATAACGGTCCTGTTGGGGAACACTTTTGATCGTTGCCCGGGAGGGCACTATGAATCAAACGAAGCTACCCAACAACACTGCGATGCGCAACAACGCACTGGAAGGATGCAACCAGGATACCATCAGAAAAACTGGCCGTCCGAACAGTCTCGCTAGCAACGCTCAGTCTGCAAAAAAATGTTTGTCCCGATGTGTGCTTACAGCCACACAGATGAGAAACGAGTTGCTAACAAAAGTTGTTGACGAAGGGTTTTTCACAACAAAACATGAAAGTATAAGCAGAAACAAAAGTAGCATGATGTCTTCAGACGGCTAACACAATAGGTTTCTAGCTGAAATACGTTGCAGTAGACTGCGTTCGGCATTTATGATGTAAATGACTGTAACATCGCACAGCTGCGATCAACGGAATGGGCAACACAACGTACGTAATGAATGGAATCATCTTTAATACTGAACACTGTAAGGAAGTAGCAAAAAGAGATATCTATGTGTAGCCGCATTTAAAATTCACCACATACAATGGTTTATTCTGTTGGTTAGCCTTCTCTATATTTCAAGTCGGCAAAGTGTTTGTCCAGAATTTTTTTGAATTTCGTCACGGAGTTTGCTTCGACTATTGCGACAAATTATTCCATATATTCACTACTCTCCGTTCGAAGCAGAGTTGGTGAACGACCCGCTACAAATCCGGTACTACAAACTAGTAATCAGTGTCCTCGTGTGCTGCTTGGTGTGCGCATATAGAGCAGCGTCCTCAACATGGAGTAAGTATCAAGGTGTATCATCCGGTGAGTCTCTATGAGGTCAACCCGTACTCGAGGATAAGACGGGGTGTATGAAGTCATAGCCTCATGCACCGTTCTTCTTAGGGTACACCTCGTAAGGTTGAGATGAACCTGGTGCCTACATGCTGTACCCGCTTAATGCTTTGATAGGACAGTATGCGGACGAGCCGTACTCTAGCACTGGTTGTATGATTGAAACGAAGAGGCGAGTGGCAATCTTTTCGGAAAAAGTGCAGAAGCTGCGTCTAAGCACCCAAAGCATATGAAGTGCGCGTTGGTAAAGCCCATTTGTGTTGTTCACGGACTTTAACTCGCAGTGTGAGAGTACACCGAGATCTTACACAAACGACGAGGGGTGCAACGGTTGACCGGCCACAGTGTAAGTTCAAAGGTGGCCACCATTACCAAGACTCATGAAGAGCGACTTGACTAGGTTTTCGGAAGGTTGACCTCTACAAACCACATGGAGAAGCGGTAAAATCCCGCTGAAGCAGGTCACGGTCATAGGGCGCACTGATTACAACCCACACCTTTAAATCATTCTCAAACAATGCACAGGGCAAACGGCTAGTATCGAGTAGTCTGGAGTGCACATTGGATTACAAGATAACACATGTTTTATCAGAAACGAAAGAAACTCCAGGAGAGCACAGATATCGGAGAACATAAGGTGGGTGATATCAAGAAATAGATGGAATTCGCTCAGGAGATTGGGCAGTTTGCTGGTAAGCCTAAAATCAGGAGGCTAACAAATGATGGGAAAGAGAAGAATGCAGACGACGGATCTTTATAGGTGATATTCAGAGAGAATTTTGAGCCGGAACCCTAATCTCTATCATTCTACTCAAAAGTTTAATTCCCAACGTAAGGGAAGCTGGAGTATCCCCTGAGAATCTGATTCGAGTCCGTCAAGCCACAGCTGAATTAGAAAAACGGGGTGTTTTCGACTATGACAGATGATTTATCTGAGACCCTGATTAATTGGGGGTGTTCGGCAAGTCTATAATATTTTGGCTTGAATCGAGGGTGGGTTGCAGGAAACCGATGCCTTAAACTCATTATGTGGGTGCATATTGCGTGGTGCCAATTGGTGAGGTATTCCCGGTAACGGTCACATACCTTGGCTGAATTTGCATCAATGTAAATGGCAGGGAGTCCCAAGTTAGCTTATATTCTTTTGGACGCTGATCTTATCAGGGGTACAGGTGGGGGGCTGGGAGATTGATGATGCTGACAGACTGATGCTGATGATGCTGCGATACCTTGATGCTGATGCACGCATGACAAATGATGATGGCGAGCATGATGCATGCTGAGAGAATGACGATGATGATGATGATGATGATGATGATGATGATGATGATGATGATGATGATGATGATGATGATGATGATGATGATGATGATGATGATGATGATGATGATGATGATGATGATGATGATGATGATGACTGATGATGATGATGATGATGATGATGATGATGATGATGATGATGATGATGATGATGATGATGATGATGATGATGATGATGATGATGATGATGATGATGATGATGATGATGATGATGCTGATGATGATGATGATGATGATGATGATGATGATGATGATGATGATGATGATGATGATGATGATGATGATGATGATGATGATGCTGATGATGCATGCTGACTGATGCTGCTGATGATGCTGATGGATGACTGATGCATGATGCTGCATGCATGCATGCATGCATGATGATGATGCATGATGATGATGCATCATCATCATCATCATCATCATCATCATCATCATCATCATCATCATCATCATCATCATCATCATCATCATCATCATCATCATCATCATCATCATCATCATCATCATCATCATCATCATCATCATCATCATCATCATCATCATCATCATCATCATCATCATCATCTCATCATCATCATCATCATCATCATCATCATCATCATCATCATCATCATCATCATCATCATCATCATCATCATCATCATCATCATCATCATCATCATCATCATCATCATCATCATCATCATCATCATCATCATCATCATCATCATCATCATCATCATCATCATCATCATCATCATCATCATCATCATCATCATCATCATCATCATCATCATCATCATCATCATCATCATCATCATCATCATCATCATCATCATCATCATCATCATCATCATCATCATCATCATCATCATCATCATCATCATCATCAACATCCTCATCATCATCATCATCATCATCATCATCATCATCATCATCATCATCATCATCATCATCATCATCATCATCATCATCATCATCATCATCACCATCATACATGTTAGCTAGAGGTGGGGAACACCTCAGCTACTGTGACGCAATACAAAGAAAAAAAGGAGAGAAAAAACAGCAACTGGTGCAAGCTGGCCGAGCTACCGGTAACGGACGGGCATCATTCCGGTAAGCTACCAGCCGGCTGCTGTGCACCCAAAAAAATTAGTATGTAATATTATATAAGGCTAAGTAATGAGATCGTGGTTGGAGGAGGAGGCTAAGAGGGATGGGGTGGGACAAAGAAACTCACAGCACGAACACCCCTGAGATCGGCTCCTAGCCATATCAACAAGTGTGTCCAACCAAACGTGTTCATCGTCTTTCGGACCCCAACCAGGGAGCCGAGACGCTCCAACCGAGGCCAGCTCAGAAGTGAGGGCCTTCATTCCTCTGGACCAAGTCATCGCTTGGCCACCCCTCCTCTTCTTCCATCCACACCCCCGGCGCGCAAACAACACACGTCGCGGAAGTCGGTGGGCTGGCATGCGTAACACGTGGCCGAGCCATCGGAGCCTGATGCGTGAAATAACGGTGCTGAGCGGTTTATTTCCTTTTCCTGTGCTATAAACAAGGCGTCGAACACGCTCGTTACTCACGCGATGTTCCCACCAGATGTGAGCTATGTCATGTATCAGTGTAATGTGAAGATTCACAAACCTTGTGCTCGGTGCCAAGAGAAATTCTGATTTGCATTCTAACAGGTCCATTAAGCTATCTGATGTTTAGTACACGGAAAAGCCTGGTGTCTTAGGGCTCCACAAAGTAAGTGGCGGTCTAACATTTTTCCCTCCATTTCTGACCCCCAGCTACTTTGTCTGGCAATTTGGATCTTTGCTCTTCCTAGTATCTTATTGTTGTTGTTGCTGCTACTGTTTTAGTGACATGGTTCAAAGCAACTGCATCCAGTTCACTTAGATACGTGGATCAAAGTTGGCGAACTGAACCGCCGGTAAACCAAAGACTGACGGTACCGCAAACAGAATCCCAACGCACCCTAGTAACAGAAAATCGATCGTTATTAATTCTTGCAGATGTTAAATGTACATACGACAGGGTTTCCTGGTTGTATCGCGCGATCATGGGGGTCCTTCACCGTGCTTCCCGACAGAAGTCAATGAAAATCGGAGGGGGTTAAGGCCTGATCACAGAAAAGGCATATTTTACAAAACATGCGACAGTCAAGAGTGGGACTGGACTAGGCGACTTGAAACAATCTCCATAGGATCCAGTTGAGTCGAATGTCACACACGGAGCGGCGAAAGACACCAAATGTCAACTCCGTGTCAATGCACATGAAATGGGTGTTCGAAACAGTTATCTCTGCGCTTGGAATTAGGCTCGAAGCGCCAATCAAATGACTAAATGAAGAGTTCAGACAGCTCGCGTGTATTCGAGCACTTGCGATAAGCCAGCTAAGACCTGTCCGGTACGTGCAGAAACAATTAGGTTGATCTTCGGCTGCCCTGGTCCTAGGAACATCGCCGCCGTTCACCTCAGTGTATTCGATTGGTTGGTAACATCCACTGAACGGCATAAGACAATTTTTTGCTAATGTATTGGTACTGATGAAACAATGGGAAATGCGCACATCTACCAGTGTTCGTCTTCGCATTGCGTTATTGAAGGGAATTAACTGTTTTAATGTGGAGATACAACTGATCGCGCTGTACTAACAGCAGGCTGGGAAGTTCATGGAGCGAAGATATCCACGACAAAACTATTCTACGGCATGGATAAAATGGGGGCTAACGCTGCCCAGTGTTTGCTGTAACCACCGGTGCAGAGCACAGAATGCACGCAAACGACTGCGTTTGCATGCTCACCAAGTCCCGAGCGCTCCGTTTCGGAGAACAGAGTGGTGTCTATTGCAACATAACATGCAGCAACTGTGTGTGTGTAATTGCAAAGGAACAAAGATAATTTTCCATGCAAACGTGATGTTCGACCCAAAGAAGGAGAAGGTTCCGGAGCAACATCGTTGATGACTATTGCTATATCCCAGTATGGTGATGATGGTTGGTATGATTTTATCATTAGAAGTAAGTGACTGGTCGCAGCAACGAGGTGGTCGGGACAGTTTGCCTTGGTTTAGAATCGCTAACCTGAAAGTGGGCACATGCAGCACAAGCACATATATTAAAAAGTACCAACAATGGAGAAGAGGACGAACTCAATAAGAACGTCGAGCGAGATATTAACAAACTCGGGCCAGTTTAGTGGACAGGCTAACCGTGAGCAGTAAGAGACAGAACAAAAAACTGCCAACGAGTTCGAGATCACATAAAGAGGTCTTCAATCAGCAATGTAAGCTATCCCTCAAACCCCAATGAAGAAAAAGACATCAGTTGATTCGATAAGATCCCAGAACTCGATAGACTCCCGTGGAACACATGCAGCTATGGTGGACAGCGCAGGATGAGGTATGTGGTAAAAGGAAAGTAATCTAGCGTGACGAATTTTTGCAGTGCTTTGCACCACAGATCCACCTAAGCTGAGAAAGTGTGGGTAGCCTAATGTCTAAACTAGAGTTGCTCAGTAGTAATCGAGTATGGAGGTAAGCGGCAGGCCAATCATTTGTTATTAGCTCAGAGCTGAGAAAAACGTTCAAGCTCAATACTAGACACGTAGCGGTAACGAGAAACGATCCCCATTATCAGTAAGAGCACAACAACAATACGTTACACGGATGATCCGTTGCCGACCGACCACTGTGTAGGTGCACATGTCATTCTTGTGAGCAGGCTAGTGCTATCAGACACAAATTGTCTCGTAAGTTATGATGATAGAAAACTTGACGGAGTCTTGAGTTCCTGTACTGAAAGGCCAGAGTATTATTGCAGTATAGTTGAAGAGCTTCTCTGTGAGCAAGTAAACGTGACCGTTAAGAACAAGGGAAACCGCCTTCTACCCAGCAACATTAGTTTCAGTTGTGGTGAAAACGTCTCATAAACACGAGCGCCATATAGCAAATGACAAAGTTCTCTGATTCCAAGTCAATCCACCTCTAACACAAACACATAAAACAACCTTGTTTCGCACATCTAACTAGCTCTCTGTTCTGTCCGGAGGGATCAATGAACAAAGTATGGAGTGATTAAGGAAACCCGACGATATCACTCCATACACACACCTCGGCTGCCCCGTATGGTTGAACCACTGAAACCTCAACTCGAGATACACTTTTCTTAGGATCGGATTGAACGCAAACCCTTCTTGACGATTCAATTACGGAGGTGATCAAATTAACCCTACGGTCCATGTTCCGCACTATCTAAATATAAACTATCCATTTATTATGTTAACTTATGACTACCGTTTTCACTCTTGCTGTAACGATAAAGATTACCTGTTTCAGTCCCGGAAGCGAGAGCCCAGGATTGGAGAACAAGTCTCATTGCTCAGCGCTATCAATTCCTGTAGTTTTCGAAAGCAAACTAAATAATGACGAATCAGAAAATTATTTTCAGAACTGTCTAACATATCGATACTTCGAGCAGTCGTCCGTTTATGACACCCCCTGTACAAATTGATCGCTTTCTTATGCACCTATGTGATATTCTTCTTCACTTCACTGTTGACCACGACTGGGTCGATCTCCTGACGTGACGGATTTGAGCTTCCAAAGCTAATAATTATTCCCATGCAAGGCGCATTGCCATTGGTTCGCTGGCGATAAATTAGTGCTTTACTCAAAAAACAAGCTGATGGTACGGGCTCGGTGGCTTGACTGTGCACTCTACATACACAAAAAACAGCCCTAAAAATGAGTTACATATGTGATTGCTTACCTGCTTTAAAAGCCACACCGGCACACGGCCAGATGGGGCATGGAAGTGCGAGTGGAATCCATCGAGAGAATAATCCGCATGGAAGATCTTCAGGAGGTGGTCCCAGTAATGGCCGCCATACGTTTTAGCTATCCAAACTTTTGATCTTGTAAAATCTTACAATCCTCCAGAAAGATTTAAATGGCTAATTAGTCAGGCACGCCAAAAAGCTTGAGCAATGCTTTGGAAAATACAAAAATATAACATCTGCTTCTTGCGATTCTGCCGTACAGCAAGAATAGTAATATCCAGTTGGACTGTATCTCGCACCGAGGAGATAAACCTGTATTTCATTCGCCACAAATTCATAATGCCCATGAAAGAGCGTGGTACTACCTGCACATATTTGATCTGTGCCAAATATGGACGCAACTTCGCGTGTAAAGAAAACTACACCAAATGTTAGTATTATTATTATTATTAAGCGGGGAGATAAGGAATGATCAGAAAAACAAGCAAAACACAACACAATGCTGTATATCATAAATATGAATGGTTGACACTTTTGTCGTAATCAGAGCAAATAGATAAAGGTTCTGAATACTACTCTAGAGTAGCACGATTTTAGTTGCAAGTTTTAAGATATTCATCTCAGTAGTTCACAAGCTACATAGCACAGCCTAGTCAGGAAAAGCACCAGACGCACTTCGCCCTATTGGGGCTCGTCAGTGGTGCGCACGCTCTCGGTCCCCTACTGGGGATCGAACCCATGACCGCTAGAGGCAGATGCCAACTAGCCAGCAGCTTAAGCCACTGAGCCATGGGGGAAGTTGATTAAGCTATGTAATTTCCAATAAATAAATAGCCTCTACTAGTTTCAAATGCGTCCAGCGAGAGGACGTCATCACTTCGCAGGAGAGTCACTCTCGGAGACGGTGAAAAATAGGTGGTGCTATATCCCAGTTAGCTTGTAACACTTTGCACTCTGAAGGTGCGAAGTGCATACCATATAATGGGACCACTCCAGACAGGCTATTCAGGGTTGATTGTGTCGCCGCAACATCAACGAAAGGCAAGACGATGTCCGTATAATCAAGATCAATTAACCTTTCACCAGGCAGCACTTTAAGGCCTACATCGTGAGATTCTACAAGGGAACACTCCATGATTGAATCCACGACGAAATTGAGAAATCGGACAACCATGACGAAAGCCACTTGTTGTCGGAAGGCCATCTGATAGGCCACCGTAGACGTTGACGCGGCCTGTAGTGATCGAGTATATAGCACGTAGGATGTTCACATATTTCGTGGGAACAACTTTCCGCGCAATATCTCGAATAGAACACATCGAATGGAACGCATTATTGAAGTCGAGGAACACAGCTATTGTTGGTCTGCGGTGTTATAATCTTCTCACTAGACGCAATTCCAAAAATAACAATTTACTGCTCCACAAAACTTCTAGCCCAACCGAAGGAAAAAAGCGAAACGCCAATGACCTTGACAAAATAACGTATTAATCGCCGCCAACGAACACTATGCAACTGCTGCGGACCTTGACTGTATTTATAGGTCTCGTACTGACCTTCGACTTCTAGAATCGGAAGGTCAACGACCAAGGTTAGTGGTTCCCCATATCTTTTGCCGAGGTGTCAGGAGGTTTTTAATCACATGCAGAAGTAGAACATTCCGGAACGTTCGAAATCGATGCGATACTCGATTAAACGGTAAAATAGTGAATTTCGAAGGCAATTCTTACTTTCTCCCGGACATGCGGTATGCGTGGCGTTGCGCCAGCACCTGCCACAAAGCGAATATATAGTCTACACAGCCACGTCCTGGGCGGAAACCGGGCTGCTCTTCCCTAATTCGAGATTCTCGTTCCGCAGTGAGGCGACGAACAAGAATCGAGGCCAGCAATTTTGTCACAATTGGTTAGCACAGAATGTGCGAATGCCCTTTTTGTATATTACCACTATAATCGATTCGCTCCAATTAGCCGGCACACTCTCTTCGTTCCAGATACGTTCGAATAGGGAGGTCAGTGGTTCGCAGAGGGCATCACCTCCATCCTTAAATAGTGCAGGCGGGAGGGAATCCGGGCCAGCGGCACGAAAACGACTGAGGGCGGTGATCGCATTTCGGATCTCGTCTTCCGAAGGAGGCTCTAAAATAACTGCCCATGGCTCGTCCTGCATCACCTGAGTAGAAAGAGGTCCGGGAGCAGGGAGTCAGCTGAACTGATCTTGAAAGTGTTCCGTCCAACGAGCCATACGGCGATCCTTATTGTGTATCAGTGCACCCGCGCTGTCGCTGATTGTACCACTGACGCCTGGTTTCTTAGGACCTGTGGCGCGGATCAGCTGGAAGAGCTTGCGGTAATTGCCTACTGCTCCTGCCTCCTCCATTTCTTGAGCCCTGCTGGTCCATCAGGCTTCCTCGTCAGCACGTAGACTCCGCTTTAGTTCGTCCCTAATAGCCCGTCTGGTCACATGGTGTTCAGAGCCAGCCGGAAGGTGTCTTCCAGTTTCCAACAGGTTCACCGGCCTGTCGGATATCCAGTGACTGGTGCGGTGACAATGGATAGTACCACAAGCAGATGCTTCTGCGTCGTGCATGGCGGCATAGATCCTATTCCATTGAAACTCAGTGTCATTAGAACAAGACAGCGAAAGTTCGGTACGCAGTGCGTCTTGATAGGCTTACCATTCGGAGGAGACGCTTCGTACGCCTCTCGGTAAAGTTCATGGGGAAAAGACAGCGTACCAAGGAATGGTCAGGGTCGACGCAGGTACTCCAGTACGAGCGGCAATTCAGGATGGAACGACGCCACCTGTAACTTATGGTCATGTGGTCAATTTGGGTCCATCGCTGGCCAGCTACAGGAGAACGCCAAGTGGCACTTCGGCGCTCACGGTGTCTAACAGCAGTGCTACTAAGAAACAACTGGTGCTCCGCACACAGCTGCAGCAGACGCTCGCCGTTGTCAGTCAGTTCGAAGTTAAGCCTATAATTACCACCCAGCTGAGCTTCCTAAGAGCTCAGACGCCCTACTTGTGCGTTCATACCCCTGTATGTACTATAAATAAATAAATAATATCTGTACTAGTAGCACTGCGTAGTAGGGCGTTCAGTTCGATATATAATGTGCCCTTGACGACATTGGAACTGCACTCGGTGGGAGCATAAGCGGAAAGCACAAATAAACAGCGTTTAGCATTACTTTGTGAATCCATCTTAGTTGATGTCATCAAATGGGCTGCACATAAACGGCTGTTCACCGAAATCCAACCAACCAACGATGGCTAAGCTTTGGGGGCATAGAATGAGACCTACACTAGCTTGACCCGTGAGTGCTGCATCGGCATCTCCGGATGCTTGTAACCAATAACGAGAGGATAAGCCGAGTGCAGTTAATTCAACAACCCCGTTAGGGTCATTGATCTTAGTTTCGGACACACAACACATCAATACCCAGTGTGTCCAAGGTGCGTGCGAGTGCAGTCTGTTGACCTGTTCGTCAGGAGTGTGAAGGTTGAGCGTCGCCAGGGAAACGGGACAGCGTGGCTTTATAAGGAACTTTTGACGATAGGCGTCTGATAGGTGTTGTGGGAAGGTGGCTGCAGATGGTTCCACTCCAGTGGCACTTCGGTTGCTGTCAATTAAGCTGGGAATTATAGAATTAGTAATGAGGGTCGGAATGGGAGCAAGAAAAACAGGTGGAAAAGAAAGAAGGGAGGCGCCAGCATCAGTATGGTTTCACTTATCCGCCCTGCTGTATGCAGCAGAAAGGGTGACACTCGATAACCTGCGCGACGGCCGATGCAGGATGAAGTTTATGTTTGAAGCTTGTGAACTACTGGGATGAATATGATAAAAGTTCTTGATACTATCGGTAACTGTCATACCGCAGAGAGAAAGATTGAGGGCATTGTGTACGCTAGGTGCGTTCAATTTATTCAGCCGCCTCATACTGCACGACTCGGTATATATTTAGAGAAGTAAAGGTATCAGCAGTACGCCGGTACGCTGTACTGACGCTTCATTGCTGCGCAATCACCAACAGTGGCGAGTGGGCTAATGATACTGCGACGGTCGCCAGGGCTCCTATGCAGGCTCGAACACGCGCCTAGCATTCAGAAGTAGGATTAATTAAATAGCCAGATATTACAATAATACTATAGTCACCATTGCTAAAGCATGGAAATGAGGCCTCCAACCTCACTAAGATGAAACGATGGTAGACCCCAAAATACACAAAACAGGAAACTAAGTGTATGACCTGTGACGCTACGGCAATTTTACCAAAGCAATAAATGCGCACAAAACACGATAGCCAGAGGGGGTAATATACCTTCATGAACGAACGCATTGCGCGCTCATCGTCTTCGGATTTGCGCCGCAACTCACCACCGGGGAGTTTGACATTTGCCAGAGCTAAGTTGCCTAGTAGGGCTGAATTGATATCAACCCGCCATCGACGCTGCTCCACCTGAAATAGCAAATGGATGGTATGACAGTTGGGTCAAAAAAGCACCTCCGAGGGCGGTGTGTTTGCAGTAAGGTGGTGAAAGACAAGCCTGAAAACAAAATCAATCCAATACACTGTGACCCCAAAGTCAAAGGACAGAATATATAACCACGAAGGAAACATTGAGAAGTTAGGTGATATGTCAGGGCTCGACTAGATATGGGCAACAGGTGCGAATAGGCTGATTAGCTTGAGGTAACCGGCATCGCGTACCACAGTGAGCAGTGACCCATTGAATCGTGGAGTGGATCGAGCGTGTAATGATGATGATGATGATGATGATGATGATGATGGTTTGTATTTCACGACTGTCCGGTTCGAGTCTGCGAAGAAATAGGCGATATAGCATACTAATGATGATGGCATCATTATAGCGAAAGCATCGGTACAAGGTTACAGCGCATCGCTAATACTCCGATCGCAGCACCCTCAGGCTAGTATAAGGGAAAAATGACCACGCTTTTGGGTTGTGAATCTGTAGCACTAATAAATTCGGGTTCCACAATTTAGAATCAATACAACATAAAAAGGTTCCCACTAGCACAGGATGGACAACAACAACAACATGAATAGTGCAAACCCCAAGCAACCGCCTATATTTCAGCAGTTAAGAAAGAAGTCTAACACCACATTTAGTAAACGTATGAACATTTCTGGCATCTTCATCAAGAACAGCACTACACGGGCGTAGGGATCTTATGCTCAATGACAACTGAGTATAAACAGACCCCAAGTATCACTATCTGCGGTTCTTCGGGTGTGCTGCAGGTTATCTGACCGCTAACTGGTCGGGAAGAAAATCTTCTCAAGTTAAATCAAACATCAAAGCAGCCTCGAATGCGGGTTCCAGGTGATCGATGATGATAGCTGGCGCTGACTATGTGTACAGAGAATGCGTCAGGAACACATGATTTTCAGAATGAAAAAAGTACAGACCCCAATAGCGGACATATTCGGGATCAGATGAGTACGTTGTCGTGGTTCTTAGCCAAGCTAGCTCCATGGGATCGTTGTGAACGTAGGGCGTTGTCAAGCGGGCCCACTCATCCATTTGGGATATATGTGTTGGGGACATGCAAGCCAACAAAGAAAGTCGTAGTTGTTAAACACGTACTTTCCAACTTCAGTCTATTAGTATTACATCAGTTAACTGTGATCATGCGCATGTGCAGGCGTGTTTTGACTATAGGGGGCAGTAAAGGTGGAAAGAACTGCCGCAATGCATGAATGGCCACCTTAGAAAGTTCTAGAACAAGTGTGAGACAATGGTAGCTTGTAAGCAGTCTATGCCTAGCAGCAAAAGTAGAAGTGACTCTCATGTAACCATCAAGAGCGCGTGTAAATAAACAAGGGTAGGAAATTCTCTCAGGTTGAACATTCGGAGAAAAACAACGAGATAATGAGAAGTAATAAATAAGTCGATCTTCGTTTTTCCAGTGTGACGTACCGATGGAGTGGTCCCGCATGCGGCTGATTTATACAAGAGAAGCATCCGATACACCGAAATCTGTTGTTTTGAAAAGCCGTCAGAAGAACAGCAGCATAGAAGCAGCAGAAATCAAAGAAGGAACAGCTTGTTGTGCGCACATGGGCACGAAGGTCGTTGCAAGGATTCCCCTAAAAAGATGGCAGCTAAGACGCACCCAGAAAATGCATATCAATACCTGGTCTACATTGACTAGTAATCCATCCAAGAAGATGATAGTTGTCGACCGATACAGGTTTACGAGTGCCAATGGACCAAAGCGATGGGCTCATTGGTGCTCACAGAGAAGTGTGTTCCGCATTACTCTTGATTCTGACCCTAATCGTTCTCCTGTCCAGGCCTGGGCAACCTGACAGTATCATGCCCACGCAATACAATGAATCACACTTCAAACAAATTCCTGATGCTCTGGCCACTGCAGAGGATAATCAATGGTGCCCTATTTGCTGCATCGAGCAGGGTGGATAGGGGTTTGGATGCTACTTCTCAAGCCTTCCTGTCTTCTTATTCTCCCTCTTACGCTTTTTCTCCCTAATGGTCCCGTTCCAACTCCACTTTTATCCCCCCGTTTTCAACCCCCCGATTCTTGGCTCTCCCCAAACATGCTTTGCTAGGCGTTTATCTTCTAGTTTCAACTCACATGCTAAAGTGAAACGTCATTCATGTCCTGTCGACAAGCCCATGTCCAACCAAGCGGTTCACTCCAATTCATCCGCTTTCATTTGGAGCCCTCGATTCTCCTTCAGACTGACATGCCGCAATGTACGCACATTGCTTCAGATCGGTCAACAGGCGGCACTTGCCCGAACATTGGAGACCCTCTCGATCGATATCTGCTACTTATCGAAGACTCGTCTGCAAGACTCGAGCTCTGTGTTCACTCTGCGATCTCCTTCAGGTGACGCAAGCAGTGTTTTCTCATTGCGCCTATCCAGTGACGATGCAGCTTCGAGCACCGGCCAAGCTGGTGTTGGCATTGCCCTGAGTTCCCGGGCTGAAGCTGCTCTGGTTGATTGGATTCCAATCAGTAGCCGAATGTGTGCGGTCCGATTGGATGGCTCGTTCAAAGCTTCGAAGTCGCGCGGGACTTATAGGTATCGGTTCATCATTGCTGCCTACGCGCCCATAAACTGTAGCGATGATTCGGTAAAGAACGACTTCTACCGCCAACTGACCCAGCTCCTTCGCCACAGAAGAAGCACAGACACTGTTGTGCTGGCGGGGGATATGAACGCACAAGTTGGAAAGTTGTCCACTGATGAAATACATCTGGGTGGTCAGGACGGAGTAGGCTCCAGTAATGATAACGGTAAGCAGGTATTTCATTAGTCTGAAGATGCCCGCTTATTTCGTGTGAGCACGAACTACCGACACAGCAAACGCCGGAGGGTGACTTGGCGCCCATCAGCCTTGGACGCAAATTGATCACATTGCAATCAGTTACCGCTGGAGAGACTGCATCCAGAATTGTCGCTCGATTTGGAGCATATGTGTAGACACCAAGCATGCACTTGTATGTGCTGACATGCGGATGCGTTTTGGAGGACGCCCACGACGACGATGTGAGCGCATTGACAACGGCTAAATGACAAAACCACCTGTTCTGAATTCCTATCAAAGTACGCTGACATGCGAGTTGAGTAATCGCTCATTGGAGACAATTGATGGTCACTGGTCGCATGTTCACCAGGCCTTAGTAGCAGCAGGCAAATCCTCATGTGGTATGTCTAAAAGCCAACATGGACATTGAGTCCCTTTGCAGTCTCTGGAACTTATAGACGCTCGCCGGCATATCCCGGCTGGAAGCGAACACAATGAAACTCGCAAAGAGCTCCGGGCAAAACTCCGCGCTAGACTGAAGAGAGACCGCGAATCTTCGTGGTCTCATCATGCGTCAGAGATGGAAGCGGCCGTTGCCCTTGGCAACCATCGTAAGTTATTCCGTCTGATCCGGGAAACAAGCAAAAGGAGACTTGGTGTTAGTGAAACAATTCGTGATGAGAGTGGACAGCCTATCCACAACTTGTCAAAACGTTTGGAGCGTTGGGCTGAGCATTTTCAAAAGCAATTTAATCGGCCGGAATTGTTCGATTCCTCACCGGTCAGTGATCGCCCTGCTCCGTGGGCTGTCCCTTTGGATCCACCCTCTTGCTCAGAAGTCGAACGTGAGATCGGACAGTTGAAGTTGAACAAAGCCGCGTGACCAGATGATCTTCCTCCAGCTCTCTTCAAATTCGTGGGCTCTGTTCTTGTTGATCAAGTACATGAATTAGTAGTAAAAATGTGGAAGCAGGAAACCGTCCCAACCGACTGGAGCCGCTCCGTTATTGTTCCCATCTTCAAAGGAGGATCGCGTTCGAAATGCGGCAACCATAGAGGAATCAATCTTCCCTCCATCTTCTCCAAATTACTTGCCTCCGTATTCCTTCACAGACTGACTGGTGCTCGAGAAAGCCAGAGTAGTGAGGAGCAAGCCGGGTTTCGTCGGGGTCGTGGATGCATCGACCACATTTTCACCTTGCGTCAGTTGTTGGAGCACCGACACACATATTGGCGGCCCAGCGTAGTCGTGTTCCTCGACATCAAAGGTGTCTTCGATTCGATTGATCGATGTGCCCTTTGAAACTGTCTACTCAGGTAAGGTGTGCCCGAAAAATATGTAAATATTATCCGAGCATTATACGCGCGTAGCAAGAGTAGAGTGAGAGCTTACGGCAATATGTCGCCGACCTTCAATATCTCCAGCAGTGTGAGAAAAAGATGCCCGTTGTCACCTTTCGTCTTGAGGTTCGCTATTGACGAAGTCATGGAGACTGCATTTGCAGGAGAGAATATAGAAAGTTTGGAGCTACTCCCAGGAGAAGGACTTCTTGACTTGAAGTATGCAGACGACATTGCCCACACCTGTGACAGTTCCCAGACGTGCCAAGCCGCGCTGGACAAGTTAACACCGGCTATCTGTCAGTTCGGGCTTTGCTTCGCACCCTCAAAGTGCAAAGTGTTCCTCCAAGATTGGCGGGGATCGCCTCCTACGCTGACCGTTGGTGGGGATCATCTAGAAGTCGTTCAGAAATTCAACCATCTGGGAAGTTGTATCAGCGCCCTTGGGATTGAAGATGAGATCACGAACCGTATAACAAAAGCTCGGGACGCTTTCGCTAACTTTCGGCACTTATAGCGCCGACGCGACATCACTCTCACCCTGAAGGGTAGAATGTACGATGCATCGGTACGTTCGACCCTACTGTAGGGTTGTGAAACCTGGCCGCTTAAAGCAGCGGACCTGAAGTGGCTAGTTACGTCCGACCATCGGTGCCTTGGCAATTTAGCTCACATCTGGTGGGAACACTGCTTGAGTGACGAGCGTGTTCGGCGCCTTGTTTACAGCACAGGAAAAGGAACTGAACCGCTCAGTACCGTCATTTCACGCACTAGACTCAAATGGCTCGGCCACGTGTTGCGCATGCCAATTCACCGACTCCCGCGACGTGCGTTGTTTGCTCACCGGGGGTGTGGATGGAAGAAGAGGAGGGGTGGCCAAGCGATGACGTGGTCGAGAGGAATAAAGGCCCACACTTCGGAGCTGGCCTCGGTTGGAGTTTCACGGCTCTCTGATTGGTAACCAAAGGATGACGAACACGTTTGGCTAGATACACTTGCTGACATGGTTAGGAGCCGATCTTAGTGGCGTTCCTGCTGAGTTTCTTTCTCCCCATCCCATTTAATCTCCCCCTCCAACCACGATCTCATTTCGTAGCGTAACATAATTGTACATAATAATTTTTCTTGTTGCCTAGTAGTCGGCTGGTAGCTGACCGGAACGATGCCCACCCGTCGCTGGTAGCTCAGCTGGCATGCAACTGTTGTATTTATTTTCTTTTTTATGTATTGCGTCACAGTAGCTGAGGTGTTTCTCACCTCTAGCTAACGCGTAAAATGATGAAGATGACTCTTGATTTTGAAACTGGTTCGCTCATTGCTCCACTGACAGCGGCTATTTCACCGAGGGTGCCCTGTCGTCTATCGCACAGATAATTCCTCCAATCACTGTTTAAACTTTGACAGCTTCTGGAGTGTCAAACTGCCACCGCTAATACTCACGTTAGTTGAAAATCCCCAAGTAAGTTAATGAGAACAAGGAGACTGCTTAGTGAGCAATTACTTTCAATGATTCATCATCCGACCAGTACAATCGTATATAGGCCTAGAAAATGGAAAAACTAGAATCGACCAGTTAGTACAAGTAACATAAACGAAAAATAGAAACGAGTTAATTGTTGGGTTCGAAAGAAATCTAGCACAAGGCCACGCGATAATGGGGAAGTTAGATGCAGACGAAAAGAAGATATACTTGGGTTACATGGAGTCTATTGCTAGAAACCGTGTGCAGCAGAGGAGTTCTTCTCTAGCACAGTCGATGAGCCAGCTGAAGCTGCAAGCCAAGTTTCCAGACAGGCCAGATAGGTATGTGCACAACTGTTCTAGTTTGAAAATGGATAAAACTTTAATCGAAGTTCTGTCGCTTGGCCTAAAGTTTTGCGCTCCTAGAGGCAGGGACAACCAGCTCGAGTATGAGTTACAACTTGGAAGCTTATACGACTAGACGAACGGATTAGTCGCTAAGTGGAGTACGGATCTAGAAGGTTTTAAGTGTTTTTTGGTGAATTGCTGCTACCAATATCGTAAACATCGTGTGCATAATCATGGCCCGCTAACACGAAAACATTTGGATGCCCTACAGGAACTAAAGCGTAATGAGCAAGTCATCGTGTGTATACCAGACAAGGGTGCGGGGATTGTGCTACTAGACCGAAAAGACTACACAGATAAACTAACAACAATACTGAGCGACGAGACCAAGTTTTCATGCAGCACAGGGGAACTAGACCGGACGCAACAAATTGAAACACAGATCACTAAGAGCTTGCAAGATAATCATAAATAAGAATGTGCCAGCTGTACGCCGTAACGGCGCTTCGCTGCCGTGCGACCACCACCAGTCGCGCACGGGCTGTGTATACCGCGAGGACGCCCACCCTTACGCGGATTCGAACCGATGACCTTATGGTTGCAAACCAGGTGCGAAGACCACTGGACCACCGGAGCTTGCAAGAACTTCGGACAAAGGGGTATATTTTAGATGCCCTGTATGACAGCCTTAAGCGTAGTTGCATAAAGGTTACAAGGCTTTATGGGTTACCGAAAATTCACAAAGCTAACATCCCACTCCATCCCATCTTTTCAGTGGTCAACTCGGCCTACCATGTAGTCGCTCAGTGGCTTGCAGAAATTCTGGAACCGGTGCGACAGCAGCTTGCAACTTACAGACTATGTGACAGCTTCCAATTCGTAGAAAGCATCAAAAATACCGAAAGTGACGGGAAAGTGATGCTCTCTTTTGACGTTGCCTCGCTTTTTATCAACGTCCAGCTGATTGAGACAATAGATCACATGTGCGACTATATAAGCCAGTCAGAAATAAAAATGCGTATACTTACTCGTGAGCTAAAAAGCTTACTGTTGCGCTGCACCTAGAATGTACAGTTACTATTTAACGGCAACTACTACCGTCAGAAGGACGGCGTGGCCATGAGATCTCCCCCGGGGTCCACTGCTGGCGGATATCTTCATTGCCA
This sequence comes from Dicrocoelium dendriticum, assembly GCA_944474145.2. Taxonomy (NCBI): domain Eukaryota; kingdom Metazoa; phylum Platyhelminthes; class Trematoda; order Plagiorchiida; family Dicrocoeliidae; genus Dicrocoelium; species Dicrocoelium dendriticum. The sequence continues at coordinate 7,480,514 of OX104066.1, forward strand.
AGTTGGAGAGAACAAAATTGTAAGCGGATATAGTCACTTTTAACTATTACTATCGGTACGTGGACGATATAATCGTTTAGGTGGATGAGCACGTTAACCTAGATGAAATTCTTAACCGTTTTAACTGAGCCCACGCAGCACTGCATTTTACTTATGAAAAAGAAACTGAAGATCAGCTGCCGTATCTCGACGTTCTGTTAACTAGGAGACCAGACGGCTCAATCCAAGGGCGGGTCTACAGAAAGCCAACGTAGATTGGCCAGTACACCAATTCCCACAGCTTTGTCCATCTGAGATATAAGCGCAACTTGATTCACTGTCTTACCATGACAGCACGTCGAATCTGCTCGGAAGACACCCTACATGCAGAACTGGCGTTTATACAGGATGTGTTGCGCGAAAATGTATACCCCGACAGATTTAGTTTAAGAAACCTTGGGGAAAAATCCTAAACAAGTGCCAGTGTTAACAGCGGCAAAGAAAGAGCTATTCATACGACTACCTTTCAAAGGGGACGCAGTTACTGAGCGTTTAACCCGAAGTCTTTCTGGCGCAATTAAGTCGACCTTCGCAGCAGCTACGCTAAAGTGCGTGTTTTCGACTGAACCACTCGTCCGTTCACGAAACAAGGATAGGTTGCCCATGCTGACCGCCTCAATGGTTATTTATCAGTTTGAGTGCGCCTGTGGCGCAACGTATAGCGGTCAACGGCGCGGCACTTGTCCAAACGAATGAATGAACATGGCCCATGTTGGTTGCAACAAGGTGGCACCGGGGCCATTACCAGTTCCATTCTGGCTCAAATTGTCGACAGTGGGCATCAGGTGGATCTAAAGTGCGCATTTAGAATTGTATACAAAATTCCACCGCACCGATCTAAAGGTCAACGCCTTCGTACACTTGCGACGACCGAATCAATTTGCATTTGATTATTTCAACCGTCCTTATGCTCGCAAAAGCAGCTAGTCCAGGCTCCACAGCTTGCCTGGCCCAAGGAAACGGGGATACTGAGGTCAGCGACATGAGGTCAAACTCCGTAATATGTAATTAATTCTTTTCGATTTTTTTGTCCATGTTTCTTGTAATAACTGGTCGAGTTTACTATTTCCATTTTTTAGTCCCATATATGATTGTACTGGTCTGATGATGAATCACTGAAAGCAATTCCTCACCAAACGGTCTCCTTGTTCTCATTAACTCTCGTTATTGCCGAATGATAGCCACGATCCGACAAAGCGTCTTCACTGAAACCCCGATATTTTTCGAATGTAAACCATCTAAACCAAAGTTCTGTATTCCAAGCACGGTTAACAGAAAGATCGCAGATATGCTGAATCTAGCAAATAAACACGTAAAGGTCCGTCAGAAAAAAAACTTGCAATTATCTTGTCAATAAGGGGTCGAAAATGAATGATAGTGACTTGAAACTCGTTGCATTGACGTTTAAAAAATCTGGAACCTCGAGGACAACCAAGCAGTGTTATTGGCCCCTCTCGCTTTATAAGCCAGTTTCCAAGAGACCCAACCAGTGTGTCGAGCATGGCAGCCTCAATTACATGGCCGGAATTCTTCACCATGTGTTCGGGACGTGATGATAGGTCCCCAAGCCGCTGTGTATATATGGTTGGTGGCATCCGGTTTCGGATTTGCCTGTCACTGTGGCTAGCCACAGGACGCCTGCGCCTACAGAGGGACCATGGATGGCTTGCGCTGCACCACCCACAGCTCCATCCACACACCCCATATCCAGTGTAAACCCGAAGGAATAAGACCGGGAGGCATGCGGATGGGAACCACGTTTCATCAATGGAGCCGGCCCAGACTCCTTCACAGGCAAACACAAGCATGCTGTATTTGGGAATCAATCGCACCCAAGACGGTGGCTGGACCATAGTCCGCTCCACACTGAGTTCATGGAACCACTCTTCCAGCCTAGCACGACCACAAGGACCATGCACCCCGCCCCCTCCAGCAACGACCAACTGTCTCGTGGAGTCAGTATGGGCGACAGAGTGGGTAATAAACAGGCAGGCACCTTGTCAACATGCGGATTAAGCGCAACCACACCTGGGATGTCAGACGCGGTAGCAAACAGCTAGCGCTCTAAGACCTAATTCGTTTTCTCTACTCTAACATAGACCTTCACGTGATCAAGTTATTTTGAACCAACTGGGTCGATTTCTCATTCTAGCCTCTATATGATTGTAATGGTCTGATGATGAATCATTGAAAGCAATTGCTCACCAGATGGTCTTTTGTTCTAGCAACAGCTAATCATTGGAAATGCCGATATCGAACAAAGTAAAAGCATATGACGACATAAATACTCGCTAAATGAGCATATGGAAGAAAGTGGTTGACTGAATCCGCAATAAGTACAAAATGTCCGAAAGTTATTCAAAAAATACCACGCGATAAAATTACGCAAGTTTACTACAATTTCCATGAGTGACGTATGCAAGTTAGGAGAAGACTATCAAGTACGCAGAACAAACCAAATAAAGTGAAATGAATTTTATCCACATTAAGAAGACCTGGTTTAAGTGCATGTTGGTTTAGCCCAACTGCGGTGAAGAAGCATCATGAATGCAACATCAGCCTCAGCATGATATATATATATATATATATATATATATATATATATATATATATATCAAAGTGGCGACAGTATAACCGGCGACCACAGAGCCACCCGAACCACGAAGGTCAATGGAATGACAGGGATAACTGCTATAAATAGGAAACAGGACACTTTCACGTTTTCTTTTTGGTGTAATTTTAACCGTTGAGAAACAAACACTTGAGTTCAAGAAATTAAGTAAGCAGATGTTTTAATTCCTCCTTTTGTGCGCCATTTTCTAAAACGATTGAAACCATCGGTACTCCTAGTCCTTTGGTCACAGCGATGCAAACGTGTGGATCCAATGGCGACTAGGCGTGAAACCAGCGATTTCATATGCCGTCGCCAGGTGGACGGCTGATAACTGTGGGGTCTCTTCCAAACTAGTCCTGCACAAGCCAACAGTGTGTGATGCGGCAAACGCAAAGATGGCATAAGCAAGACGTGATTGAGTCATCTTAATTCAACATCATCATCATCATCATACATGTCAGCAAGAGGTGGTGAAACACCTCCGCTATTGTGAAGCAATATATAAAGGAAATACACACATAATACAATACACAAAGGAAAAAAAGATACAACAGTTGCATGCCAGCTGAGCTACCAGCAACGGATAGGCATCGTTCCGGTAAGCTACCAGCCGGCTACTGGGCAACAAGAAAAAAATTATGTTTTAACCTACGAAATAAGATCGTAGATGGAGGGTGAGGCCAAAAGAGATGGGGAGGGACAAAGAAACTCACAGCACAAACGCCACTGAGGTCGGCTCCTTGCCATGTCAGCAAGTGTATCTAGCCAAACGTGTTCACCGATTTTGGACCCCAACCAGGAAGCCGGCACGCTCCAACCGAGGCTAGCTCAGAAGTGTGGGACTTCATTCCTCTCGACCAAGTCATCGCTTGGCCACCTCTCCTCTTCTTCCACCCACATCCCCGGTGAGCAAACAACGCACGTCGAGGGAGTCGGTGGGCTGGCATGTGTAACACGTGGCCGAGCCATCGGAGCCTGGTGCGGGAAATAACGGTGCTGAGCGGTTCAGATCCTTTTTCTGGACCGTAAACAATGCGTCCAACACGCTCGTCACTCAAGCAGTGTTCCAACCAGATGTGAGCCAAACTGCGAAGGCACCGATGGTCGAACGTAACTAGCTTCTTCATGTCCGCCGATCTTAGCGGCCAGGTTTCGCAACCGTACAGTAAGGTCAAACGTAGTGCTGCATTGTACACTCTACCCTTCAGGGAGAGAGTGATGTCGCGCCGCCGCCATAGGTGGCGAAGGTTAGCAAAAGCACTTCGAGCTTTTGCTATCCGGTTCGTGATCTCGTCTTCGATCCCAAGGGCGCTGATACAACTTCCCAGGTAATCGAATTTCTGAACGACTTCTAGCTGATTCCCACCACGGGTCAGCGCAGGAGGCGATCCCTGCCAATCTTAGAGGAACGCTTTGCACTTCGCTGGTGCAAAGCAAAGCCCGAAGCGACTGACAGCCAGTGCTAATCTGTCCAGCGCGGCTTAACACGTCTGGGAGCTGTCACAGATGAGGGCAATATCGTCTGCATACTCCAAGTCAAGAAGGCGTTCTCCTGGGAGTAGCTCCACACCTTCCAAGTCATGTCCTGTAAATGCAAACTCCATGACTTCGTCAATAGCGAAGTTGAAGAGGAAAGGTGACAGCGGGCATCCTTGTCTCACACTGCTGGACATATTAAAGGGTGGCGACAGCTTGCCGTAAGCCCTCACTCTGCCCGTGCTACGCGCATATAATGCTCGTATAATATTTACATATTTCTCGGGCACACCTTTCCTGAGTAGACAATTCCAAAGGGCACATCGATCAACCGAATCGAATGCACCTTTGATGTTGAGGAACACGACTACGGTGGGCCGCCAATATGTGTGACGGTGCTCCAACAACTGACGCAAGGTGAAAATGTGGTCAATGCAGCCACGACCACGACGAAACCCGGCTTGCTCCTCACGAATCTGGCTTTCACGAGCGCCAGTCAGTCTGGGAAGAATTATGGACGCGAGTAATTTGAAGACGATGGAGATCAGACTGATTCCACTGTGGTGGCCGCATTCCGAGCGCAAGCCGCCTTTGAAGATGGGAACAATAACGGAGCGGCTCCAGTCGGTTGGAACAGTCTCCTGCTCCCACAGTTTCACTAGTAATTCATGTAAAGCATCAACAAGAGCAGAGCCTCCGAATTTGAAGAGAGCTGGAGGAAGATCATCTGGTCCCGCGGCTTTGTTCAACTTCAACAGTCCGATCTCACGTTCGACTTCTGAGCGAGAGGGTGGATCCAAAGGGACAGCCCACGGAGCAGGGCGATCAGTGACCGGCGAATCGAACAATTCTAGACGATTAAATTGCTTTTCAAAATGCTCAGCCCAACGCTCCAAGCGTTTTGACAAGTTGTGGATAGGCTGTCCACTCTCGTCACGAATTGTTTCACTAACACCAGGTCTCCTGCTGCCCGTTTCCCGTATCAGACGGAATAACTTACGATGGTTGCCAAGGGCAGCGGCCACTTCCATCTCTGACGCACGAAAACAGACCACCAAGATTCGTGGTCTCTTCAGGCTAGCGCGGAGTTTTGCCCGGAGCGCTTTGCGAGTTTCATTGTGTTCGCTTCCAGCCGGGATATGCCGGCGAGCGTCTATAAGTTCCAGAGACAGAGAAGAGACCCAATGTCCATGTGGGCTTTTAGACATACCACATGAGGATTTGCCTGCTGTTGGTAAGATCTGGAGAACAAGTGACCAGTGACCATCAATTGTCTCCAGTGAGCGATTGCTCAACTCGCATGTCAGCGTACTTCGATACGCATTCAGAACAGCTGGCTTTGTCAGTTGGCTGGTGGCAATGCGCTCACCGCGTCGTCGTGGGCGTCCGCCAAAACGCATCCGCATGTCAGCACATACAAGTGCATGATCGGTGTCCATATATGTGCTCCAAATCGAGCGACGATTCTGGATGCAGCCTCTCCATCAGTAACTTATCGCAAGGTGATCGATATGCGTCCAAGGCTGGTTCGAGGCTGGTGGGCGCCAAGTCACCCTTCGGCAAGTGCTGTGTCGGAAATTAGCGCTCGCAAGAAATAAGCGAGCATCCTCACAAATGAAGTAACCGCTCACCGTTATCATTACGGTAGCCCACACCGTGTTGACCGACCAGATGCATCTCATCAGTGGACAACTTTCCAACTTGTGCGTTCATATCCCCCGCCAGCACAACAGTGTCTGTGCTTCTTCTGTGGCGAAGGAGCTGGGTCAGTTGGCGGTAGAAGTCGTTCTTTACCGAATCATCGCTACAGTTTGTGGGCGCGTAGGCAGTGATGATGAATAGACATCTATTATTCCCGCGCGACTTTGAAGCTTTGAACGAGCCAGCCAATTGGACCGCACACATCCGGCTACTGATTGGAATCCAATCAACCAGAGCAGCTTCAGCCCGGGAACTCAGGGCAATGCCAACACCAGCTTGGCCGGTGCTCGAAGCTGCATCGTCACCGGATAGGCGCAATGAGAAAATACTGCTTGCGTCACCTGAAGGGGATCGCAGAGTGAGCACAGAGCTCGAGTCTTGCAAGCGAGTCTCTGATAAGCAGCAGATATCGACCGAGAGGGTCTCTAATGTTCGGGCAAGTGCTGCCTGTTGACCGATTTGTAGCAGTGTGCGTACATTGAGGCATGCCAATCTGAAGGAGGATCGAGGGCTCCAAATGGAAGCCGATGAACTGGAATGGACCGCTTGGTTGGACATGGGCTTGTCGACAGGAGAGGAGTGACGCTCCGCGTTAGCATGTGAGTTGAAATCAGAAGATAAATGCCTAACAAAGCATGTTGGGGGAGAGCCAAGAATCGGGGGGTTGAAAACTGGGGGGATATAAGTGAAGTTGGAAAGGGACGGTAAGAGTAAAAAAGCGTAAGATGGGGAATAAGAAGACGGGAAGGCTTGAGCAGTAGCATCCAAACCCCTATCCACCCTGCTCGATGCAGCAGATAGGGCACCGTTGATTATCCTCTGTGGTGGCCAGAGCATCAGAAATTTGTTTGAAAAGAGATTCATTGTATTGCGTGGGCAGGATACTATCAGGTTGCCCAGGCCTAGACAGGAGAACGATTAGGGTTCTCAACCAAAGCCTTTGGTTCAAAAACCTGTCCGCAAGGCAGCGGGTTTGGCGGCGGGCTACAAGGAGTCCGTTTTAAGGAAAAAGGAGCCACCCTTATTATAACCCCCAACCTGGAGGACCAGGAGGCTGAGTTTGTCTGGCCTCTAACCATTGACCAATCTGGTATGAGTGATTCTGAAGGTGCAAAAGCACCACCCAGCATAGCTCAATGGATCGCTGAGGCACACAAACCATCGCACCACGGTAAGGTCCAGCCTCATTGCGATGGCATCTCAATTAGCACAGTAAAAAAACCAGCTTATTGAAGGGAATACTCGCCTTTTCTAACATACGATTTCTGACTTCACCGCCACAGACACGCTGTGGACGCAACATATGTGTGATCCTCTTCAGGCATCCAATGTCGAAAACCGAGAGCCAGCGCATGTTATTCCCGCTAACTGGCCACGACCCGCTTCTAAATAGCAACACCGCCCGAACAGAAGCACAGTAAACCGAGTTGGTCATCGCGACGAGACTGCACCTTAACGTGGTGCGATGGTTTGTGTGCCTCAGTGATCCATTGAGCTATGCTGGGTGGTGCTTTTTTGCACCTTCAGAGCAATTCATACCAGATTGGTCAATGGTTAGAGGTCAGACAAACTCAGTCTCCTGACCCTCCAGGTTGGGGGTTGGAGTGAGGGTGGCTCCTTACTCCATAAAACGGACTCTCTGTAGCCCAATGCCAAAACCCCGCTGCCTTGCGGTCAGGTTTTTGAACCAAACGCTTTGGTTGAGAACCCTAATCGTTCTACTGTCTAGACCTGGACAACCTGACAGTATTCTGCCCACGCAATACAATGAACCACTCTTCTAACAATTTCTAGATGCTCTGGCCGTCGCAGAGAATAATCAACAGCAGCCTACCTGCTGCATCGAGCAGGGTGGATGCCACTGCTCAGGCCTTCCCGTCTTCTGATCCCCTTCTTGTGCTTTGTCATCCTTATTGTCCCGCTCCAACCACTTTTATCCCCCCCCCACGTTTTCAATTTCTCAATTCTTGGCCCTCCCCAGCTTGCTTCAATAGTCGCTTGTCTTCTAGTTTTAACTCACGCAGTCGCAGGGGGTCGCTCAAATCCAGTCAACAAGTCCATGTTCAACCAAAGGAACGTCAGTTCATCCGTTTCCCTTTGGAGTCTTCGCGTCTCGTTAAGACTGCCATGCTTCAAGGTGCGCAATTTGCTACAGATTGGCCAACAGGCAGCACTTGTCCGCACACTAGAGACCCTATCGATCGATATTTGCTGCTTATCAGAAACCTGCCTGCAAGATTCGAGCTCCGTGCTTACCCTGCGATCCCCCACTTGGGACACTGGCGGCACATTCTCATTGCGCCTGTCTAGCGATGATGCAGCTTCAAATGCACACCAAGCTGGCGCCGGCATTATTTTGAGTCCCCGAGACGAAATTGCCTAAATCGATTGGATCCCAGTCAACAGTCGGATGTGCGGAGTTAGAGTAGCTGGTTCGTTCCATGCTACGAAGTCGCGCGGGGACAAACGGTGCCTGTGTGTCGTTGCGGCCTACGCCCCTACAAACTGTAGCACTCACTCGGTGAAAGATGATTTCTATCAGCAACTTCACGATCTCCTTCGTTATAGAGGAAGCAAGGATAATATGCTGTTGGCTGGCGATTTAAACGCCTGTCGGAAAATTGTCCTCTGATAAGATTCACCTGGGGGGCCAACATGGTGTAAGATCCCGTAATGATAACAGTGAACGATTGCTACAGTTGTGTGAAGATGCTCGTCTCTTTCTCGGGAGCACAAACACACAGCACAGCACCCGCAAAAGCGTGACTTGGTGCCCACCAGCTTAGAGCCAGCAATGGAGGCAGATCGATCATATCGCCATCAGTTACCGCTGGAGAGGCTGTGTCCAAAACTGTCGCTCGATTTGAAGCACGAGCGTGGACTCTGACAATGCACTTGTTTGAGCCGACCTCTGGGTGCGTTTTGGTGGACATTCGCAACGTCGATGTGAACGGATTGACACCAGCCAGCTGGAGAAGCCAGGTGTTCTAAATAAGTATCAAAGTGCTTATGGATGCTCGCCGACGTATTCCGGCTGGAAGCGAACACAATGAAACTCGTAAAATTCTCAGGGTAAAATTGCGTGCTAGCCTGAAGAAAGATCGCAAAGCCTGGTGGTCTCATCATGCCTCGGAGATGGAAACAGCCGCTGCCGTTGGTAATCATCGTAAGTTATTCCGTCTGATACGGGAAACAGGCAGCAGGAGACCTGGTGTTAGAGAAACTATACGCAACCAGATTGGGCAGCCGATCCACAACCTGTCTAAACGCTTGGAGCGTTGGGCCGAACACTTTGCAAGGCAATTTAACAAACCTGTGTTATCGGTTTCGTTTTCAGGCATTGAACGCCCTTCTCCCTGGGCTGTCTTTTTGGATGCGCTCTCACGCGCAGAAGTCGAACGTGAGATCAGGCTGTTGAAATTGCGTAAGGCCGGAGGAGCAAAGAGAATTCCCCCAGCCATCTTCAAATTCGGGGGACCTGCTCTAGTAGATGATTTACAGGAGTTGCTTTGGGAGCAGGAGACCGTCCAGACAGACTGGAACCGCTCATCATTGTTCCAATGTTCAAGGCTCTTGTTGGGAATGCGGCAATCATAGAGGGATCAGTCTGATCTCAATTGCCTCTAAATTGCTTGCGTCTGTCATTCTCCACAATCTGACTGGCACTCGCGAAAGCAGTTCCGTGAAGAGCAAGCCAGGTTTCGTGGAGGTCGGGGCTGCACCGACCACATCTTCACCTTGCGTCAATTGTTGGAGCACCGCCATGTTTATTAGCAACCCACTGTCGTCCTGTTTCTTGACATAAAAGTGGCTTCGATTCAGTCGATGGATGTGCACTTTGGGACTGTCTGTTGAAGAAAGGTGTGCCTGACAAATACGTAAACATTATCAAAGCGCTATACGCGCATAGTTCGGGCAGAGTAAGAGTTTGCGGCAAACTATGGCAACCTTTCAGGATCACTAGTGGTGTGAGACCAGGTTGCCCGCTGTCAACTTTCCTATTTAAGTTCGCAGTTGACGAAATCATGGAAACAGCATTCGCTGGACACGACCTAGAAGATGTAAAGCTATTTCCTATTGAGCGAATTCTTGATTTGGAGTATGCGGACGATATGGCCCTAATCTGTGACAGCTCCCAAACATGTCAAGCAGCGCTGGGCCGATTAGCACTGGCTGTCTATTGTTTTGGGCTATGCTTTGCTCCATTGTAATGCAAGGTCCGTCCCCAAGATTGGCATAAATTCATCCCTGCGCTGACCCTTAGTGGTGATCAGCTAGAAGTTGTTCAGGAATTCAAGTACCCGGGCAGCTATATTTGTGCTCGTGGGATCGAAGATGAGGTTACGAACCGTGTATCGAAAGCTCGTGCTTTTGCCACTGTCCGACACCTGTGGCGCAAACGCGACATCACTCTCGCCCTGAACAGCAGAGTTTATAACGCAACCGTCCGTTCAACTCTCCTATGTGGTTGTGAAACTTGGCCCATTAGGTCATCTGACATAAAGAGGATCGTCACATTCGATCATCGATGCCTTCGCAGCATAACTCATGTCTGGTGGGAACACCGCGTGAGCTATGAACGTGTTCGACGTCACGTATTTGGTGCAGGAAGAGCGAGTGAACCACTCAGCAATATGATGTCACGCAACAGGCTCTGATGGCTGAGCCACCTGTTGCGCATGCCAGCACACGACTCTCGCCTCGTGCGCTGTTTGCACTCCGGGGTGCAGTTGGAAGAGGAGAAGGGTAGACCAAGCGATGACTTTTTCTGTTGGTGCATGCCGACTGCCCGGCTGGGGTCTCGAGGACGATGAGCACGTTTGGTTGGACACATTTGCTGATATGGCGAAAAGCCGAGCCCAATGGCGTTTGAGTTGTGAGTTTCTTTGTCCACTCTCACCCCTTTAGATTCCTCCTCCAATTAAGATCTGACACGGAATGCATAATATCTAACACTATATTACTTACTTTTGTATGCTTTGTAGTGTAAGGCGTTTTAGTATCTTATTTTTTGCATTGCATTAGTTGACGTGTGTTTCTCACCCTTAGGTAAGGAGCAGTAATGAGAATGTAGGCAGCCTTCCTAGAAATCAGGACGATAAGTGACTCAAGAAGATGGTAACATTTTTCATGCAAAGTTTTGGAGAAAAATGAGGTCAGGTGGCTGAAGAGTACTGAGCCACTACAATTGAACAGCTTCGGAGGAAATGCATGTGAGATGGACGCTCTAAATCGCTTCGAATGTTGAGTAGCAAGGCAAACTACTGCTTCGTTGGGCGGATCAGGTGTCACGGCTCAGCGCAGGCAGCCTGATTCGCAAAACGCACTAGACGGTGAGGTTCTAAAGAACTTGGAACCAAAATGTTTAACCCATCCGTCCAAGCACTTCCGTAGGTTATCATCAGCATCAATACACGTTAGCCGAGGGTGTGAAACACATCACAGCTAATGTGCCGCAATACAAAAAAGTAAGACATTAAACAATAAAAACTTAAAAGCTATAAAAAGACATAGATAATGTCACATTTGGATAGTTGTTGAAAGGGAAGCTAAAAGGAAAGGGGAGGGATGAAGAGACCCACAACACAAACGCCGCTGAAGTCGACTCTTCGCCGTCAGCCATTGTATCCAATCAGACGTGCTCATTATATTTCGGTCCCAAGACAGACAGTAGGGAAACACCAACAGACGCCAACTTCGAAGTGAGGGACTTCATTCCTCTTGACCAATTCATCACTTGTCCTTGTGTTTCTGTTGACAGTACGGATAACCGATGCAAGCACTCTGGTCACGATACAGCCACTTCCCAAATCAGAAGACAAAGACCTCTAACGGAACTTGTATGGAACACTCGGAAGACAGAATGTACAGCTAAAATATTAGATCGAAATAAATAGTTCATGAGAGAAAAGACCTAATTGAAGGTTCCTGACTATAGCAACTACTAGATGCACAAAATCTCGCTTGTTGGCTGAGCAAGCAGTGTGCTTACTAGAGGGCTTCAAGGTAGGTCATTCTGATTGGTTCACCTCAAAGTAAAACGATGCCATTGGCTTATTCCCATTGGTTAACCAGTCGGCTAAAGGCGACACACAACCAACCTTCTCTGGGCTGCTCCAGACAGAGA
>OX104066.1:7492969-7515950 GCA_944474145.2 Dicrocoelium dendriticum
CTGATTCAAGGAAACATCGAGGAGATTCAAATTTTCAATCCAGTCGAGGCCAAGAAGATTCAAATTCGGCCGGTCTGAAATGTAGCATGTTCCCGAGTTTTCCACACCTTGGAAAGCAAGCCTGCAATTGAGTTCACCCACTAAGTTTAACACACCGCCGGATGTATTATGTGCAACTTTCTGAGACTCGATCATCTTCGGCCTCTTTATGTGATTCCATGTGCTCCTGGAAATAATCGTGATATCCGAGGCCATGTCAAATTGCAGCTTCGATGGGATCCCATTGATCAACACACTGATAAATCCTCGTCGTCTCGGTTTACACTCGCTTTGGAATGCGGCGACTATGGACAGAGACTCGGCGCCATTTTTTTTAGAATTCCCCTTTCGATAAGACTTCTGCACTTTCTTCGACCGGACCTGACTGCAGCGTTCCTCTTTATGCCCACGCTTATGGCACGTTTGACAAATATGATGTTTGAAGGGACAAAAGCGCGCGAAATGCTATTCGCTGCATGACCAGCATGCTATAGGCGGTTTGTTCGTAGGCCTCTTGAAGGGTTTGCTTCGGTTGACGGTCTTGGCCTTTTTCACGAGTTGCACGGTATCTGGTGGTGCGAGACCATTGCGTTCGACCATGGCAATGTCGTGTTTTAGAGTGAGCAGCCGTTTGCATTCGCTTACGAGGGACTTCAGTGTAAGATCAGGATCCTGCTCCAGCTAGCTAAAAGCCGCATGCGGATCTCAGCATCACTGAAGGATTGTAGAGCACTGATGAAAATGAGACACTTAAACTGACTGTCTGTTAAAGAGCGTAGTTTGAAACGTTCACACTCACGGTTAATCATGTCTGCTAAGGCCCCAAAGTCGTCAGATTCCTTTTTGACAATTTTCAGGCATTGATAGCGAATACTAAACAAGGATACCGACTCACCAAAATTTCCTCCAGTTGCGACACTACATCGTCAAAAGTCAGATCCTTCGACTGTTTGGGTAAAATATGGTCTATGAACCATGAATGTTCACTTATTCCGAGCTTGCGGAGTAGCAATCGCATCTTCCAGGAGTCGTCCCGACGAATGAAGTCCGTCCGGAACATGTCTTCCAGCGCTTGAACCACGCCTCGAAGGTGCATCCAGAACCTGCATCATAATTGAATTCAGTGATCGCGTTCGTGAGAATATCAACAGAACTCGCCTGCATGCAAACGTGTCGCTGCTCCTGTTGTCTGTAAACTCAAGCATTGTGTCAGATTTTCAATCATTTTCATTTCTGCTTCCATGTGAGCTTGCTGTTGGAAAAGCAGCTCTTGAAATTGTTCAGCGGAAAAAATTCATCACATTTCCAATTTTCTCCGTCGCCATTTGTTATAACCTTCTCACTAGACGCAATTCCAAAAATAACAATTTACTGCTCCACAAAACTTCTAGCCCAACCGAAGGAAAAAGCAAAACGCTAATGACCTTGACAAAATAACGTATTAATCGCCGCCAAAGAACACTGTACACTGCTGCGGACGATGGCTGTATTTATAGATCTCTTACTGACCTTCGACTTCTAGAAGTGGAAGGTCAGCTACCAAGGTTAGTGGTTCCCATATCTTTTGCAGAATTGTCAGGTGGTTTTTAATCACGTGCAGAAGTAGAACATTCCGGAACGTTCGAAATCGATGCGATAATAGTTAATAATCGATTAATCGCTAAAATAGTGAATTTCCTAAGCAATTCTTACTTTCTACCGGACATGCGTTATGCGTGGCGCTGCGCCAACACCTGTCGCAAAGTGAATATATGGTCTATACAGCCACGTCCTGGGCGGAAACCGGCCTGCTCTTCCCGAATCCCAGATTCCCGTTCCACAGTGAGGCGACGAACGAGAATCGAGGTCAGTAATTTGGTCACAACTGGCATTAGGCTAATACCCTTGTGGTTAGCACAGTCTGTGCGAGTGCCCTTCTTGTATATTGCCATTATAAGCGATTCGCTCCAATGAGCTGGGACACGCTCTGCCTTCCAGATACGTTGGAATAGAGAGGTCAGTGCTTTGCAGAGGACCACATTTCCATCCTTAAATAGTGCAGGTGGGAGGGAATGCGGGCCAGCGTCACAAAAACGACTGAGGGCTGTGATCGCGTTTCGAACCTTGGCCTCCCACGGAGGTGCTAAAATAACGGTCCATTGCTGGAGTACGGCACTCCCGCGTACTGTCCCATCACCCGGGGAGAAGTAAAAAAGCTTGAGCGGGTGCAGCATGTTGCCACCAGGCTGATTCCCAACTTACGAGGCATGTCATACGAAGACCGATGTAAGAAACTAGGGTTATACACCCTATCTTATCGTCGGCTGAGGGTTGACCTCATCATGACGCACCGGATATTACATCTGGGTGATTACCCCATGTTGAGACAACTACTTCATCTGCGCACACAAAGCTGCACGCGAGGACACCGGTATAAACTGATCGTCCCGGATTTGAAGCGGGTCGCCCATCAACTCTGTTTCGAACGCAGAGTGGTGAATGTCTGGAACGATCTGCCTCAGTATATAGCAGAAGCCAACACCGTGTCTAAATTCAAGATGCTACTAGACCAACAATTTGCAGAGGCAAAGTACAGAGAGCGAAACGATAAATAAAAAGTTCATGTCCGAAAACGACGAATGATGCAGCTACACAGAGCAACCTCTACTCGCTGCTTCCCACCAGTTCTCAGTTCGCACCTGAGTAGGGAAAAGTCCGGGAGCAGGAGGTCAGCTGAACTGATCTTGAAAGTGTTCCGTCCAACGAGCCATACAGCGCTCCTTATTGTGTATCAGTGCACCCGCGCTGTCTCCAATTGTCTCACTGACGCCTGGTTTTCTGGAACGAGTGGTGCGGATTAGCTGGAAGAGCTTGCGGTAATTGCCTACTGCTCCTGCCTCCTCCATTTCTTGAGCCCTACTGGTCCACCAGGCTTCCTTGTCAGCACGTAGACTCCGCATTAGTTCGCGCCTAATAGCCCGTCTGATTACATGGTGTTCAGAGCCAGCCGGGAGGTGTCTTCTAGATTCCAACAGGTTCACCGACCTCTCGGATATCCAGTGACTGGTGCGGTGACGATGGATAGTGCCACAAGCAGATGTTCCTGCGTCGTACATGGCGGCCGAGATCCTATTCCACTGAAGCTCAGTGTCATAAGAACAAGACAGCGAAAGTTCGGTACGCAGTACGTCTTGATAGGCTTGCCATACGGAGGAGACGCTTCGTAAGCCTCTCGGTAAAGTTCATGGAGAAACGACAGCGTACCAAGGCATGATCAGGGTCGACACAGGTACTCCAGTACGAGCGGCAATCCAGGATGGAACTACGCCATCTGTAACTTATGTCTATGTGGTCAATTTGGGTCCATCGCTGGCCAGCTACAGGTGAACGTCAAGTGGCACTTCGGCGCTCACTGTGTCTAAAAGCAGTGCTACTAAGAAACAACTGGTGCTCCGCACACAGTTGCAGCAGACGCTCGCCGTTGTTAGTCAGTTCAGAGTTAAGCTCATAAGTAACACTCAGCTGAGCTTCCGAAGAGCTCAGACGCCCTACTTGTGCGCTCATACCCCTGTATGTATACTATAAATAAATAATATCTGTACTAGTAGCACTGAGTAGTAGGGCGTTCAGTTCGATATATAATGTGCCCTTGACGACATTAGAACTGCACTCGGTGGGAGCATAAGCGGAAATCACAAACAAACAACGTTTTTCACTACTTCGTGAATCAACGTTAGCTGATGTCGTCAAATGGGCTGCACATAAACGGTTGTTCACCGAAATCCAACCAACCAACGATGACTAAGCTTTGGGGGCTTAGAATGAGACCTACACTAGCTTGACCCGTGAGTACTGCATCGGCGTCTCCGGATGCGCGTAACCAATGACGAGAGGATAAGCCCAGTGCAGTTAATTCAACAACCCGTTAGGGTCAATGATCCTAATTTCGGACACACAACACACATCAATACCCAACGTGTCCAAGGTGCGTGCGAGTACAGTCTGTTGACCTGTTCGCCAGAGAGTGCGAACGTTGAGCGTCGCCAGGGAAACGGGACAGCGTGGCATTATAAGGGACCTTTGCCGATAGGCGTCTGATGGGTGTTGTGGGAAGGTGGCTGCAGATGGTTCCATTTCAGTGGCACTTCGGTTGCTGTCAAGTAAGCTGGGAATTATAGAAGGAAGGTTAGTAATGGGGATCGGGATAGGAGTGAGAGGAACAGGTGGGAAAGTAAGGAGGCGCCAGCATCAGCATGGTTTCACTTATCCGCCCTGCTGTATGCAGCAGATAAGGCGACCCTTGATAATCTGCGCGACGGCCGATGCAGGATGAAGTTTATGTTTGAAGTTTGTGAACTACTTGGATGAATATGAGAAAAGTTCTTTATACTATCGGCAACTGTCATACCGCAGAGAGAAAAATTGAGGGCATTCTGTACGCTAGGTGCGTTCAATTTATTCAGCCGCCTCATATTGCACGACTCGGTATATATTTAGAGAAGTACAGGTATCAGCAATACGCCAGTACTCTGTGCTGACGCTTCGTTGTTGCGCAATCACCTATAGTTGCGAGTGGGCTAATGATACTGCGAGGGTCGCCAGGGCTCATATGCGGGCTCGAACCCGCGCCCAGCATTCAGAAGTAGGATTAATTAAATAGCCAGATATTACAATAATAATATAGTCACCGTTGCTAAAGCATGAAAATGAGGCCTCCAACATTGCCAACATGAAACGATAGCAGACCCCAAAATACACAAAACAGGAAACTAAGTGTATGGCTTGTGACGCTACGGCAATTTTACCAAAGTAATAAATGCGCACAAAACACGACAGCTAGAAGGGGTAATGTACCTTCATGAACGAACGCATTGCGCGCTCATCGTCTTCAGATTTGCGACGCAACTCACCACCGGGGAGTTTGACATTTGCCAGAGCTAGGTTGCCTAGCAGGGCTGAATTGATGTCAACCCGCCATCGACGCTGCTCCACCTGAAATAGCAAATGGATGGTATGACAGTTGGGTCAAAAAAGCACCTCCGAGGGCGATGTCTGTAGTAAGATTGTGAAAGACAAGCCGCCTGAAAACAAATCAATCCAAGACACTGTGATCCCAAAGTCAAAGGACAGAAAATCTAACCACGAAGGAAAGATTGAGAAGTTAGGTGATATGTCAGGGCTCGACTAGATATGGGCAACAGGTGCGAATAGGTTGATTAGATTGAGGTAACCGGCATCGCGTACCACAGTGAACAGTGACCCATTGAATCGTGGAGTGGATCGAGCGTATGGTTTGTATTTCACGACTGTCCGGTTCGAGTCTGCGAAGAAATAGGCGATATGGCATACTAATGATGGTGGCATCATTATAGCGAAAGCATCGGTACAAGGTTACAGCGCATTGCTAATACTCCGATCGCAGCACCCTCAGGTTAGTATAAGGGAAAAACGACCACGCTTTTGGGTTGTGAATCTGTAGCACTAATAAATTCGGGTTCCACAATTTAGAATCAATACAAAATAAAAAGGTTCCCACTAGCACAGGATGGACAACAACAACAACAACAACATGAATAGTGCAAACCCCAAGCAACCGCCTATATTTCAGCAGTTAAGAAAGAAGTCTAACACCACATTTAGTAAACGTATGAACATTTCTGGCATCTTCATCAAGAACAGCACTACACGGGCGTAGGGATCTTATGCTCAATGACAACTGAGTATAATCAGACCCCAAGTATCACTATTTGCGGTTCTTCGGGTGTGCTGCGGGTTATCTGACCGAGAATTGGTCGGGAAGAAAGTCTTTTCAAGTTAAATCAAACATCAAAGCAGCCTCGAATGCAGGTTCCAGGAGACCGATGATGATAGCTGGTGGTGACTATGTGTACAGAGTGCACCAGGTACACATGATCCCCAGAATGCAAAAGAGTACAGACCCCATAGCAGATAGATTCGGGATCAGATGAGTACGCTGTCGTGGTTCTTAGCCAAGCTAGCTCCATGGGATCGTTGTGAAGGTAGGGTGTTGTCAAGCGGGTTCACCCACCCATTTGGGATATATGCGTTGAGGAAGTGCGAGCCAACAGAGAACGTCGTAGTTGTTAAACGCGCACTTCCCGACTTCATTACATTAGTATTATACCATCTAACTGTGATCATGCGCATGTGCAGGCCTGTTTTGACTATAGATGGAGGTAAAGGTGGAAAGAACTGCCGCAATGAATGAATGGCCACCTTAGAAAGTTCTAGAACAAGTGTGAGACAATGGTAGCTTGTAAGTAGTCTATGCCCAACGGCAAAAGTAGAAGTGACTCTCATGTAACCATCAAGAGCGCGTGTAAATAAACAAGAGTAGAAAATTCTCTCGGATTGAACATTCGGAGAAAAACAACCAGATAATGAGAAGCAATAATTTAGTCGATCTCCGCTTTTCAGGAGTGACGTACCGATGGAGTGGTACCGCATTCGAATGATTTATACAAGAGAAGCATCCGATATACCGAAATCTGTTGTTCTGAATATCCGGCAGAACAGCAGAATAGAACCAGCAGAAATCAGGAAAGGACCAGCTTGTTGTGCGCACATGGGTGGCAACGAAGGTCGTTGCAAGGATCACCCTAAAATGATGGCGGCTAGAACGCACCCAGAAAATGCATATCAATAACTGGTCTAAAGTGATTAGTAAACCAACCAAGATGATGACAGTTAGTCGTCGACCAATACAGGTCTACGAGTGCCAATGGACCAAAGCGATGGGTCCATTGGTGCTCACAGAGAAGCGTGTTCCCCATTACTCCTGTCTAGGCCTGGGCAACCTGACAGTATCCTACCCACGCAATACAATGAATCTCTCTTTAATCATCATCATTACACGTTAGCTGGAGGTGGAAAACACCTCAGCTATTGTGCCGCAATACAAAAGACAAGAAAAGGAAAACAGTGGCACGCCCGCTGAGTCCCCAGTAACGGATGGACATCGTTCCGGAGAGCTAACAGCTGGCTGCCGTAAAAGAAACTCATATTATGCCTAACGATTGAGATCGTGATTGGAGGTGGATGCTTAACAGGAGGGGGATGGACAAAGGAACTCACAACACAAACGCCATTGCTGCCGGCTCCGAGCCACATCAGCAAGTGTGTCCAACCAAACGTGCTCATCGTCCGTAGGACCCCAACCAGGCAGTCGGGATGCACCAACCGACGCCAACTTCGAAGTAAGGGTTTTCATTTCTCTCGACCAAGTCATCACTTGGCCTCCCCTCCTCCTCTTCCAACCGCACCC
The DNA here is from genome assembly GCA_944474145.2 of Dicrocoelium dendriticum. NCBI lineage: Eukaryota > Metazoa > Platyhelminthes > Trematoda > Plagiorchiida > Dicrocoeliidae > Dicrocoelium > Dicrocoelium dendriticum. Next base: position 7,500,273 of record OX104066.1, read on the forward strand.
ACAACGCGCAAACAATGCACGTCGCGGGAGTCGGTGTGCTGGCATGCGCAACACGCGGTCCAGCCATCGAAGCCTGGTGCGTGATATAATGGTGCTGAGTGGTTCACTCGCTCTTCCTGCACCAAATACGCGATGTCGAACACACTCATTGCTCACGCGGTGTTCCCACCAGACATGAGCTAAGCTGCGAAGGCAGCGATGATCGGATGCGACGAGCCTCTTCATGTCTGTCGACCTGATGGGCCAGGTTTCACAGCCTTATATGAGAGTTGAACGGACGGCTGCGTTGTAAACTCCGCCCTTTAGGGCGAGAGTAACGTCGCGTCTGCGCCACAGGTGGCGGAGATTGGCAAAAGCACCTCGAGCTTTTGCTATACGGTTCGTAACCTTATCTTCAATCCCACGGATGCTAATATAGCTGCCCAGGTACTTGAATTTCTGAACGACTTCTAGCAGATCACCACCAAGCGTTAGCGCGGGGTTGGGTCCCTGCCAATCTTGGAGAAGTACTTTGCATTTCGATGGAGCAAAGCATAGCCCAAAACGATTGACAGCCAGTGCTAATCGGTTCAGTGCTGTTTGGCATGTTTGGAGGCTGTCACAGATTAGGGCAATATCGTCTGCATACTCCAAGTCAAGAAGTCGCTCACCAGGAAGTAGCTCCACACCATCTAGGTCGTGTCCAGCGAACGCTGTTTCTATGACTTCATCAATAGCGAAGTTGAAGAGAAAGGTGACAGCGGGCATCCTTGTCTCACGCCGCTGGTGATACTGAAGGGTGGCGAGAGTTTGCCATAAACCCTCACCCTGCCCGAACTATGCGCGTACAGCGCTTTGATAATGTTTACATATTTATCAGGCACACCTTTCATCAGCAGACAGTCCCAAAGGGCACATCGATCGACTAAGTCGAAGGCACCTTTTATGTCAAGAAACACGACAACGGTGGGTCGCCAATAAACATGGCGGTGCTCCAACAATTGACGCAATGTGAAGATGTGGTCGATGCAGCCCCGACCTCGACGAAATCCGGCTTGCTCTTCACGAATCTGGCTTTCACGAGTGCCAGTCAATCTGTGGAGAATGACAGACGCAAGCAATTCAGAGGCAATCGAAATCAGACTGATCCCTCTATGATTGTCGCATTCCAAACGAGAGCTTCCCTTGAAAATTGGGACAATGACGGAGCGGTTCCAGTCTGTCGGGACTGTCTCCTGCTCCCAAAGTCTTACTAGCAACTCGTGTAGATCATCTACTAGAGCAGGTCCCCCGAATTTGAAGAGGGCTGGGGGAATTCCATCTGCTCCTGAGGACTTATGCAACTTCAACAGCCGGGTCTCACGTTTGACCTCTGCGCATGAGGGCGGATCCGAGGATACGGCCCAAGGAGAAGGGCGCTCAATGCCCGAAGAAGAAAGCGATAACGCAGGTTTGTTAAATTGTCTAGCAAAGTGTTCAGCCCAACGCTCCAAGCGTTTTGACAAGCTGTGGATCGGCTGCCCACTCTCGTCGTGTATGGTCTCGCTAACATCAGGTCTCCTGCTGCCTGTTTCCCGTATCAGATGGAATAACTTACGATGATTACCAACGGCAGCGGCTGTTTCCACCTCAGAGGCACGATGAGACCACCAGGTTTCGCGGTCCTTCTTCAGGCTAGCCCGTAGTTTTGCCCTGACATTTTTGCGAGGCTCATTGTATTCGCTTCCAGCCGGAATACGTCGGCGAGCATCCATAAGTTCCATAGACTGTGTAGAGACCCAGTGTCCGGTTTGGCAATTTGCTTTACCACATGAAGACACGCCTGCGGACAGTAACGTTTGACGAATATGCAACCAGTGATCTTCAACGGTGTTTAATGGGCGCTTACCCAGCCCAGATCTCAGCGCACTATGGTATACATTCAGAACATCTGGCTTCGCCAACTGCCTGGTGTCAATCCGTTCACCTCGGCGTTGCGGACGTCTACCGAAACGCACCCGGAGGTCGGCACAGACAAGTACGTGGTCAGAGTCCACGCTCGTGCTCCAAATTGAGCGACAATTCTGGACACAGCCACTCCAGCGGTAACTGATCGCGATATGATCGATTTGCGTCCATGACTGGCCCGAGGCTGATGGCCGCCAAGTCACGCTTCTGCGGATGCTGTGTCGAAAGTTAGTGCTCGCGAGAAAGAGGCGAGCATCTTCACACAGTTGGAGCAATCGCTCACCATTATCATTATGGGAGCCTACACCATGTTGGCCGCCCAGATGAAGCTCACCAGAGGACAACTTTCCTACTTGGGCGTTTAGATCACCAGCCAACACCACAGTATCCGTGCTTCTTCTGTAACAAAGGAGCTCGTGAAGTTGCTGATAGAAATCATCTTTTACCGAATCAGTACTACAGTTTGTAGGGGCGTAAGCCGCAATGACAAACAGGCACCGTTTGTCCCCGCGCGACTTCGTAGCACGGAAGGAACCAGCTAATCTAACGCCGCACATCCGACTGTTGACTGGGATCCAATCAATCAGGGGCAGCTTCAGCCCGGGGACACAAAATAATGCCGACGCCAGCTTGACCAGCATTTGAAGCTGCATCATCGCCAGACAGGCGCAATGAGAATGTGCCGCCAGTGTCGCATGTGGGGGATCTCAGGGTAAGTACGGAGCTCGAATCTTGCAGACGGGTTTCTGATAAACAGCAAATATCGATCGATAGGATCTCTAGTGTGGAGGCAAGTGCTGCCTCTTGGCCAATCTGAAGCAAAGTGCGCACGTTGAAGCATGCCAGTCTTAGCGAGATGCGAGGACTCCAAAGGGAAACGGATGAACTGACGTTGTCCGCTTGCTTGAACATGGACTTGTCAACTGGATTGGAGCGAGGCCCTGGGATTGTGTGCGATATGAAATTAGAAGACAAGCGACTACTGAAGAAAGCTGGGGGAGGGCCAAGATTTGGGGGATTGAAAATGGGTGGGATATAAGTAAAGTTGGAGTGGGACGATAAGGATGAAGAAGCGCAAGGGGTATAAGAAGACGGGAAGGCCTGAGCAGTAGCATCCATACCCTTATCCACCCTGCACGATGCAGCAGATAGGGCGCCGTTGATTATCCTCTGTGGTGGCCAGAGCATCAAGAAATTGTTGAAGGAAAGTTTCATTGTATTGCGTGGGCAGAATACTGTCAGGTTGCCAAGGCCCAGACAGGAGAACGATTAGGGTTCTCAACCAAAGCCTTTGGTTCAAAAACCTGACCGCAAGGCAGCGGGTTTTGGCACTGGACTGATGAGCCCGTTTTATGAAATGAGGAGCCACCCCCAATCCAACCCCCAACCTGGAGGACCAGGAGGCTGAGTTTGTCTGGCCTCTAACCATTGACCAATCTGGTATGAGTGGCTCTGAAGGTGCAAAAGCACCACCCAGCATAGCTCAATGGATCTCTGAGGCACGCAAACCATCGCACCACGGTAAGGTCCAGCCTCATTGCGATGGAATCTCTCTTTAAACGAATTCCTGAAGAGAGAAAAAGGAGAAAATCTCTTTAAACGAATTCCTGATGCTCTGGCCACCGCAGAGGAGAATCAACAGTGCCCTATCTGCTGCATCGAGCAGGGTGGATAGGGGTTTGGATGCTACTGCTCAAGCCTTCCCGTCTTCTTATTCCCCATCTTACGCTTTTTCACCCTTACCGTCCCCTTCCAACTTCACTTATATCCCCCCAGTTTTCAACCCCCGATTCCTGGCCCTCCCCAAACATGCTTTGCTAGGCATTTATCTTCTGATTTCAACTCACATGCTAACGCGGAACGTCATTCCTCTCCTGTCAACAAGCCCATGTCCAACTAAGCGGTCCATTCCAGTTCATCGGCTTCCATTTGGAGTCCTCGATCCTCCTTCAGATTGGCATGCCTCAATGTACGCACACTGCTACAAATCGGTCAACAGGCGGCATTGCCTGAACACTAGAGACCCTCTCGATCGATATCTGCTGCTTAACGGAGACTCGCCTGCAAGACTCGAGCTCTGTGCTCACTCTGAGATCCCCTTCAGGTGACACCACCAGGACTTTCTCATTGCGGCTATCCGGTGACGATGCAGCCTCGAGCACCGGACAAGCTGGTGTTGGCATTACCTTGTCCACGGGCTGAACTTGCTCTGGTTGGTTGGATTCCAATCAGTAGCCGGATGTGTGCGGCTGGTTCAAACCTTCGAAGTTGCGCCTGACTAACAGATGCCTATTCATCACCGCTGCCTACGCGCCCACAAACTGCAGCGATGATTCGGTAAAAAATTACTTCTACCGCCAACTGACCCAGCTCCTTCGCCACAGATAATAGCACGGACACTCTTGTGCTGACGGGAGATCTGGACGCACAAGTTGGAAAGTTGTCCACTGATGAAATGCATCTGGACGATCAGCACGGTGTAGGCTCGCGTAACGATAACGGTGAGCGGTTACTTCATTTTTGTGAAGATGCTCGCATATTTCTTGTGAGCAATAACATCCAACACAGCACCCGGCAGGGGTGACTTGGCGCCTATCAGCGTTGGACGCAAATAGATCACATTGCAATCAATTGCCGCTGGAGAGGCTGCATGCAGAAATGTCGCTCAATTTTGAGCATATGTGTAGACACCAACGATGCCATTGTATGTGCTGACATGCTGATGCGTTTTGGCGGACGCCCACGACGACGCGGTGAGCGCATTGACACCAGCCAACTGACAAAGCCAGCTGTTCTGAATGCGTATCGAAGTACGCTGACATGCGAGTTGAGTACTCGCTCACTGGAGACAACTGATAGTCACTGGTCGCATGTTCACCGGATCTTACAAACAGCAGGCAAATCCTCATGCGGTAAGTCTAATAGACAACATGGACATTGGGTCTCTTCTCGGTCTCTGGAACTTATCGATGCTCACCGGCATATCCCGGCTAGAAGCGAACATAATGAAACTAGCAAAGAGCTCCGGGCAAAACTCCGCGCTAGCCTGAAGAGAGACCGCGAATCTTGGTGGTCTGTTTTCGTGCGTCAGAGATGGAAGTGGCCGCTGCCCTTGGCAACCATCGTAAGTTATTCCGTCTGATACGGGAAACGGGCAGCAGGAGACCTGGCGTTAGTGAAACAATTTGTGATGAGAGTGGACAGCCTATCCACAACTTGTCAAAACATTTGGAGCGTTGGGCTGAGCATTTTGAAAAGCAATTTAATCGGCCAGAATTGTTCGATTCGCCGGTCACTGATCGCCCTGCTCCGTGGGCTGTCCCTTTGGATCCACCCTCTTGCTCAAAAGTCGAACGTGAGATCGGACGGTTGAAGTTGAACAAAGCCGCGTGACCAGATGACTTTCATCCAGCCCTCTTCAAATTCGGAGGCTCTGCTCTTGTTGATCATCTACATGAATTATTAGTAGTAAAACTGTGGGAGTAGGAAACTGTCCCAACCGACTGGAGCCGCTCCGTTAATGTTCCCATCTTCATAGGAGACTCGCGTTCGGAATGCGGCCACCACAGTGGAATCAGTCTGATCTCCATCGCCTCCAAATTACATTCCTCCGTAATCCTTCACAGACTGCGTGGCGCTCGTGAAAGCCAGATTCGTGAGGAGCAAGCCGGGTTTCGTCGTGGTCGTGGCTGCATCGACCACATCTTCACCTTGCGTCGGTTGTTGGAGCACCGTCACACATATTGGCGGCCCACTGTAGTCGTGTTACTCGACATGAAAGGTGCATTCGAATCGGTTGATCGATGTGCCATTTGGAATTGTCTACTCAGGAAAGGTGTGCCCGAAAAATATGTAAATATTATCCAAGCATTATATGCGCGTAGCTCAGGCAGAGTGAGGGCTTACGGCAAGCTGTCGCCACTCTTCAATATCTCCATCAGTGTGAGACAAGGATGGTCGTTGTCATCTTTCCTCTTCAACTTCGCTGTTGACGAAGTCATGCAAATTGCATTTACAGGACAGGACTTAGAAGGTGTGGAGGTACTCCCAGGAGAACGACTTCTTGACTTGGAGTATGCAGACGCCATTGCTCTCATCTTTGACAGCTCCCAAACGTGCCAAGTTGCACTGGACAGGTTACCACTGTTAGCCAGCCGCTTCGGGCTTTGCTTTGCACCAGCGAAGTGCAAAGCTTTCCTCCAAGATTGCAGGGGTCGCCCCCTGTGTTGACCCATGGTGGAGATCAGCTAGAAGTCGTTCAGAAATTCAATTACCTGGGAAGTTGTATCAGCGCCCTTGAGAATGAAGATGAGATAACGAACCCTATATCAAAATCTCAGAGTGCTTTCGCTAGTCTTCGCTACCTATGGCGGCGGCGCATCACTCTCGCCCTGAAGGGTAGAGTGTACAATGCAGCGGTACGTTCGACCTTACTGTACGGTTGCGAAACCTGGTCCCTGAGGTCGGCGGACATAAAGTGGCTAGTTACGTTCGATCATTGGTGCCTTCGTAATTTAGCTCACATTTGGTGGGAACACCGTGTGAGCAATGAGCGTGTTCGACGTCTTGTTGACGGCACAGGAGAAGGAACTGAACCGCTCAGCACCGTTATTTCTCGTACTAGGCTCAGATGGCTCGGCCACGTGTTGCGCATGCCAGTTCAACGACTCCGGCGACGTGCGTTGTTTGCTCACCGGGGGTGTGGATATATATATATATATATATATACATATATATATATATATATATATATATATATTTGCAACAGTCTATGAATAGACATTGCACCATCGGAAACCATGGAACTCAAAACAAGGTACAGAAATAGTAAAATAAAACATAACACAACCATGTCCACGGTTTCGTCAGAGGGCGAAATACTACCCGGTTGCCCAAGCCGAAGTAGGGTGTTGACTTAGGGGACACCACCCTGAGCCTTTGGCTGAATAGCCTGTCCGCAAAGCAGCGGAGCGAATTGAGGGAATCGCGCCCATTGGGAGCCGGTGACTGATTGATCAGTTCATACGCCTTTCGTTTGTTCCTTTGCCAAACAGGGGCCCAATGCTCCCCGAAATTACAGCATCAACTTGCTGGAATACAATGCTTCGCCAGGATGAAGCAAGGGGCAGTGACTTTATTTAGTGGCGAGTCACGTCCGCCACGTCACAGTGTTGTTAAACGGACATATGTGGCCTTTTATAGGGAGAACGCCTGCCAGGCGAAAACCCACCACGTCCTGGAACACTGCCGCCGAACCATTTGCTGGAACGGGAAAATCCCGAACCACCCAGCTGGCACCACGAGGGGGTTGTTCGGTGTGGATGGAAGAAGAGGAGGGGTGGCCAAGCGATGACGTGGTCGAGAGGAATGAAGGCCCACACTTCGGAGATGGCCTCGGTTGGAGTTTTACGGCTCTCTGGTTGGTAACCAAAGGACGACGAACACGTTTGGCTAGATACACTTGCTGACATGGTTAGGAGCCGATCTTAGTGGCGTTCCTGCTGAGTTTCTTTCTCCTCATCCCTTTTAATCTCCCCCTCCAACCACGATCTCATTTCGTAGCGTAACATAATTGTACATAATAATTTTTCTTGTTGCCTAGTAGTCGGCTGGTAGCTGACCGGAACGATGCCCACCCGCCGCTGGTAGCTCAGCTGGCATGCAACTGTTGTATTTATTTTCTTTTTTATGTATTGCGTCACAGTAGCTGAGGTGTTTCTCACCTCTAGCTAACGTGTATAATGATGAAGATGACTCTTGATTTTGACACTGGTTCGCTCATTGCTCCACTGACAGCGGCTATTTCACCGACGGTGCCCTGTCGTCTATCGCACAGATAATTCCTCCAATCACTGTTTAAACTTTGACAGCTTCTGGAGTGTCAAACTGCCACCGCTAATACTCACGTTAGTTGAAAATCCCCAAGTAAGTTAATGAGAACAAGGAGACTGCTTAGTGAGCAATTACTTTCAATGATTCATCATCCGACCAGTACAATCGTATATAGGCCTAGAAAATGGAAAAACTAGAATCGACCAGTTAGTACAAGTAACATAAACGAAAAATAGAAACAAGTTAGTTGTTGAGTTCGAAAGAAATCTAGCACAAGGCCACGCGATAATGGGGAAGTTAGATGCAGACGGAAAGAAGATATACTTGGGTTACATGGAGTCTATTGCTAGAAACCGTGTGCAGCAGAGGAGTTCTTCTCTAGCACAGTCGATGAGCCAGCTGAAGCTGCAAGCCACGTTTCTAGACAGGCCAGATAGGTATGTGCACAACTGTTCTAGTTTGAAAATGGATAAAACTTTAATCGAAGTTCTGTCGCCTGGCCTAAAGTTTTGCGCTCCTAGAGGCAGGGACAACCAACTCGAGTATGAGTTACAACTTGAAAGCTTATACGACTAGACGAACGGATTAGTCGCTAAGTGGAGTACGGCTCTAGAAGGTTTTAAGTGTTTTTTGGTGAATTGCTGCTACCAATATCGTAAACCTCGTGTGCATAATCATGGCCCGCTAACACGAAAACATTTGGATGCCCTACAGGAACTAAAGCGTAATGAGCAAGTCATCGTGTGTATACCAGACAAGGGTGCGGGGATTGTGCTACTAGACCGAAAAGACTACACAGATAAACTAACAACAATACTGAGCGACGAGACCAAGTTTTCATGCAGCACAGGGGAAATAGACCAGACGCAACAAATTGAAACACAGATCACTAAGAGCTTGCAAGATAATAATAAATAAGAATGTGCCAGCTGTACGCCGTAACGGCGCTTCGCTGCCGTGCGACCACCACCAGTCGCACGCGGGCTGCGTATACCGCGAGGACGCCCACCCTTACGCGGATTCGAACCGGTGACCTTATGGTTGCAAACCAGGTGCGAAGACCACTGGACCACCGGAGCTTGCAAGAACTTCGGACAAAGAGGTATATTTTAGATGCCCTGTATGACAGCCTTAAACGTAGTGGCATAAAGGTTACAAGGCTTTACGGGTTACCGAAAATTCACAAAGCTAACATCCTACTCCATCCCATCTTTTCAGTGGTCAACTCGGCCTACCATGTAGTCGCTCAGTGGCTTGTAGAAATTCTGGAACCGGTGCGACAGCAGCATGCAACTTACAGACTATGTGACAGCTTCCAATTCGTAGAAAGCATCAAAAATACCGAAATTGACGGGAAAGTGATGCTCTCTTTTGACGTTGTCTCGCTTTTTATCAACGTCCAGCTGATTGAGACAATAGATTACATGTGCGACTATATAAGCCAGTCAGAAATAAAAATGCGTATACTTACTCGTGAGCTAAAAAGCTTACTGTTGCGCTGCACCTTGAATGTACAGTTACTATTTAACGGCAACTACTACCGTCAGAAGGACGGCGTGGCCATGAGATCTCCCCCGGGGTTCACTGCTGGCGGATATCTTCATTGCCAAGTTGGAGAGAACAAAATTGTAAGCGGATATAGTCACTTTTAACTATTACTATCGGTACGTGGACAATATAATCGTTTAGGTGGATGAGCACGTTAACCTAGATGAAATTCTTAACCATTTTAACTGAGCCCACGCAGCACTGCATTTTACTTATGAAAAAGAAACTGAAGATCAGCTGCCGTATCTCGACGTTCTGTTAACTAGGAGACCAGACGGCTCAATCCAAGGGCGGGTCTACAGAAAGCCAACGTAGATTGACCAGTACACCAATTCCCACAGCTTTGTCCATCTGAGATATAAGCGCAACTTGATTCACTGTCTTACCATGACAGCACATCGAATCTGCTCGGAAGACACCCTACATGCAGAACTGGCGTTTATACAGGATGTGTTGCGCGAAAATGTATACCCCGACAGATTTAGTTTAAGAAACCTTGGGGAAAAGCCTAAACAAGTGCCATCGTTAACAGCGGCAAAGAAAGAGCTATTCATACGACTACCTTTCAAAGGGGACGCAGTTACTGAGCGTTTAACGCGAAGTTTTTCTGGCGCAATTAAGTCGACCTTCGCAGCAGCTACGTTAAAGTGCGCGTTTTCGACTGAACCACTCGTCCGTTCACGAAACAAGGATAGGTTGCCCATGCTGACCGCCTCAATGGTTGTTTATCAGTTCGAGTGCGCCTATGGCGCAACGTATAGCGGTCAACGGTGCGGCACTTATCCAAACGAGTGAATGAACATGGCCCATGTTGGTTGCAACAAGGTGGCACCGGGGCCATTAGCAGTTCCATTCTGGCTCAAATTGTCGACAGTGGGCATCAGGTGGATCTAAAGTGCGCATTTAGAATTGTATACAAGATTCCACCGCACCGATCGAAAGGTCAACGCCTTCGTACACTTGCGACGACCGAATCAATTTGCATTTGATTATTTCAACCGTCCTTATGCTCGCAAAAGCAGCTAGTCCAGGCTCCACAGCTTGCCTGGCCCAAGGAAACGGGGGATACTGAGGTCAGCGACATGAGGTCAAACTCCGTAATATGTAATTAATTCTTTTCGATTTTTTGTCCATGTTTCTTGTACTAACTGGTCGAGTTTACTTTTTCCATTTTTTAGCCCCATATATGATTGTACTGGTCTGATGATGAATCACTGAAAGCAATTCCTCACCAAACGGTCTCCTTGTTCTCATTAACTCTCGGTATTGCCGAATGATAGCCACGATCCGACAAAGCGTCTTCACTGAAACCCCGATATTTTTCGAATGTAAACCATCTAAACCAAAGTTCCGTATTCCAAGCACGGTTAACAGAAAGATCGCAGATATGCTGAATCTAGCAAATAAACATGTAAAGGTCCGTCAGAAAAAAAACTTGCAATTATCTTGTCAATAAGGGGTCGAAGATGAATGATAGTGACTTGAAACTCGTTGCATTGACGTTTAAAAAATCTGGAACCTCGAGGACAACCAAGCAGTGTTATTGGCCCCTCTCGCTTTAAAAGCCAGTTTCCAAGAGACCCAACTAGTGTGTCGAGCATGGCAGCCTCAATTACATGGCCGGAATTCTTCAGCATGTGTTCGGGACGTGATGATAGGTCCCCAAGCCGCTGTGTATATATGGTTGGTGGCATCCGGTTTCGGATTTGCCTGTCACTGAGGCCAGCCACAGGACGCCTGCGCCTACAGAGGGACCATGGATGGCTTGCGCTGCACCACCCACAGCTCCATCCACACACCCCATATCCAGTGTAAACCAAAAGGAATAAGACCGGGAGGCAGGTGGATGGGAGCCACGTTTCATCAACGGAGCCGGCCCACACTCCTTCACAGGCAAACACAAGCACGCTGTGTTTGGGGAATCAAGCGCACACACAGGGCTGTGGCTAGATCGTAGTCCGCTCCACAGTGAGTTCATGGAACCACTCTTCCAGCCTAGCACGACCACAAGGACTATGCACCCCGCCCCCTCCAGCAACGACCAACTGTCTCCTGGAGTCAGTATGGGCAACAGAGTGGGTAATAAACAGGCAGGCACCTTGTCAACATGCGGATTAAGCGCAACCACACCTGGGACGTCAGACGCGGTAGCAAACAGCTAGCCCTCTAAGACCTAATTCGTTTGCTCTACTCTAACATAGACCTTCACGTGATCAAGTCATTTTGAACCAACTGGATCGATTTCTCATTCTAGCCTCTATATGATTGTAATGGTCTGATGATGAATCATTGAAAGCAATTGCTCACCAGATGGTCTTTTGTTCTAGCAACAGCTAATCATTGGAAATGCCGATATCGAACAAAGTAAAAGCATGACGACATAAATACTCGCTAAATGAGCATATGGAAGAAAGTGGTTGACTGAATCCGCAAAAAGTACAAAATGTCCGAAAGTTATTCAAAAAATACCACGCCATAAAATCACGCAAGTTTACCACAATTTGAATGAGGGACGTGTGAAAGTTAGGAGAAGACTATCAAGTATGCAGAACAAACCAAATAAAGTGAAATGAATTTTATCCACATTAAGAAGACCTGGTTTAAGTGCATGTTGGTTGAGCCCAACTGCGGTGAAGAAGCATCATGAATGCAACATCTGCCTCAGCATGATATATATATATATATATATATATATATATATATATATATATATCAAAGTGGCGACAGTATAACCGGCGACCACAGAGCCACCCGAACCATGAAGGTCAATGGAATGACAGGGATAACTGCTATAAATAGGAAACAGGACACTTTCACGTTTTTTTGGCGTAATTTTAACCGTTGAGAAACAAACACTTGAGTTCAAGAAATTAAGTAAGCAGATGTTTTAATTCCTCCTTTTGTGCGCCATTTTCTAAAACGACTGAAACCATCGGTACTCCTAGTCCTTTGGTCACAGCGATGCAAACGTGTGGATCCAATGCCGACTAGGCGTGAAACCAACGATTTCATATGCCGTCGCCAGGTGGACGGCTGATAACGGTGGGGTCTCTTCCAGACTAGTCCTGCACAAGCCAACAGTGTGATGCGGCAAACGCAAAGATGGCATAAGCAAGACGTGATTGAGTCATCTTAATTCAACATCATCATCATCATCATACATGTCAGCAAGAGGTGGTGAAACACCTCCGCTATTGTGAAGCAATATATAAAGGAAATACACACATAATACAATACACAAAGGAAAAAAAGATACAACAGTTGCATGCCAGCTGAGCTACCAGCAACGGATAGGCATCGTTCCGGTAAGCTACCAGCCGGCTACTGGGCAACAAGAAAAAAATTATGTTTTAACCTACGAAATAAGATCGTAGATGGAGGGTGAGGCCAAAAGAGATGGGGAGGGACAAAGAAACTCACAGCACAAACGCCACTGAGGTCGGCTCCTAACCATGTCAGCAAGTGTATCTAGCCAAACGTGTTCACCGATTTTGGACCCCAACCAGGAAGCCGGCACGCTCCAATCAAGGCTAGCTCAGAAGTGTGGGACTTCATTCCTCTCGACCAAGTCATCGCTTGGCCACCTCTCCTCTTCTTCCACCCACATCCCCGGTGAGCAAACAACGCACGTCGAGGGAGTCGGTGGGCTGGCATGTGTAACACGTGGCCGAGCCATCGGAGCCTGGTGCGGAAAATAACGGTGCTGAGCGGTTCAGATCCTTTTTCTGGACCGTAAACAATGCGTCCAACACGCTCGTCACTCAAGCAGTGTTCCAACCAGATGTGAGCCAAACTGCGAAGGCACCGATGGTCGAACGTAACTAGCTTCTTCATGTCCGCCGATCTTAGCGGCCAGGTTTCGCAACCGTACAGTAAGGTCAAACGTAGTGCTGCATTGTACACTCTACCCTTCAGGGAGAGAGTGATGTCGCGCCGCCGCCATAGGTGGCGAAGGTTAGCAAAAGCACTTCGAGCTTTCGCTATCCGGTTCGTGATCTCGTCTTCGATCCCAAGGGCGCTGATACAACTTCCCAGGTAATCGGATTTCTGAACGACTTCTAGCTGATTCCCCCCACGGGTCAGCGCAGGAGGCGATCCCTGCCAATCTTAGAGGAACGCTTTGCACTTCGCTGGTGCAAAGCAAAGCCCGAAGCGACTGACAGCCAGTGCTAATCTGTCCAGCGCGGCTTAACACGTCTGGGAGCTGTCACAGATGAGGGCAATATCGTCTGCATACTCCAAGTCAAGAAGTCGTTCTCCTGGGAGTAGCTCCACACCTTCCAAGTCATGTCCTGTAAATGCAAACTCCATGACTTCGTCAATAGCGAAGTTGAAGAGGAAAGGTGACAGCGGGCATCCTTGTCTCCCACTACTGGACATATTAAAGGGTGGCGACAGCTTGCCGTAAGCCCTCACTTTGCCCGTGCTACGCGCATATAATGCTTGGATAATATTTACATATTTCTCGGGCACACCTTTCCTGAGTAGACAATTCCAAAGGGCACATCGATCAACCGAATCGAAGGCACCTTTGATGTCGAGGAACACGACTACGGTGGGCCGCCAATATGTGTGACGGTGCTCCAACAACTGACGCAAGGTGAAGATGTGGTCGATGCAGCCACGACCCCGACGAAACCCGGCTTGCTCCTCACGAATCTGGCTTTCACGAGCGCCAGTCAGTCTGTGGAGAATTATGGACGCGAGTAATTTGGAGGCGATGGAGATCAGACTGATTCCTCTATGGTTGCCGCATTCCGAGCGCGAGCCGCCTTTGAAGATGGGAACAATAACGGAGCGGCTCCAGTCGGTTGGGACAGTTTCCTGCTCCCACAGTTTCACTAGTAATTCATGCAAAGCATCAACAAGAGCAGAGCCTCCGAATTTGAAGAGGGCTGGAGGAAGATCATCTGGTCCCGCGGCTTTGTTCAACTTCAACAGTCCGATCTCACGTTCGACTTCTGAGCGAGAGGGTGGATCCAAAGGGACAGCCCACGGAGCGGGGCGATCAGTGACCGGCGAATCGAACAATTCTTGCCGATTAAATTGCTTTTCAAAATGCTCAGCCCAACGCTCCAGACGTTTTGACAAATTGTGGATAGGCTGTCCACTCTCGTCACGTATAGTTTCACTAACACCAGGTCTCCTGCTGCCCGTTTCCCGTATCAGACGGAATAACTTACGATGGTTGCCAAGGGCAGCGGCCACTTCCATCTCTGACGCACGATGAGACCACCAAGATTCGCGGTCTCTCTTCAGGCTAGCACGGAGTTTTGCCCGGAGCTCTTTGCGAGTTTCATTGTGCTCGCTTCCAGCCGGGATATGCCGGCGAGCATCTATAAGTTCCAGAGACTGCGAAGAGACCCAATGTCCATGTTGGCTATTAGACATACCACATGAGGATTTGCCTGCTGCTAGTAAGGTCTGGCGAACATGTGACCAGTGACCATCAATTGTCTCCTGTGAGCGCTTGCTCAACTCGCATGTTAGCGTACTTCGATACGCATTCAGAACAGCTGGTTTTGTCAGTTGGCTGGTGTCAATGCGCTCACAGCGTCGTCGTGGGCGTCCGCCAAAACGCATCCGCATGTCAGCACATACAAGTGCATGATCGGTGTCCACACATGTGCTCCAAATCGAGCGACAATTCTGGATGCAGCCTCTCCAGCGGTAACTTATCGCAATGTGATCGATCTGCGTCCAAGGCTGGTTCGAGGCTGGTGGGCGCCAAGTCACCCTTCGGCGGGTGCTGTGTCGGAAATTAGTGCTCGCAAGAAATAAGCGAGCATCTTCACACAAATGAAGTAACCGCTCACCGTTATCATTACGGGAGCCTACACCGTGTTGACCGCCCAGATGCAGTTCATCAGTGGACAACTTTCCAACTTGTGCGTTCATATCCCCCGCCAGCACAACAGTGTCCGTGCTTCTTCTGTGGCGAAGGAGCTGGGTCAGTTGGCGGTAGAAGTCGTTCTTTACCGAATCATCGCTACAGTTTGTGGGCGCGTAGGCAGCGATGATGAATAGACATCTATTAGTCCCGCGCGACTTCGAAGCTTTAAACGAGCCAGCCAATCGGACCGCACACATCCGGCTACTGATTGGAATCCAATCAACCAGAGCAGCTTCAGCCCGGGGACTCAGGGCAATGCCAACACCAGCTTGGCCGGTGCTCGAAGCTGCATCGTCACCGGATAGGCGCAATGAGAAAATACTGCTTGCGTCACCTGAAGGGGATCGCAGAGTGAGCACAGTGCTCGAGTCTTGCAGGCGAGTCTCTGATAAGCAGCAGATATCGATCGAGAGGGTCTCCAATGTTCGGGCAAGTGCTGCCTGTTGACCGATCTGAAACAATGTGCGTACATTGCTTCA
>OX104066.1:7516443-7551233 GCA_944474145.2 Dicrocoelium dendriticum
AACTGTGGGGTCTCTTCCAAACTAGTCCTGCACAAGCCAACAGTGTGATGCGGCAAACGCAAAGATGGCATAAGCAAGACGTGATTGAATCATCTTAATTCAACATCATCATCATCATACATGTCAGCAAGAGGTGGTGAAACACCTCCGCTATTGTGACGCAATATATAAAGGAAATACATACATAATACAATACACAAAGAAAAAAAAGATACAACAGTTGCATGCCAGCTGAGCTACCAGCAACGGATACGCATCGTTCCGGTAAGCTACCAGCCGGCTACTGGGCAACAAGAAAAAAAATTATGTTTTAACCTACGAAATAAGATCGTAGATGGAGGGTGAGGCCAAAAGAGATGGGGAGGGACAAAGAAACTCACAGCACAAACGCCACTGAGGTCGGCTCCTTGCCATGTCAGCAAGTGTATCCAGCCAAACGTGTTCACCGATTTTGGACCCCAACCAGGGAGCCGTGACGCTCCAACCGAGGCTAGCTCAGAAGTGAGGGACTTCATTCCTCTCGACCAAGTCATCGCTTGGCCACCTCTCCTCTTCTTCCACCCACATCCCCGGTGAGCAAACAACGCACGTCGAGGGAGTCGGTGGGCTGGCATGCGTAACACGTGGCCGAGCCATCGGAGCCTGGTGCGGAAAATAACGGTGCTGAGCGGTTCAGATCCTTTTCCTGGGCCGTAAACAATGCGTCGAACACGCTCGTTACTCACGCGGTGTTCCCACCAGATGTGAGCCAAACTGCGAAGGCACCGATGGTCGAACGTAACTAGCTTCTTCATGTCCGCCGATCTTAGCGGCCAGGTTTCGCAACCGTACAGTAAGGTCGAACGTACCGCTGCATTGTACACTCTACCCTTCAGGGCGAGAGTGATGTCG
The DNA here is from genome assembly GCA_944474145.2 of Dicrocoelium dendriticum. NCBI lineage: Eukaryota > Metazoa > Platyhelminthes > Trematoda > Plagiorchiida > Dicrocoeliidae > Dicrocoelium > Dicrocoelium dendriticum. The sequence goes on from OX104066.1 coordinate 7,517,335, forward strand.
CGCCGCCGCCATAGGTGGCGAAGGTTAGCAAAAGCACTTCGAGCTTTCGCTATCCGGTTCGTGATCTCGTCTTCGATCCCAAGGGCGCTGATACAACTTCCCAGGTAATTGAATTTCTGAACGACTTCTAGCTGATCCCCACCAAGGGTCAGCGCAGGAGGCGATCCCTGCCAATCTTGGAGGAACGCTTTGCACTTCGCTGGTGCAAAGCAAAGCCCGAAGCGACTGACAGCCAGTGCTAATCTGTCCAGCGCGGCTTGACACGTCTGGGAGCTGTCACAGATGAGGGCAATGTCGTCTGCATACTCCAAGTCAAGAAGTCGTTCTCCTGGGAGTAGCTCCACACCTTCCAAGTCATGTCCTGTAAATGCAAACTCCATGACTTCGTCAATAGCGAAGTTGAAGAGGAAAGGTGACAGCGGGCATCCTTGTCTCACACTGCTGGAGATATTAAAGGGTGGCGACAGCTTGCCGTAAGCCCTCACTCTGCCCGTGCTACGCGCATATAATGCTCGGATAATATTTACATATTTCTCGGGCACACCTTTCCTGAGTAGACAATTCCAAAGGGCACATCGATCAACCGAATCGAAGGCACCTTTGATGTCGAGGAACACGACTACGGTGGGCCGCCAATATGTGTGACGGTGCTCCAACAACTGACGCAAGGTGAAGATGTGGTCGATGCAGCCACGACCACGACGAAACCCGGCTTGCTCCTCACGAATCTGGCTTTCACGAGCGCCAGTCAGTCTGTGAAGAATTATGGACGCGAGTAATTTGGAGACGATGGAGATCAGACTGATTCCTCTATGGTTGCCGCATTCCGAGCGCGAGCCGCCTTTGAAGATGGGAACAATAACGGAGCGGCTCCAGTCGGTTGGGACAGTCTCCTGCTCCCACAGTTTCACTAGTAATTCATGTAAAGCATCAACAAGAGCAGAGCCTCCGAATTTGAAGAGGGCTGGAGGAAGATCATCTGGTCCCGCGGCTTTGTTCAACTTCAACAGTCCGATCTCACGTTCGACTTCTGAGCGAGAGGGTGGATCCAAAGGGACAGCCCACGGAGCAGGGCGATCAGTGACCGGCGAATCGAACAATTCTAGCCGATTAAATTGCTTTTCAAAATGCTCAGCCCAACGCTCCAAGCGTTTTGACAAATTGTGGATAGGCTGTCCACTCTCGTCACGAATTGTTTCACTAACACCAGGTCTCCTGCTGCCCGTTTCCCGTATCAGACGGAATAACTTACGATGGTTACCAAGGGCAGCGGCCACTTCCATCTCTGACGCACGATAAGACCACCAAGATTCGCGGTCTCTCTTCAGGCTAGCACGGAGTTTTGCCCGGAGCTCTTTGCGAGTTTCATTGTGTTCGCTTCCAGCCGGGATATGCCGGCGAGCGTCGATAAGTTCCAGAGACAGAGAAGAGACCCAATGTCCATGTTGGCTTTTAGACATACCACATGAGGATTTGCCTGCTGCTAGTAAGGTCTGGCGAACATGTGACCAGTGACCATCAATTGTCTCCAGTGAGCGATTGCTCAACTCGCATGTCAGCGTACTTCGATACGCATTCAGAACAGCTGGCTTTGTCAGTTGGCTGGTGTCAATGCGCTCACAGCGTCGTCGTGGGCGTCCGCCAAAACGCATCCGCATGTCAGCACATACAAGTGCATGATCGGTGTCCACACATGTGCTCCAAATCGAGCGACAATTCTGGATGCAGCCTCTCCAGCGGTAACTTATCGCAATGTGATCGATCTGCGTCCAAGGCTGGTTCGAGGCTGGTGGGCGCCAAGTCACCCTTCGGCAGGTGCTGTGTCGGAAATTAGTGCTCGCAAGAAATAAGCGAGCATCTTCACACAAATGAAGTAACCGCTCACCGTTATCATTACGGGAGCCTACACCGTGTTGACCGCCCAGATGCATTCATCAGTGGACAACTTTCCAACTTGTGCGTTCATATCCCCCGCCAGCACAACAGTGTCCGTGCTTCTTCTGTGGCGAAGGAGCTGGGTCAGTTGGCGGTAGAAGTCGTTCTTTACCGAATCATCGCTACAGTTTGTGGGCGCGTAGGCAGCGATGATGAATAGACATCTATTATTCCCGCGCGACTTTGAAGCTTTGAACGAGCCAGCCAATTGGACCGCACACATCCGGCTACTGATTGGAATCCAATCAACCAGAGCAGCTTCAGCCCGGGAACTCAGGGCAATGCCAACACCAGCTTGGCCGGTGCTCGAAGCTGCATCGTCACCGGATAGGCGCAATGAGAAAATACTGCTTGCGTCACCTGAAGGGGATCGCAGAGTGAGCACAGAGCTCGAGTCTTGCAAGCGAGTCTCTGATAAGCAGCAGATATCGATCGAGAGGGTCTCTAATGTTCGGGCAAGTGCTGCCTGTTGACCGATTTGTAGCAGTGTGCGTACATTCAGGCATGCCAATCTGAAGGAGGATCGAGGGCTCCAAATGGAAGCCGATGAACTGGAATGGACCGCTTGGTTGGACATGGGCTTGTTGACAGGAGAGGAGTGACGTTCCGCGTTAGCATGTGAGTTGAAATCAGAAGATAAATGCCTAGCAAAGCATGTTTGGGGAGAGCCAAGAATCGGGGGGTTGAAAACTGGGGGGATATAAGTGAAGTTGGAAAAGGACGGTAAGAGTAAAAAAGCGTAAGATGGGGAATAAGAAGACGGGAAGGCTTGAGCAGTAGCATCCAAACCCCTATCCACCCTGCTCGATGCAGCAGATAGGGCACCGTTGATTATCCTCTGCGGTGGCCAGAGCATCAGAAATTTGTTTGAAAAGAGATTCATTGTATTGCGTGGGCAGGATACTATCAGGTTGCCCAGGCCTAGACAGGAGAACGATTAGGGTTCTCAACCAAAGCCTTTGGTTCAAAAACCTGACCGCAAGGCAGCGGGTTTGGCGGTGGGCTACAAGGAGTCCGTTTTAAGGAATAAGGTGCCACCCTCATTCCAACCCCCAACCTGGAGGACCAGGAGGCTGAGTTTGTCTGGCCTCTAACCATTGACCAATCTGGTATGAGTGATTTTGAAGGTGCAAAAGCACCACCCAGCATAGCTCAATGGATCGCTGAGGCACACAAACCATCGCACCACGGTAAGGTCCAGCCTCATTGCGATGGCATCTCAATTAGCACAGTAAAAAACCCAGCTTATTGAAGGGAATACTCGCCTTTTCTAACATACGATTTCTGACTTCACCGCCACAGACACGCTGTGGACGCAACATGTGTGTGATCCTCTTCAGGCATCCAAAGTCGAAAACCGAGAGCCAGCGCATGTTATTCCCGCTAACTGGCCACGACCCGCTTCTAAATAGCAACACTGCCCGAACAGAAGCACCGTAAACCGAGTTGGTCATCGCGACGAGACTGCACCTTAAGGTGGTGCGATGGTTTGTGTGCCTCAGTGATGCTATGATGGGTGGTGCTTTTTTGCACCTTCAGAGCCATTCATACCAGATTGGTCAATGGTTAGAGGTCAGACAAACTCAGTCCCCAGACCCTCCAGGTTGGGGGTTGGAGTGAGGGTGGCTTATTACTCCATAAAACGGACTCCCTGTAGCCCAGAGCCAAAACCCCGCTGCCTTGCGGTCAGGTTTTTGAACCAAAAGTTTTGGTTGAGAACCCTAATCGTTCTGCTCTCTAGACCTGGACAACCTGACAGTATTCTGCCCACGCAATACAATGAACCACTCCTCTAACAATTTCTAGATGCTCTGGCCGTCGCAGAGAATAATCAACAGCAGCCTACCTGCTGCATCGAGCAGGGTGGATGCCACTGCTCAGGCCTTCCCGTCTTCTGATCCCCTTCTTGTGCTTTGCCATCCTTATTGTCCCGCTCCAACCACTTTTATCCCCCCCTCCACGTTTACAATTTCTCAATTCTTGGCCCTCCCCAGCTTGCTTCAATAGTCGCTTGTCTTCTAGTTTTAACTCACGCAGTCGCAGGGGGTCGCTCAAATCCAGTCAACAAGTCCATGTTCAACCAAAGGAACGTCAGTTCATCCGTTTCCTTTTGGAGTCCTCGCGTCTCGTTAAGAATGCCATGCTTCAAGGTGCGCAATTTGCTACAGGTTGGCCAACAGGTAGCACTTGTCCGCACACTAGAGACCCTATCGATCGATATTTGCTGCTTATCAGAAACCTGCCTGCAAGATTCGAGCTCCGTGCTTACCCTGCGATTTCCACGTGGGACACTGGCGGCACATTCTCATTGCGCCTGTCTAGCGATGATGCAGCTTCAAATGCACACCAAGCTGGCGCCGGCATTATTTTGAGTCCCCGAGACGAAATCGATTGGATCCCAGTCAACAGTCGGATGTGCGCCGTTAGAGTACCTGGTTCGTTCCATGCTACGAGGTCGCGCGGGGACAAACGGTGCCTGTTTGTCGTTGCGGCCTACGCTCCTACAAACTGTAGCACTGATTCGGTAAAAGATGGTTTCTATCAGCAACTTCACGATCTCCTTCGTTATAGAAGAAGCAAGGATAATGTGCTGTTGGCTGGCGATTTAAACGCCTGTCGGAAAATTGTCCTCTGATAAGATTCACCTGGGGGGCCAACATGGTGTAAGCTCCCGTAATGATAACGGTGAACGATTGCTACAGTTGTGTGAAGATGCTCGTCTCTTTCTCGGGAGCACAAACACACAGCACAGCACCCGCAAAAGCGTGACTTGGTGCCCACCAGCTTAGAGCCAGCAATGGAGGCAGATCGATCATATCGCCATCAGTTACCGCTGGAGAGGCTGTGTCCAAAACTGTCGCTCGATTAGAAGCACGAGCGTGGACTCTGACAATGCACTTGTTTGAGCTGACCTCTGGGTGCGTTTTGGTGGACATTCGCAACGTCGATGTGAACGGATTGACACCAGCCAGCTGGAGAAGCCAGGTGTTCTAAATAAGTATCAAAGTGCTTATGGATGCTCGCCGACGTATTCCGACTGGAAGCGAATAGAATGAGACTTGCAAAAATCTCAGGGAAAAATTGCGTGCTACCCTGAAGAAAGACCGCGAAGCCTGGTGGTCTCATCATGCCTCGGAGATGGAAACAGCCGCTGCCGTGGATAATCATCGTAAGTTATTCCGTCTGATACGGGAAACAGGCAGCAGGAGACCTGGTGTTAGAGAAACCATACGCAAGCAGATTGGGCAGCCGATCCACAGCCTGTCAAAACGCTTGGAGCATTGGGCCGAACACTTTGCAAGGCAATTTAACAAACCTGTGTTATCGGTTTCGTTTTCAGGCATTGAACGCCCTTCTCCCTGAGCTGTCTCTTTGGATGCGCTCTCACGCGCAGAAGTCGAACGTGAGATAAGGCTGTTGAAATTGCGTAAGGCCGGAGGAGCAAAGAGAATTCCCCCAGCCCTCTTCAAATTCGGGGGACCTGCTCTAGTAGATGATTTACAGGAGTTGCTTTGGGAGCAGGAGACCGTCCCGACAGACTGGAACCGCTCATCATTGTTCCAATGTTCAAGGCTCTTGTTGGGAATGCGGCAATCATAGAGGGATCAGTCTGATCTCAATTGCCTCTAAATTGCTTGCGTCTGTCATTCTCCACATTCTGACTGGCACTCGCGAAAGCAGTTCCGTGAAGAGCAAGCCAGGTTTCGTGGAGGTCGGGGCTGCACCGACCACATCTTCACTTTGCGTCAATTGTTGGAGCACCGCCATGTTTATTAGCAACCCACTGTCGTCCTGTTTCTTGACATAAAAGTGGCTTCGATTCAGTCGATGGATGTGCACTTTGGGACTGTCTGTTGAAGAAAGGTGTGCATGACAAATACGTAAACATTATCAAAGCGCTATACGCGCATAGTTCGGGCAGAGTAAGAGTTTGCGGCAAACTATGGCAACCTTTCAGGATCATTAGTGGTGTGAGACCAGGTTGCCCGCTGTCAACTTTCCTATTTAAGTTCGCAGTTGACGAAATCATGAAAACAGCATTCGCTGGACACGACCTAGAAGATGTAAAGCTATTTCCTATTGAGCGAATTCTTGATTTGGAGTATGCGGACAATATGGCCCTAATCTGTGACAGCACCCTAACATGCCAAGCAGCGCTGGGCCGATTAGCACTGGCTGTCTATTGTTTTTGGTTGTGCTTTGCTCCATTGTAATGCAAGGTCCGTCCCCAAGATTGGCATAAATTCATCCCTTCGCTGACCCTTGGTGGTGATCAGCTAGAAGTTGTTCAGGAATTCAAGTACCCGGGCAGCTATATTTGTGCTCGTGGGATCGAAGATGAGGTTACGAACCGTGTATCGAAAGCTCGTGCTTTTGCCACTGTCCGACACCTGTGGCGCAAACGCGACATCACTCTCGCCCTGAACAGCAGAGTTTATAACGCAACCGTCCGTTCAACTCTCCTATGTGGTTGTGAAACTTGGCCCATTAGGTCATCTGACGTAAAGAGGATCGTCACATTCGATCATCGCTGCCTTCGCAGCATAACTCATGTCTGGTGGGAGCACAGCGTGAGCAATGAGCGTGTTCGACGTCGCGTACTTGGTGCAGGAAGAGCGAGTGAACAACTCAGCAATATTATATCACGCACCAGGCTCTGATTGCTGGGCCACGTGTTGCGCATGCCAGCACACCGACTCTCGCGTCGTGCGTTGTTTGCACTCCGGGGTGCAGTTGGAAGAGGAGAAGGGTAGACCAAGCGATGACTTTTTCTGTTGGTGCATGCCGACTGCCCGGCTGGGGTCTCGAGGACGATGAGCACGTTTGGTTGGACACATTTGCTGATATGGCGAAAAGTCGAGCCCAATGGCGTTTGAGTTGTGAGTTTCTTTGTCCACTCTCACCCCTTTAGATTCCTCCTCCAATTAAGATCTGACACGGAATGCATAATATCTAACACTATATTACTTGCTTTTGTATGCTTTGTAGTGTAAGGCGTTTGAGTATCTTATTTTTTGCATTGTATTAGTTGACGTGTGTTTCTCACCCTTAGGTAAGGAGCAGTAATGAGAATGTAGGCAGCCTTCCTAGAAATCAGGACGATAAGTGACTCAAGAAGATGGTAACATTTTTCATGCAAAGTTTTGGAGAAAAATGAGGTCAGGTGGCTGAAGAGTACTGAGCCACTACAATTGAACAGCTTCGGAGGAAATGCATGTGAGATGGACGCTCTAAATCGCTTCGAATGTTGAGTAGCAAGGCAAACTACTGCTTCGTTGGGCGGATCAGTTGTCACGGCTCAGCGCAGGCAGCCTGATTCGCAAAACGCACTAGACGGTGAGGTTCTAAAGAACTTGGAACCAAAATGTTTAACCCATCCGTCCAAGCACTTCCGTAGGTTATCATCAGCATCAATACACGTTAGCCGAGGGTGTGAAACACATCACAGCTAATGTGCCGCAATACAAAAAAGTAAGACATTAAACAATAAAGACTTAAAAGCTATAAAAAGACATAGATAATGTCACATTTGGATAGTTGTTGAAAGGGGAAGCAAAAGGGAAAGGGGAGGGATGAAGAGACCCACAACACATACGCCGCTGAAGTCCACTCTTCGCCGTCAGCCATTGTATCCAATCAGACGTGCGCATTATATTTCGGTCCCAAGACAGACAGTAGGGAAACACCAACAGACGCCAACTTCGAAGTGAGGGACTTCATTCCTCTTGACCAATTCATCACTTGTCCTTGTGTTTCCGCTGATAGTACGGATAACCGATGCAACCACTGGTCACGATACAGCCACTTTTTAAATCAGAAAACAAAGGCCTCTGGCGGAACTTGTATGGAACACTCGGAAGGCAGAAAGTGCAGGTATAATATGGGGTCAAAATAAATAGTTCATGCGAGAAAAGACCTAATTGAAAGTTCCTGACTATAGCAACTACTAGATGCGCAAAAACTCGCTTGTTGGCTGAGCAAGTAATGTGCTTACTGGAGGGCTTCAAGGTAGGTCATTCTGATTGGTCCACCTCAAGGTAAAACGATACCATTGGCTTACTCTCATTGGCTAGCCAATCGGCTACAGGCGGCATACAACCAATCTTCTCCGAGCTGCTCCAGACACAGAAAGAGAGCTAGCTTCGATGGCTGCTATGGACGGGCCCCGGTAACACCTCCCTCGCGAAAAGTGACGTACGACTTCCTCCTGAGGTCCAGCTGAATTCTGACCACGGACCTCCGTATCCGATCTTTGCATCACCGTGGCTTCAAGTTCGTTCCTTTTTGTAGCCACTGGTCAAAGCACATTAGGTCCCTCCTGGGTCCCAGAGCGAGTGGTTCACCGGGTGGAGAACTGTTCTTTCCAAGCGATAAAGCTCCTGGTCACCCATTGGTGTTGCAAGGCCTTTCCGAAAAGCTGCTGTATACCTCTCTCTCAGGTGCCCAATGGCCACTATTTTGGGGGCTGTTGGTTTGTGTAGCTGGACAGTTGCACAGAGTTGCAGACCCTTGCATCTCCGTTCGCAGGTAATTTCTCTGTCTAGCGACAAAGGGCCTCTTGGTGCGCTTTGATCACTGCGAAATGCGGCAATAATCGCAGTGGGGGGCTTTTGCTTCGGCACATTTTGATTCATATTGTGGCCTCCATTAGCTGTGTGGCGGATTTGGAGTTCACATCTGTCATTTGCATTTTCAACCTTTTTGGTATCTAATCCCGAGTTCAGCTGCTTGTAACATTCACCTGCAATGTGCTCTGATGTGATTTCTGGTTCCAGTTCACAATCTGCTTGAATGTTTAACTTCTGTGTCAGCATCTCTGTCAATTGCCGCCGTGTTTCCTCAAACATTGACTGCTGAACCTGAAAGAGCGTCTGCATTTGCTCCGAAGAGATGGCTGTATCCTGGAGTGGCAGTGTTCGAGTGAAAGTCTCGATCATAAGCAGCTGTGAGGTCTGGAATTGTTGCTGATGTTGAAACAAAATATTTTTCAGATCTGTTGAGATAACCATCTGATCAGTTTATCTCCCGTCGTCAGAAAACTTGTGTTTCCGCTGATAGTACGGGTAACTGATGCAGCCACTCTCCAAATCAGAAGACAAAAACCTCTAACGGAACTTGTATGAAACATTCGGAAGACAGAATGTACAGCCAAAATATTAGATCGAAATAAATAGTTCATGAGAGAAAAGACCTAATTGATAGTTCCTGACTTTAGCAACTACCAGATGCACAAAATCTCGCTTGTTGGCTGAGCAAGCAGTGTGCTTACTAGAGGGCTTCAAGGTAGGTCATTCTGATTGGTTCACCTCAAGGTAAAACGATGCCACTGGCTTATTCCCATTGATTAGCCAATCGGCTACAGGCGGCATACAACCAATCTTCTCTGGGCTGCTCCAGACAGAGAGAGAGAGAGAGCTAGCTTCGAAGGCTGCTATCGTCGGGTTCCAGTGACAGGCCTCCCCTCCGGCAGGCAAGCAATGCACGTCGCGGAAGCAGGTGGGCTGGCACGCGCAACACGTAGTCCAGCCATTGGAGCAGATTAACGATGCGCGAAGCATTCGTTTCGCAAATAGTCTCCCATCGGACTTCCTTTGACCGTGGACCGAATGGGTTGGAAGAGCCTGTGAGTATTGCTTGGGAGAGCAGCGGCCTTCAGTTCCGAAGGCTGCTGAGACCAACAAGTGTCGCGGACACAGTGAAAGGCAATCTGTCACTTCACGTCCTCCGATGGACTCAGAGACCGGAAATTTCCGATCATGCGGCTCCATACTGGACTACCGCTCTTTCTGGAATACGTGCGTCGACTACGACCGTGTCTTGGTTCGGTGCCAAGTTTCCATTAACTTTATCGGTAAGCGTATCAAACGGTGCCCTAGACCGACAACTGGAAAGCAATCTCAGTCCACGGCCAAGCAAAATTACCAGAACACCCTACATACCAAGCCTTCACATAATTACTTCAAGGATACCGAGTTTCAGCGGAATAACATCATGGCGGCCATGAACGACGCTGGAGCGTCTGATTGCAGTACTGTAAGTAGTTATCGCAACAGCTGCAGAATGCATTGGAAAAACCCCGGTTACATCTAAGCACAACTGGAAACAACGGACTATTAGGCGCCAGCTGAAACGAAGTATGTCTGCTAGAAAGGAAGCGTGGTGGACTGAAAGGGCTCAAGAAATGGAAGAGGCCAGAGTAGTGGGCAATTGTCACAGACTTTTGCAGTTGATGTGCACTCCTGACTCTAAAACATTGCGTCAGTGAGACAACCAAGGACAACATCGGTGTACTAGTTCACAATAACAAACATCGTCTTGTGCATTGGGTGGAGCACTTCGGAGAGCAACTTAGCTGCACACAGTCATCGGTCCTCTTCCTACTTAGGTAGTGCACGGTACGCCACACCTAGTCAGTCTAGAGGCGATCACAGCTCTCATCTTCCTCGAGTTGGTGGTTCGAATTCCCCTACACTAGAGCTATGTAAGGATGAAGGTGAGTTGCTCCGCAAAACACTGGCCCTTTCCGAACAGGTATGGAAGGAAGAGACTACTCAAACCAACTGGAGTGAATCGACAGTAGCAAAATTTAAGAAGGGCGGCTATACCGACTGTGCTGACCATAGGTGTATTAGCTTGGCACCGATAGTGTCAAAGCTGATGAATCCAATTCTAGTCGGTAGATTTACTGTATAACGGGAATCCAAGAGGGTAGAGAAGGCAGGTTACCGTCCGGGACGGGATTGCATATACAATATGCACTTTCTGTGGTAGATGTTAGAATAGTATCACACGTAGCACAGATCGAAGATAGCTCCTCCTCAAATTCAAGAGCACGTTCAATTCAGTCGATTGCTACACCACGGAGAGTTTCATTGCGAGATATACTATGTGGACATTGAAATGAAGTCTGAATGAAAAATGGTTGGCGGGATTATGCGGAAGAAATTGTCCTGCTATTTGACAACAGTGAGGCGGCTTAGTCAATCAGGAATGGGCAACATGAAGGGGTCGCATCATTTGGCATGCACATCGCACCTTCGAAGTGCAAAGCGCTGTTACAGGACCATCAGACACTTGACAACATTTTGAGTCTTGACGATAAAGAGCCAAAAGTAGTTGACTAATTTTCTTATCATGGAAACTGCGTTAACATCAATGGGTATGTCTGCTGAGGTTAATCCAAGCATTGCGAAAGCTAGGACCGCCTAATTAAGCCTGCGACATCTGCGGTGTCAGAATGGGGTACGTCTGGTTATAAAATGCCGTGTGTACACAATGAGAGCCGCACTATTTTACAGGAATGAGACTTGAGCCTTTCGGTGAAGATTTGAAGAGACTTCAATTCTTTGATCAATGTTGTTTGCGAAGCACTGCAGGTGTCGGATGGCACCAGAGTTCTCACCAATGCTATATGCAGAATAGCACTAGGCAGAGATAGTCTGGTTAGTTCCTTAAAACACCAAATAATGTCGAAGTTGCGCTAGCTTGGGTACGTGTAAAGTATGGCTGATCCCTGCAAGCTGAAGAGAGCTTTTTAGAATTTAGCACAAGGATCGATGTGAACAAAAGTTGACCCGAGAGAGGGAAATAGAATCACCGAAGACCAAACTGGGTGCTGTTGGTCGGTATCACCTTTTAGACTGGAGTCCCCGTGACCTATATCGTTCTTGACTCGACTTTACAGGACAGCTCACAGTCGACAACAGCGGCTAATTTGCCGTCGTCCTTTAGTCGGATTATCTGTTTAAATTACGTCTGACGCTGAGTTGCCTACGAGTTAAGGAGTAATTGCCGGCCCGAAGGTGAAGGTAACAAACCTGCTTTGTAAGCTGACGGCGCGGGTTCGGGCATGTGTAGTAAAGGGCGACCCTCGCAGTATTTTCAGCCCACGTGCGACTGGTGGTGATTGCGCGGCAGCGAAGCGTCGGCACTGTACAGCGGCCTACTGATGATGGCTTGCTTGAGTAATTAGGAGGGGGGCAGGGAAAGCTGCAAGGAAGCTGTCTCGAAGATCTGGCTTTATCTCCGCATGATGGTTTGCTGTTTGTGACCGTGTGTCGCTCACAAGATGTGGGCATCTTGACCCTTAATGCCTGTTTAGGGCATGTAGGTTCAACTAGGTCCACACTCCATCATTTATTATTTATCATTTCCAAAGTCGTTGTGGCTGGACGGCAGCGAAGCATCAGTTCAGATGGCTTATGTTCTGTCGTTTTCGTGATTGTTGTTGCTGCCAGGCTGATCTACAATCACCACGATACCTTAACATCTGGAACAGGTTGCGGAGTGACCAATCTGAGAATGTACTTGGATTGGTGAAGGTGGAACAAAGTTGCGGAACGTTTTCTCGTACGTTTCCATTTGGTGCCAAAAAGAAAACTTGTGTGAGAAATCCGTCTGCGTATCTATGATACTCATTAAGCGCATGATGAGCATCAAATTGACGTCTACATGGTAATAAACGACCGACCTGTGTGTTGAAATCACCAGCAAGTCAACAATTTCGGATTTGAAAACCATGCTCAAGAGCTATAAAAGTCGTCCTTGATCGAGTCACGGATGCAGTCAGTTAGAACGCGGAGGTTAAGGACAAGCTGCGTCTATTCCGTGAACTCTGACAATCCTGCATGAGCCCTGAACCAAAACTACACACAATCGGCTGTTAATCGGGAACTAGTCAAGTAATTTGGTCTCGGAGTTGTTACTTGTTGCTATACCAGGCGAACTTGCTATTCGATCTACATGAGTGTACGCGCATTGAGGGACGCCAGAAAGAACAAGAATGGAGATCGAAAAAGTGCAACTAGTCGAGCTTAACGGGCGTTGGGGTAGAGTCATGTAAACAGAAATTGACGTTTTACGAAAAACAGTGGTTATTAACAAATGGGCAAGTAGGTAAGCAGATAAACGGTTCATGGTTACTCTAAAGAGTGTGACACTAACAGACTGCCCAAGCAAAAGCAGGGAGCTAACTTGAGGGATCACGCCCAGAGCAACTGGATAAAGTCCGTCCGCAAAGCAGCAGAGTAAATACAGGGAATTACGCTCATTCGGAGCCGGCGATTGGTCAATCATTTCACACGCATTTCGTTTGGTAAGTAACCAGACATGGGTCCAATTCTGCAATGCTATCAGCACACATCCGCCGGGGTACAATGCTGCACAGAAGTGAAGTAAAGGGTAGTGACTTTGTCGAGTAACAAGCCACATGCGTCACATCGCAGTGCTGTTGAACAGATGTGTGGTTTCTTATAGAGGACTTTGCTAGGCGAAAACTAACCATGTCCCAGAACACTGACACCAAACAATTCGCTAGAACAGGATACTTCCGAACCACCAAGAATGCACCACGAAGAGAAAGACATCAGTAGCACATCAGTTCGTCGCAACAACGCTTCGCTGCCACCCGATAATCACCACTGGCTCGTGAGTTGGATGTACGGCGAGATTGCCCGCACCCACACAAATAAGAATCGCTAATATATGGATTGCAAGATAAGCGGCTTATCCTATCGGCCGCTGGCCACCATGAGGTAGTTCGGAAAGTCAGTCGTGGCGAAGGTTACAAGCTATAGCTCTGAAACTACCATGTACTGCATGCACGAAAAACGAAGCAAGTACACAGGGCAATCTGTTTTACACTTAGACGCATCCATATCCGTTGCGAGGCTTAACTAAGAAGCCACATTATGGTCAAGGTCGGATTTACGATCTCGTCACCGTACATAATTTAGCGTCCGTTGGCTAAACCAAGAAGTTATCTATTGTGCGGCGATCGTTAGAATTAGGCGATGATGGAACATCCAACTAAATCATCGAGCTTTGTTTCATTAAATGCTGCGTGTAGGTAGTTATTCATTATCAATGAAAGTGCGTAGGCAAGTGCGGAATACATAGATTATTTGATATATTTTTGTTGACTGTTGTGATGCATACAGAAAGATATACCTTAGTACAGTAGAGCAGTGTCGAGCAATGCGCCCCAACGAATGGCCCTAGGATCTCGGATTCTGATCTACATTGCAGCATCGACCCGCTAGGCTTGAAAACGGATGAAGTAATTTAATACATTAAAAGTGATGTAGAATGTAGACTAAAGGTGGCTTGAAAGTATGCGCAACAAACCTCAACAATGCGCCCCACCACTGTGTCACCAATGTTGCCAGCGTAGCGTGCTTTGGGAGGTTCCACATAGACCAACTTGTTGACAATCCGAACACGTCCAGTAAGTGAAGTGCGCATCGCACCGGTCTTAACGCCGTCTTCGTCTCGCTGAGGGTCGGTATCGACATCCATTTTGCGCACGTTGGATAGGGTGGTCTGGTCAGTTTCCCGGTATGTTCCATGGCCCGTGATTAGATTAGAACCAGGAGGAAAAATGACTTCTCCGGGAACAACAATAGATCCATGCTGGATTAGACGAGAAGTAGGAAGTTCAGGAGGTTCCGCACGGTCGACAGATACATATTGCGGAGCAGCAACAGCTGGGTACATACAAATGGACACATTGCTGGATGGTGATGAACTAGCTGGAGGAAACATTGGCATCGGTCAGAAGGCTAAGGAGTAGCTGAAAAGAAAAAAAGGTATAGAATGAACAAAATTTGTAACCCTGTACTGAAATTTTCAGTTCTTTTAATTAAATGCGGGTGGTTAATTATGATTTACGAGTAAAGCATTGCAAAACAGTTCTTTAATAAGTTTAAAAGCCTGAATGAAGTTTGCGACCAAGGTAGAGTGGAGAGTAGATTAGTAAGATAATGTCAAAAGGGAACGAAGTGAAAAACATCGAGCGTGGGAGCATAGGAGTGAATCCGAGGGAAAGGGGAATTTTGGAAAACACCTGTCAGTTTGTCCAACAAAGATAGCTTAAGAACCAAAAGGAAGTAGACCCAAGAGCTTTCATCAACGGCGTAATGAGAATGACAAATAGAATCCGTGGGGAAAATCGGAAACGATGTAAAGCAGTAGAGATATCAAAACATAGTTATCGAAAGCCAGATTACCGAAGCCGATAGACAGATGTAGAAATTATAATGCGTTATGTTGTAGACGAGCTATAGCAGGGGTTCTTAACCTGGGGATTATTACCCCCAAAGGGGTAAAGTGGCACTTTACGGGGGCAAATATTAGTACGAGGATTGGGTCATCAATCAACCGCAAAACAAGCTTAATAGCAAAAGCATCTGTATCAAAATATGTAACTATCTATTCACTGTTGAGTAGCCATCAGTGACTAGTGACTAGTCAAGTGTCACTGCGACTAGGTGATGCCTCAATCGGCTCTCGCGTCTAAGCTTGTTCTTTTGAGTCAGGCCGTCGTCGCCGGGTCGAATTACAGTCATTTGAACATTAATATTGCAGCATAGATCAGACGACCAGGTAAACTACCGAGCGAATGTCTACAAGTTAGAAGAGTCAGAATGAGAATTATGGCTCACAACGTATCGATACAGAATGATGGTGGGAAGCTGCAATGCAGCAATGACTTGGAATGGTGGAATGAGACACATGAGAAGCCAATGACATCTGTCTATGTTTGATCAGGAATCACACAGGAAAGAGTCATAAGATGCCTTGAATCGGGATAACAGAAAGCGTTTCGAAGTGCACAGAAACATTGGGGGTCACACAACCAAGACAGGTAGAACAGATTGGACGCAAGTGATCACTAGGTGTCCGGTTGATTACATTCATCTATAGCTGTTTTTGAGGAGAAGCCCTAGCAGATGAATGAATATAATTGACGGTTTTTAATATCCACAATAATGAGTTAATCCGCAAACGGTTACGACAATGGCACCTACATTAACTCGAGTAAGTATTCACATGTGGTTGGCGGCATCCGGGTCCGGATTTGCCAGTCACTGTGGTTTCCATAGGACAGTCACAGAACATCCGCTCCTACAGAGGGACCATGGGTGGCTTGCGCTGCACCACCCACACCTCCATCCACACACTCCATATCCAGTGTAAACCAGAAGGAATAAGACCGGGAGGCATGCGGGTGGGAGCCACGTTTCATCAACGGAGACGGCACACACCTTCACAGGCAAACACAAGCACACTGTATTTTGGAAACAAGCTCACACAAGGCGATGGATGAGTCGTAGTCCGCTCCAGTCTTCGAGCCTAGAACGATCAAGTGGACCGTGCAAGTCGTCCCCTCCAGTGTCGACCAACTGTCTCCTGGAGCCAGTATAGACGGTGGAGGATAATAGACTAGTAGGCACCTTGTCAACATGCACAACAAGCACAGCCACATCAGAAGTCAAGCAACAGCCAATCACTGGAAATGAGGATATCAAACAAAATTAACCGAATAAAGCATGTGCACATGCTGACTTAATTCCACTAAATAAGGAGATGAAGTAAAAGTCATACACCACATAAGTCTAAAGGAGGCGGTGACCGATCTGCAAACTAGCAATGGTCACGGGACTTAAAGCTAGTCAGTAGGGGAAACCGAGCAACATTGGTTAAGAACATCACTGTGATGAATTGGTCTGGCCAATGGGATCTACCTTTGAATGCCAATAAATGTCAACTATTGACCAATAGTGGTAGCGGAATTGCAGTGCAGTCTCCTGCGGGATCTCTATCATTGCAGTGTACTGATGAAGCCCGTGATTTGGGTGTCATCAGAGTAAATAGTTTAAAGCCTTCGGTAAAGTGTCGCCATGCTGCCAATAAAGTGCGACAAGAGTTGTTTCGTCTTAGGAGGGCGCTGAGTAACACTAAATCAGAAGTATTCTTGCCCTTATATAAAGCAGTAGTTAGGCCACATCTGGAGTACTGTGTTCAGGCCATGCGTACAGAAAAGATCCAGAAACTTGCGACCAGGATGATCGAAGGTCAACGAGGGAAGTCATACGAAGATCGTCTAAGTAGCTTGCCAATATGGCTGTTGAACTGTTCGCTGAGCTTGGCAATTTTGTTGCAAACGTTTCGTCACCAATCGAGGTGACATCATCAGTGCGTAGTGGAGTGGCGTGCAATAGCGTAGAGTAGCGTAGAGGAGCCTCGGTGAGAGTGCGCTGAGCGTGGCGTGCGTGCGTTTTTATACCGTCGTGGTTGGCCGCGGATCCGAGCAATCCTATTGGTTGGGACTTCGATCCGTGTTCAGCTTGCTTAATGGGCAGATGACCTTGACCTCAACTCCTTTGTCCGCTTGCTCATGCGAGCTAGTCTGCCGCCAGTTCGGGTTGTCTAGTCACACGTTCCACCGGATTCAATCGATCGAGTTGTCGGTCCTTCGTCAGTAGCGTGGCGTATACTGCGTCAAGTTCGATGTGTCGATTGATTGCATGCGTTGTAGAGTACCAGGCTTCCAAAAATTCCCTCTCGTGTTTTGTACTTCCATGTGCTAGGATCTTTACACTCTCCAGATCGAAATGGTGACCTTCTTGATCTTCATGCGCAGAAACCAATGAGTGTGGATCGTGCCTTCTGACGGCCGCCTTGTGTTCGGTGATTCGTGTACAAAGTTTTCTTCCAGTTTGTCCGACGTAGATTTTATCGCAGTCACTGCATTTTAGCTGGTAGATGACATTGCATTGGTCGGCTTCATTGACTTTTCCTTTGGGTCTTGAGATCAATTTCCTTAGGGTGGCACTTGGCTTGTGAGCCACAGAGATTCCATGTGATTGCAGCAATCTTCCTGTTAGTTCGGAGACGTTCTTGATGTAGGGCAGCACTATCCGTTTGTTTGGTTGATCAGATGATTGCTGCTGTTGCTGAGGCATTCGTTTCTTTAAGCTTCTTCTGATGAAACTTCTCGGATAACCGTTGTTTCTAAACACTCGATATAGGTGATGCTCTTCCTGTTTCCGCGATTCGGCTGTGCTGCAGTGCGTTTCCGCTCTCTTGAACAAGGTTTGAATGCAGCTCTTCTTGTGATTCATCGGGTGATTGCTGTAGTAGTTTAATATCTGATCCGTATGCGTTTTCTTCCGATATACGCACGTTTCCATAGATCCATCTGTATTCCTAGTGACCAGTACATCCAAAAATGGTAGCTTGTTATCTTCCTCTAATTCAAGTGTAAATTTGATATCCTCGAATGTGCTGTTGAGCAAAGCATGAGTGGCCTGTACTCTGTTCCGTTTTACGATGACAAAGGTGTCGTCCACGTATCGTATCCAGAGTTTCGGGCTGATGGATGGCAGTGCAATGCGCTCCAATTTCTGCATTACGGCTTCTGCAATGAGCCCCGAAATTGGTGATCCCATGGGTGTTCCTCTCAGTTGCTGGTATACTTGTCCATCAAAGCGGAAATAAGTGGTCATGCAGAGGTTCAGGAGTTCCCAAAAGCTTTCAGGTCGTATGGTTGTTGTGGGGCTTAGTTGCTTCTCAAGTAGTTCCAGCATGGTTTCTTTGGCCAAATCATGACTGATTGAAGTGAACAGTGCGGTGACATCGAATGAAAGCATTATTTCGTCGTCTTCTATTCTGACACTTCGCAGTTTTTTGAGGAATTGTTCAGCATTGTTGATGCTATGTTCGGATCCGGCAACCAAATGTTTCAACCTCTTCCACAAATCCTTTGCTAGTTTATATGACGGGGTTCCGGGGAGCGAGACGATTGGTCGTAGTGGGACTCCATCTTTGTGTACTTTTGGTAATCCATAGAACAGTGCAATGTTTGTATCATCCGCTTTCATTCTCCATCTCTCTGTGGCGGTGAGCTCTTTCTTTGTTTGTAGTTTCTTCAGCGTTGCGTTAATCTGGTTGACCAGTTTTGAACTTGGATCTTGATCGATCTGGCGATATGTAGTTGCGTCTGATAGCAGTTCTTTGGCCTTGTGAATATAATCCGGTTTGTCCATTATAACTGTCATGCGCCCTTTATCCGCTGGTAGGATTACAATGTTCTCGTCTTTCTGTAAACGTCTGAGCGCATCCTGTTCCTCCTTGGCTAGGGTCTGGGTGACTTTATTCCGAGTAAGCACTGGGACAACAGTCTGCCGTATCTGTTGCTGGGACTCGTCCGACAGTCCATTTGATTTCAATGCGTGTTCTAAGCTAGCCAAGTAGTCTTTGGGGCAAGCATCTCTGACGTTGAAGTTAAGCCCCTTAATCAAGACATCCTCTTCACTTGCAGTGAGATGCCGGCGTGAAAGGTTTTTGATCCATCCTTCACTGCTAATGCAGTCATTCCTCTTAGTCAGTTTGTCTAACTTCGTGTTCAATGCAATCTTCCGTCGGTTCTTGGTGCTTTTGACTCGACGTTCAATTGCGGATTCCAGCGCTGTTTGTTGCTGTGGGTCAATAGTACTGAGGCAATTGGTTCTGTTTTCCGTTATGACTCTCTCATATTTGCGTAGGCGGTTGTGGGCATCTGTTATCATCAGTCTGACCATGCGTCTCCCGTATTGTCGTGCTAATTTCCAGGCGGCTGGATGGTTTAGCGCCGGTCTGTGGTTTGTACTTGCTGGCAGCACGTTCCTTCTCAGGCATTCATGAAGGAAGTAGAGCTGTTCGCGTGTGCAAGCTTGTCGGCAGGCAAATGTTTCCCAACGACGAGCTTGTTGTAGCGTTGTACGCCCGAATTGGTTGGCTATAGAATTGAAGGCTGGTAGCTCAGGTTGTTCAGATGGCTGTTGAACTGTTCGCTGAGCTTGGCAATTTTGTTGCAAACGTTTCGTCACCAATCGAGGTGACATCATCAGTGCGTAGTGGAGTGGCGTGCAATAGCGTAGAGTAGCGTAGAGGAGCCTCGGTGAGAGTGCGCTGAGCGTGGCGTGCGTGCGTTTTTATACCGTCGTGGTTGGCCGCGGATCCGAGCAATCCTATTGGTTGGGACTTCGATCCGTGTTCAGCTTGCTTAATGGGCAGATGACCTTGACCTCAACTCCTTTGTCCGCTTGCTCATGCGAGCTAGTCTGCCGCCAGTTCGGGTTGTCTAGTCACACGTTCCACCGGATTCAATCGATCGAGTTGTCGGTCCTTCGTCAGTAGCGTGGCGTATACTGCGTCAAGTTCGATGTGTCGATTGATTGCATGCGTTGTAGAGTACCAGGCTTCCAAAAATTCCCTCTCGTGTTTTGTACTTCCATGTGCTAGGATCTTTACACTCTCCAGATCGAAATGGTGACCTTCTTGATCTTCATGCGCAGAAACCAATGAGTGTGGATCGTGCCTTCGTCAGAAGGCACCACGGATCCGCGGCCAACCACGACGGTATAAAAACGCACGCACGCCACGCTCAGCGCACTCTCACCGAGGCTCCTCTACGCTACTCTACGCTATTGCACGCCACTCCACTACGCACTGATGATGTCACCTCGATTGGTGACGAAACGTTTGCAACAAAATTGCCAAGCTCAGCGAACAGTTCAACAGACATCTGAACAACCTGAGCTACCAGCCTTCAATTCTATAGCCAGCTTGCCAATAGTTTCCTTGGAACGGCGTAGGTTGAGAGGATTTGATAGACGGACTTAGTGGTATTAGTCCCACCAATCTGTTTGAGTTAGCTATGTCGAACCACCTGCGTGGGCATCGCCTGAAGCTCAAATAATACAGAGCTCGTTTGGATATCAGGGCAAAATCTTTTTATTAACCGAGTCGTTAACATCTGGAATAAACTTACTTCTGATTTAGTGGAATGTGAGACCGTAGAAGCCTTCAAAAGAGGCTTAGATAAGTATTGGTCTGACGTTTTCTCAGAAATATTGTACTTGTACTGGGATATGTAGTAGGTTTTGATGCTGACACATGAAAGTGCAAAGATTGCTCTTCTTCCTGTTCGTTGCTTTGCAGAAGCAAGAAGAGTCAATCCAACGTCGAAGTGCCGGGGCCGGCTTCACTTACCGACACAAGAAACAGGACGCCCGTTAAGCGAAAGCCGCTATCGTCCGTTGTACCTGACCTGACCTGACATGAATCGAAGTGGCCAAGTTCAAGTATCCCTCTCTCATCGGTCAATTTTTGCTTAGTACGCACTGACGAAATCACTTCGATTGTTGATGAAACGTCTGCAACGAAAGTTCGGCTCGGAGAACAAACCTAATCCTGAACAGACAACTCCAGCTACAGATATTCCGCTTTATTGCTAACCATTATGGGTGTCCAACGCTCCGCACTGCTCGCCGATGGGAGGATTTCGCCTGCAGCCATACCACAACCCAGCCGCAAGTAACTTTCCTCCATGACTGGATGCGAAATGACGTTCTTCTCTTGAAGTGTCAACCACAAGCCCCCAATGAAACCACCCACAAGCATGTGTCATTGTAAAACAATTTGGTAAACGCATGATACGGGTGATGATTGTGGACGCCCGAAATCGCATCCAGAAATTTGAGAGTTGTCTAAAAGAACACAGAGCTGCCTGACTACAAACCTTAGGACAATATCGGACAGAACAACTAAGTATAGCAATAGCTTGCAGAACATCAAATGTTAAAGGGAAGAAGCAGGCTGCATTGCAAGACAAGTTGGCTTAATTAACCAACTGCAAACGCGAAAGTGCTGATGATAGCTGAGTCAGAAATCTATCCAGCCGGACGTTCACTGATGCTGAAAGGCAAGTGACGATTAAAGGGTTAAAGTATAACTTCAAGGACGTCGGACCCCCGGAATTTCTTGCCAGATTCGAGAATGTTTTGTAATTCAATGGCTTTGAGGAAGAGACGAAAACACAATTAAGACATGCCGTCGTTCCAATCCTGACACAACGGGCAACAAAATTGTTTATCGCAGCAAAAGAAGTAAGCAATAATATCCTTAACGGCTGATGAAACTATCGTGATCCTGTTCGCGGACAAAGAACGCATAACCATTAGAATGGACAAAACAGAAAACGTTGTAAAGGCAATGAACCTTATGAACGACGGTACAACATACCGCTGCTTGGAAAGCGATACAACAATATATATATATATATATATCACTATCTGTGCACAGATATTGTGCTATGGGAACCATGGCGGAATAGGTAAACAGGGCTGGATTAAATGAAGAAAGAAAACAAACAATTTTTGTCCATTTTTTCACTCAGAGTTTTTGTTTTCTTTTGATGCTTTTTATTGGGGGAGGGAAGGGGATGATCCATCCATGGTTTGTCAGTGGGCGAGATACTACCCGGTTGCCTAGACAGAAGTAGAGGGTTGTCTTAGGTGGCCGCACCCCGAGCCTTCGATATAACCTACAAGGCAGCAGGGCGATATGAGGGTACCGCAACCCGTTGGAAGCCGGTGACCAAAGGAGTGGTTCATACGCCTTTCGGTCCGTGAAGGACTAGGGGCCCAACACACTCTTGAATTACAATGCAACTCAGAGGCAAGGGGCAGTGACTTTATTTAGTATCGAGTCACATCCGCCAGGTCACAGTGTTGTTAAAGGGACATACGTTGCTTTTTATAGGGAGGACGCTTGCCAGGCGAAAACCCACCATGTGCTGGAACACTGCAGCCGAACCATTCGCTGGAACGGGAAAAACCCGAACCGCCCAGCTGGCAGCACGAGGAGGTTATTCGGTAAGCCAGCCAACAGCAGACTTAACAAACGAAATAAAGAACACCCTGAAAAGACTTCAAGATTCGAAGCAACTTAGAAAGGAGGAGCACCATAGAATGAAAGCTCATGACTCAAACATCGCCCGATTCTACGGACTTACGAAGGTGCAAGAAGCAGGTGTACCACTTCTGTCAATTGTCACTGCCCGATATGCCCACCTACAACCTGGCTAAAGAATTATGGAGGCGCCTTAAACATCTAACTAGTAGATCGCCGTATTCCGTAAACAACGCTCAGCAGTTTTTGGAGAAGCGCCAAGTACTCATCATCAATATCATCAACAGCAGCAGTACATCAACCATTTGAACTGATGCTTTGCTGCCAAACAAGCATGATGACTTATGAAATAAATAATAATAAGGAGAGAAAAGGGACTTACCAGAAAAATTTAATGCCTTTAGCATTCAGCGTCAAGGCGCATCATCATCATCATCATTATACACATCAGCTAGATGTGGGAAAACACCTCCCATATTGTACCGCAATACATGAAGGAAATACATACATACACATAATACAATACACAAAGGAAAAAAAGATACAACAGTTGCATGCCAGCTGAGCTACCAGCAACGGATAGGCATCGTTCCGGTAAGCTACCAGCCGGCTACTGGGCAACAAGAAAAAAAATTATGTTTTAACCTACGAAATAAGATCGTAGATGGAGGGTGAGGCCAAAAGAGATGGGGAGGGACAAAGAAACTCGCAGCACAAACGCCACTGAGGTCGGCTCCTTGCCATGTCAGCAAGTGTATCCAGCCAAACGTGTTCACCGATTTTGGACCCCAACCAGGGAGCCGGCACGCTCTAATCAAGGCTAGCTCAGAAGTGTGGGACTTCATTCCTCTGGACCAAGTCATCGCTTGGCCACCTCTCCTCTTCTTCCACCCACATCCCCGGTGAGCAAACAACGCACGTCGAGGGAGTCGGTGGGCTGGCATGCGTAACACGTGGCCGAGCCATCGGAGCCTGGTGCGGGAAATAACGGTGCTGAACGGTTCAGATCCTTTTTCTGGACCGTAAACAATGTGTCCAACACGCTCGTCACTCAAGCAGTGTTCCAACCAGATG
Source organism: Dicrocoelium dendriticum (assembly GCA_944474145.2). NCBI lineage: Eukaryota > Metazoa > Platyhelminthes > Trematoda > Plagiorchiida > Dicrocoeliidae > Dicrocoelium > Dicrocoelium dendriticum. Next base: position 7,540,861 of record OX104066.1, read on the forward strand.
TGAGCCAAACTGCGAAGGCACCGATGGTCGAACGTAACTAGCTTCTTCATGTCCGCCGATCTTAGCGGCCAGGTTTCGCAACCGTACAGTAAGGTCAAACATAGTGCTGCATTGTACACTCTACCCTTCAGGGAGAGAGTGATGTCGCGCCGCCGCCATAGGTGGCGAAGATTAGCAAAAGCACTTCGAGCTTTCGCTATCCGGTTCGTGATCTCGTCTTCGATCCCAAGGGCGCTGATACAACTTCCCAGGTAATCGAATTTCTGAACGACTTCTAGCTGATTCCCACCACGGGTCAGCGCAGGAGGCGATCCCTGCCAATCTTAGAGGAACGCTTTGCACTTCGCTGGTGCAAAGCAAAGCCCGAAGCGACTGACAGCCAGTGCTAATCTGTCCAGCGCGGCTTAACACGTCTGGGAGCTGTCACAGATGAGGGCAATATCGTCTGCATACTCCAAGTCAAGAAGGCGTTCTCCTGGGAGTAGCTCCACACCTCCCAAGTCATGTCCTGTAAATGCAAACTCTATGACTTCGTCAATAGCGAAGTTGGAAAGGAAAGGTGACAGCGGGCATCCTTGTCTCACACCGCTGGAGATATTAAAGGGTGGTGACAGCTTGCCGTAAGCCCTCACTCTGCCCGTGCTACGCGCATATAATGATTGGATAATATTTACATATTTTTCGGGCACACCTTTCCTGAGTAAACAATTCCAAAGGGCACATCGATCAACCGAATCGAAGGCACCTTTGATGTTGAGGAACACGACTACGGTGGGTCGCCAATATGTGTGTCGGTGCACCAACAACTGACGTAAGGTGAAGATATGGTCGATGCAGCCACGACCACGACGAAACCCGGCTTGCTCCTCACGAATCTGGCTTTCACGAGCGCCAGGCAGTCTGTGAAGAATTATGGAGGCGAGTAATTTGGAGACGATGGAGATCAGACTGATTCCACTGTGGTGGCCGCATTCCGAGCGCAAGCCGCCTTTGAAGATGGGAACAATAACGGAGCGGCTCCAGTCGGTTGGGACAGTCTCCTGCTCCCACATTTTCACTAGTAATTCATGTAAAGCATCAACAAGAGCAGAGCCTCCGAATTTGAAGAGGGCTGGAGGAAGATCATCTGGTCACGCGGCTTTGTTCAACTTCAACAGTCCGATCTCACGTTCGACTTCTGAGCAAGAGGGTGGATCCAAACGGACAGCCCACGGAGCAGGGCGATCAGTGACCGGCGAATCGAACAATTCTAGACGATTAAATTGCTTTTCAAAATGCTCAGCCCAACGCTCCAAGCGTTTTGACAAATTGTGGATAGGCTGTCCACTCACATCACAAATTGTTTCACTAACACCAGGTCTCCTGCTGCCCGTTTCCCGTATCAGACGGAATAACTTACGATGGTTACCAAGGGAAGCGGCCACTTCCATCTCTGACGCACGAAAACAGACCACCAAGATTCGCGGTCTCTCTTCAGGCTAGCGCGGAGTTTTGCCCGGAGCTCTTTGCGAGTTTCATTGTGCTCGCTTCCAGCCGGGATATGCCGGCGAGCGTCTATAAGTTCCAGAGACAGAGAAGAGACCCAATGTCCATGTGGGCTTTTAGACATACCACATGAGGATTTGCCTGCTGCTAGTTAGGTCTGGCGAACATGTGACCAGTGACCATCAATTGTCTCCAGTGAGCGAGTACTCAACTCGCATGTCAGCGTACTTCGATACGCATTCAGAACAGCTGGCTTTGTCAGTTGGCTGGTGGCAATGCGCTCACCGCGTCGTCGTGGGCGTCCGCCAAAACGCATCCGCATGTCAGCACATACAAGTGCATGATCGGTGTCCATATATGTGCTCCAAATCGAGCGACGATTCTGGATGCAGCCTCTCCATCAGTAACTTATCGCAAGGTGATCGATATGCGTCCAAGGCTGGTTCGAGGCTGGTGGGCGCCAAGTCACCCTTCGGCAAGTGCTGTGTCGGAAATTAGTGCTCGCGAGAAATAAGCGAGCATCTTCACACAAAGGAAGTAACCACTCACCGTTATCATTACGGGAGCCTACACAATGCTAACCGCCCAGATGCATTTCATCAGTGGACAACTTTCCAACTTGTGCGTTCATATCCCCCGCCAGCACAACAGTGTCTGTGCTTCTTCTGTGGCGAAGGAGCTGAGTCATTTGGCAGTAGAAGTCGTTCTTTACCGAATCATCGCTATAGTTTGTGGGCGCGTAGGCAGCGATGATGAATAGACATCTATTATTCCCGCGCGACATCGAAGCTTTGAACGAGCCAGCCAATTGGACCGCACACATCCGGCTACTGATTGGAATCCAATCAACCAGAGCAGCTTCAGCCCGGGAACTCAGGGCAATGCCAACACCAGCTTGGCCGGTGCTCGAAGCTGCATCGTCACCGGATAGGCGCAATGAGAAAATACTGCTTGCGTCACCTGAAGGGGATCGCAGAGTGAGCACAGCGCTCGAGTCTTGCAGGCGGGTCTCTGATAAGCAGCAGATATCGATCGAGAGGGTCTCTAATGTTCGGGCAAGTGCTGCCTGTTGACCGATTTGTAGCAGTGTGCGTACATTCAGGCATGCCAATCTGAAGGAGGATCGAGGGCTCCAAATGGAAGCCGATGAACTGGAATGGACCGCTTGGTTGGACATGGGCTTGTCGACAAGAGGGGAGTGACGTTCCGCGTTCACATGTGAGTCGAAATCAGAAGATAAATGCCTAGCAAAGCATGTTAAGAGAGGGTCAAGAATCAGGGGTTGAAAACTGGGGGATATAAGTGAAGTTGGAAGGGGACGGTAAGGGTGAAAAAGCGTAAGATGGGGAATAAGAAGATGGGAAGGCTTGAGCAGTAGCATCCAAACCCCTATCCACCCTGCTCCATGCAGCAGATAGGGCACCGTTGATTATCCTCTGTGGTGGCCAGAGCATCAGAAATTTGTTTGAAAAGAGATTCATTGTATTGCGTGGGCAGGATACTGTCAGGTTGCCCAGGCCTAGACAGGAGAACGATTAGGGTTCTCAACCAAAGCCTTTGGTTCAAAAACCTGACCGCAAGGCAGCGGGCTTGGCGGTGGTCTACAAGGAGTCCGTTTTAAGGAATAAGGCGCCACCCTCATTCCAACCCCCAACCTGGAGGACCAGGAGGCTGTTTGTCTGGCCTCTAACCATTGACCAATCTGGTATGAGTGACTCTGAAGGTGCAAAAGCCCCACCCAGCATAGATCAATGGATGGCAGAGGCACACAAACCATCGCACCACGGTAAGGTCCAGCCTCAATGCGAAGGAATAAGACCGGGAGGCATGTGGACGGGAGCCACAAGGACCGTGCATCCGGTCCCCTCCAGCAACGACCAGCTGTCTCCTGGAGCCAGTATGGATGAGGGAGTGAGTAACAGACAGATAGGCACCCTGTCAACGTGCACATAAAGCGCAGCCACGCCGGGGATATCAAGCAACAACCAATCACTTGAAACGACAAGACGAAATAAAATAAATCCAATAACGCATTCAGATACGGTGGTAAAATTCTTCGCTAAATTAGCATATGAAGTAAGTTGGTTAGCAACGAATCCGCAATAGGGAAAATATGTCCATAAGTTACTTAAAAATCCTACAAACGCAAAAAACTTACCGAAGATAAGCGCAGTTAGCCTAAGCAACATGGCCAGTTAATAGAAGATTATGCAGGTAGGCAGAACAAAGGAAATAAAGTGGAATGAAATTTATCCAGCTTAAAAAGATCTAGTTTAAGTGTAAGTTGGTTTAGCCCAACTGCGGTGAAGAAACATCAAGAATGCAACATCAGCCTTAGCATGGGGCGTATACCCTTTGTGTTAAGAACATACCGTCACAAACAGCTGGCTATCGTGCAAATATAAGGAAGCATCGGCGAGAGGGCTTCCTTGAGGCTTTCATTGCCCCGCCTCGTAATCAGCCACAACCCAGCAGATAACAGCACCAAACACACTTTAAAATGGCAATCCGATTAGGAGACGGTAGCAGACGCATCACTGATGTCGGTTGCGAGCCATCTCCCGTAAAGTCTCGAAGCAAGCACAAGGCGAGTCACGTGGACTCCAGCACGGAAGGCGAGACCGACCAACGACACCCAGTCTGGTCGTCAGTGACTTCATTTCCCGCTGCCAAGCCAACTTCCGTCCACCTCGAGCCTTGCGCCATCCTACACCTGACAGACTAAACAAGGCCCCCCTACGTAAGCGGTGACTAGGCATACGTAGCACGTGCCCGAGCCAACGCAACTTATTCAGTGCTATCTGTTGTTCTAGGCAGATAGCATGATTATCACTACCTAGTACTCCACTACGCACATCATCGTTGCAAACACGCTGGTGCCATCCGACAACGATGCTTAAAGACTTGAAGGAGCCTCAGTTCTTCAGACCGAAGGGGCCAAGTCTCACTACCACTGAGCTGAACGGCCCTCACTGTGGCCTTGTATACACGGTCTTTTAGACGGCGGGAAACTCCCTTCCGTCGCCAAAGATGCCGCAGATTCAAGAAATGCACCTCTCGCCATTGCAATGCCTGAGCTGACGTCAGTTTCTATGCGACCATCGTTGCTGATGCAGTTCCCAAGACAAGTGAATCGATCAACCACCTCGTGTTCCTCGTTAGCATGGGTTAAAGGGTCATAAAGTGGCTGATGTCCTGCAGCAACAATTTGCACTTTGAAGGTGCGAAGTGCATACCAAATAATGGGACAACTCCAGACAGGCTATTTAGGGTTGATTGTGTCGCCGCAACATCAACGAAAGGCAAGACGATATCGTCCGCATAATCAAGAACAACTAATCTTTCACCAGGCAGGACTTCAACGCCAACATCGTGAGATTCCGCAAGGAAACACTCCATGACAGAATCCACGACGAAAGTGAACAAAATTGGGGAAATCGGACAACCCTGACGAACGCCACTTGTTGTCGGAAAGCCATCCGACAAGTCACCGTAGATCATGACGCGGCCTGTCGTGTTCGAGAATAAAGCACGTACAATGTTCACATATATCGGGAGAACACCTTTCTGCGCAAGTACTTCGAACAAAATCGACCGAGCGACTGAATCGAAGGCACTCTATAAAACAAGAAACAGCTATTGTCGGTATGCGTGGCGCTGCGCTAGCACCTGCCGCAAAGTGAATATATGGTCTATACAGCAACGTCCTGGGCGGAAACCTGTTTCATCTTCCCTAATGCGAGATCACCGTTCCGCAGTCAGGCGACGAACGAGAATCGAGGCCAGTAATTTTGTCACAACGCGTTAGACTAATACCCCTGTGGTTAGAACAGTCTGTGCGACTGCCCTTCTTGTATATTGCCACTATAATCGATTCGCTCCAATTAGCCGGGACACGCTCTGCCTTCCAGATACGTTCGAATAGAGAGGTCAGTGGTTCGCAGAGGACATCACCTCCATCCTCAAATAGTGCAGATGGGAGGGAATGCGGGCCAGCGGCACGTAAACGACTGAGGGCTGTGATCGCGTTTCGGACCTCGGCATCCGACGAAGGCTCTAAACTAACCGCCCGTGGCTCGTCCTGCATCACTTGAGTAGGGAGAGGTCCGGGAGCATGGGGTCAGCTGAACTGATCTTGAAAGTGTTCCGCCCAACGAGCCATACGGCGCTCCTTATTGTGTATCAGTGCACCCGCGCTGTCTCCAATTGTCTCACTGACGCCTGGTTTCCTGGTACCAGTTGTGCGGCTCAGTTGGAAGAGCTTGCGGTAATTGCCTACTGCTCCTGCCTCCTCAATTTCTTGAGCCCTGCTGGTCCACCAGGCTTCCTTGTTAGCATGTTGGCTCCATTTTGGTTCGCGCCGAATAGCTCGTCTGGTCACATTTTGCTCCGAGTCAGCCGGAAGGTTTCTTCTAGATTCCAACAGGTTCACGACCTCTCGGATATCCAGTGACTGGTGCAGTGACCACTGATAGTGTCACAAGCAGATGCTCCTGCGTCGAGCATGGCGGCCAAGATCCCATCCCACTGAAGCTCAGTGTCACTAGGATAAGACAGCGAAAGTTCGGTACGCAGCGCGTCTTGATAGGCTTGCCTGACCGAGGGCTGAGACAATTTCTTCGTTGCGAATCGGAGGGGACGCTTGGAGCGCTTCCCGGTAAAATTCATGGAGAAACGGCAGCGTACCAAGGCATGATCAGAGTCGACACAGGTACTACAGTACGAGCCGCAATCCAGGATGGAACCACGCCGTCTATAACTTATGGCTATGTGGTCGATTTGGGTCCATCACTGGCCAGCTACAGGAGGACGCCAAGTAGCACTTCGGCGCCCACTGTGTTTAAAAGCAGTGCTACTAAGAAACAACTAGTGTTCCGCACAGAGCTGCAGCAGACGCTCACCGCTGTCAGTCCGTTCGGAGTTCAGGCCATTTTGTTGGAACGGGAAAAACCCGAACCTCTCAGCTGGCACCACGAGCAGGTTGTTCGGCAAGCAAGCAGTAGAGTAGGCGTGAAGTCAGCAACAAGCCAAGAACCGCAACTTGGGTCGAAATGTCAGGAGACGGGTTGCTTGTAGGTAGAAGAACCGGACCGGCCGTAGTGACGTCAGCTGTGTTTGTAGAGGTGAAGTAGGGGATCGACAGAAGTAATTTTGCTGCCTGGATGTCACTGGGTGTCGCTAAATAGATCTGATATGTATTATATCAGCGAAGCAAAAGTTCCGCTAAGCAGGAATTCCAGATACGTTGAGACACTCAAGCCCTGTCACACAACAAGATAATGATCAAACTCTGATTTCAGGCAAATCCTGTGAGTGAAAATGTTTGCAAGCGGAATTCGGTCAGCAGAAACAGAATGCCCGTATACATATCAACAAAACATAGAGTTCAACATCTATTCAGTGTTAACCAAATACTTTCAACAAAGCTTTCAGAGAGAACGCTAAAACAGTGATAGACGACAAGCACGCCGTGATAACCGGTAACTCAGGCGAGAGTGCACTGCGTATTTACTCTGTCTTGATGACAGCGATCCAACGTACTGTTGGAAGAGTAAAGTTTCACACTCTGCCAAAATGGAATATGCTTATAAGACAAATATGGAGGTAAAAATCTCAAGAAAAGCCTTCTTCAACATTTCAAACCGCTATGGCCATGGTTGTACACAAGGCCGAAAATGTGCCGTATGCCAAAGGTTTCCGAGATTCCAGTTAATTTAACTCTGCTTTGACGACAGCGATACAAGTGTTGGAACAGTGTAAGGTTTTCAGACTGCCCCTATGGAATATTCTTCCAAGTATAGTTTGAAGGCAAAATGGCACAGAAGAGCTCTTTCAAAATGTCAAACACAGGATCTCCTTCTACTCTCTACCATTCCAATGAACTCCAATTGTCGCTACGAGTAACTGAGTTCAACTCTACAAGACACTCAGACATAGGAACCTGCATACTTTTCTCCGAGTAAACAAGCTTGTCGTGATCTGCGAGATCACCAGAGCCGTCAGAGCGAAATGCTTACCATATGCTCTGAATGCATATTCCCGGTTGCAAATACCTCCTACACTAAGCGAAAATCGAGTACCAAATAATGATCACACGATAGTGAAGCCGTAAGGCCAAGCTAGAATTCTCTGAGTGAACAAAAGTCGCACCAAATGTCTCTTATTGTAGACCAGGAGCATTTGAACGGATATTTATCGGCAGTCTGTCGGGCGCTCGTGCTGACTGGAAATAGTTCCTTGGAGTGGTAGAGAGTAGAAGGGGGAATCCCGTGTCAGCTCCTTCGCTTCCCGTTCAAATCATGGATTGCGCGAATCATTGCGATATGCCGTTCACAGGGGACCGTCACGATCGTAGCGAGAGCAGCAAGATCTTTGCTTGTTCAGCAGATAAGAGTCCAACAATCGGTTGAAACTTTGCTCACTCTGTGCGCTGAGGACTGGCTCTGGTAAGTTGTTCCAGTTCATTACCACAAGGGTGGACAAAGTGACATCAGGATAGGCTCGGAGAGTTCTCGGCTTAAACAGTTTCCAGGAGTGACTCCTAATCGAACTATCAACTCTGAGTTGAAAAAACTTCTTTCCCATTATCCCTCGCAGAATGCGTCTAGTTTAAATCAGGTAACCACGACGAGAATCCAAGGAAAACATGATCGTAAGACAAATTGCGGAACGCAGAGATCGATTTCGACCCTCGTCGTTGGACCCTCACTATGAGAACACGTTCGATCTATGTAAGAGGATAGACAGTGGGTGAGCCGTATTCGAGGATGGGGCATACATGGAAGTGAAGAGGAGTCTAAAGACCTCATGTGTCACAAGGGAGAAAGACCTCCGTGTGGCACAGAACATCATATTGGCAGCCGCTATCCCCCTCAAGGTGTCCAGGGTTGTGCACAAATCATGAGACACAAGTACACCAAGGTCCTTCTCACAAGCAGCACCCCTGAGCAAGAAGCCAGAAATGTGATAAGCACCAAACGGGCACGAAACACCGATAGGGAGGACTGAACACTTTTCGTAATTTATGGGCAATTGCCACTCCAGTGATCAGCTGTGCAGGCGGTCAAGAGTCTCTTGCAATCGGTCAGCGTCCTCGATCTCGGACAGTTCTAGCCATAGATTTAAACTGTCAGCATATAGCAAACAATCCGTACAATGCGCTGATGGAAGATCGTTGATGAATAGTTTGAACAATTCAGGACTGAAGACGGAGCCTTGTGGAACTCCGATGGTCATTAGAACAGGCCCAGAGTAGGTTTCGTTAACCTTTGCTCACATACTACGGCCTTTCAAAAAATCGGCGATCCAAGAGAGAACCTCCCCAGAAACACCAATACCCTAAAGTTTAAAGAGCCGTTCGCGCGGGACCTTATCAAATGCTTTCCTGAAGTCGACAAAAACAAGGTCACAGCGATTTCCGACATCCAACGATATAGCCCATTTTATCTAACCAAAAGCAGGTTGAAGGTACACGAGCGTGCCCTCAGGAAGCCATATTGAGCGGGAAGATATTCACATTATCAAGGTGGCGATTGAAGGCCGTGTTAAGAGATCTCCTCATGAGTGCACATCATGGAAGTAAAACAAATCGGCCGATACTTTCCAGGATCCTGACGATTTCCACATTAGTATATGGGCTTGTTACCTACATTCCAAGCAAGCGGGAGACGTCCTGCGTCGAGGGAGCGCTGGGAAACTTGGCAAGCAGATAGAGCAATGTGCTCAGCCACTGTTTTGAGAAACATAGAATGTAGCTCATCAATATCTGGCGTGGAGTTCGGATTAAGTTGGAAAAGGAGCTTGGTAACCGATGCAGGGCTGCTTTCAAGGTGCTCTAAAATGAAGGGGTGCAGGTACAAGGCAACTGATAAACGGCGGTTCAGTCGAAAATACTAAAGAATACTGCAGAGCCAGGAGCCCTGCTTTTGCATCATCTTCGTGAAATAGAATATGATCTTCGTTGGAATACAAAACAGGTATTCGATTACCAGCTTTCGTACGTCTCTTCATGTAGGAGAAAATTAGCTTGGGAGCGGCTGAAAATTCCTCAGCTAAGCAGAGTTCGTATTGTTGTCGTTTCTCACGCTTCTTTAAGGTGCAGATATTCCTGACCACTTTGTAATCAAGGTAGGTCAAAAGTGATCGCGTAATTTTGAACTTCTCCCACAATCTGCGTCGTCGGCTCGTAAGGGATTTTAATTCACGATCAATCACGAACGACCTGTCATGAGTGACGTAAAGTTGGAGCACAAAAGGGTCCAAGCATCATCAACGTCTAAGTACTGCGTGATAATCCAGTCTATAGCGCCGGCGGCAGCTTTCAAACGGAGTGCATCCGCACGCCAGAAGTTCCGACGACATAGCTCCTGATCGTGAATGGTGAGACGCCGCATCCAACAAAAGGAAACCACGCAGTGATCTTTTTCCCCGATTGGTTGGAGAACAGTCAAATTGGAAGTAGTTCATTGAGTTGTAGATGGCAGAAGGGAAGTCCTTTGGATCAGCAAGGGCTGGATACTACTTTTGCCTCAGATTACTGTGTCAACAGCGTTTTATCTGTGTGAATTGTGCATCAATATTTTTCTTTTGGCGTATTTTCCAAGCGGTGCAAATTTGGCGGCTATTCTTTGGCTCATTCCGGAGATCTCATTGATTTGCCCTACTGCCACCTCTGTCCGCCATCTTGGATTTCAGGTCAGGTCAGATGGACGATAGAGGCTTCCGCCTAACGAGCGTCCAGTTCTTGTGCCGGTAAGTGAAGCGGCCCCCGGCACTTCGACGTTGGATTGTCTCTTCTTGCTTCTGCAATGGAATGAAGCAAGAACAAGAGCAATCTCTGCACTTTCATTTGCCAGCATCAAAATACACTACATACACCAGTACAACAA
>OX104066.1:7551327-7652961 GCA_944474145.2 Dicrocoelium dendriticum
GCAGTTTTAATTAAATCTCTGCAAATGTATTATGGCAACTGTTTGAATGTGTCGGAAACCAAATACGCGGCAGAAACGGTATTTTCGAAATCGTACGAAATAGAGTCTGATTTCCGGAGAATCTTCCTTGGGCATTCTTTTGACAGTTTTGACGAGTTTAATAGTTTGTTTTTAGACTTAAGCTTTGCAGTACGTCAATTTCGTACGCTACAGCAGCAAAAAATGTAACCTGTCACGAGTGAAGTACGACAAGGTGATTTATCGATGTATCCGCTGCGCTCGGCGGAAGTCAAGAAGTACAGGAGTGAGAAGCGTTTAGTAGGATTTCGCTTCTATTATTCTACATCTTTCAGCTCACGTGCTACTAACTGCCAAGCTCGCGTTAACCTCATTAGAACGGGACGCAAGCTGAAAGTCACAACGTTCGATCTCTCTCACAATCACCCAGTTATTCGCCTTCTTTTTGAGCGACACCCCCATCAATCGCCGTCTGACGGACGATGAGTTCACTCAGTCCGTAGACCTTTCCCGCTACAACACCCCAACAAGCGACGTCAAGCAGTTCGTCGAGGTTCGATTGGAAAAGCATATTACCAGCGATGATGTCCACAATGTTCGTCGTAAACTGAGACCTGGCGTTGAGTGTAAGCTTATTTTGATAGTTTTTACTTCCTGCAGTAAAATCGCATCAGGTTATCAAGTCTATGGAAGAAGACGGAGTTGCGCGAATTATTTCTGTGGTAGGCTTGTGCACAGACGTATTATTCGCTCGGAATCAACAAATAGAACTTTTCCGCAGATTCTCGCATGTTGCTTGTGTAGACGCTACTCATTACACTAACCGTTTGAAGTAAGAATTGAAAGCGGGCTTACTTGTTGCTTGCAGCTTCAAACTATACCAGTTTTTAATAACTGACGGCATGGGCATGGCCGGCCAATATTTTATGCGTTTCTGCGTCGGGAAGATTAAGCATCATTGCTTACGTTGTTCGAAGTGTTTCGGGATATCATGGGTCATGATATTCCTGTCCGCACAATAATGATGGACAAAATGGCCGCTCAAATACGTGCGGCGCGCGCCGTTTTTCAATGCGACATTTTGTTGTGTTACTTCCACATCCGCCAGGCCATCAGGAAGCATGTAATTGATAAATCTTCGTTACATTCCGTAGATAAACATTAACCGGTCGCGTTATCTGTTTCATCGCATGGCAACTTCTGACACGAAGACTGAGTAAAATCTCTTTATATATGTAATATTCTTGTTTTAGATTTCAACAAGATTTGAAGCTCCTTCAAAGAACAGACCCCTACTTTGTGCGCTACCTTACGTTGTACTGGTTGTACATAAAACGCTCTTGGGCGAAACACGCACAAGCTGGACTGGTGCATTTTGGCAATACAACGAACAACCGAGTTCAGAATGCCAAGTTGCGATTGAAGAAAGTTACCCATGCATCGGATGACTATGTTGCAGCCATTCGCAAAGCCTGGGCGCATTCTGAAGTTCTTCTGAAAGAGTCTCAGATGCATGCCGCGTTTTTCTGTGACAGGCGTCAGCTATTAGAAGGTAGCGCATATGTTCATCGCGTAGTTTGCCTCTTAACTACCTACGCATGCAACTTAGTGATGCGCCATTTAGTACAACCCATGTTACAAGCAGTTTACTCGGACCTTGGTGATGGAGTGGTATGCGAATAAAAATTTATGACGCTTCCAGTTTGAGATATCGCACCATGGAAACCGCTTAATCATCGATTGCTCCTTAGGAACATGTACCTGTCCGTTTATGGAACCATGTGGCTTCCGTGTGTGCATTTAATGACGGCATACAAGCAACACGCGTATCCGACAAGTAAGCCGTTTCTGATGTGTGCATCCATTTACAGGCCAAATACCTATTTGCCTCCGCTGGCTGGCGGACTACAATCTATCCACAGAGTCCATGCCGTTGCGGAAGTTGAAAGTCCCCGTTACGAAACCAGCTACGTCTAAAATTGCACATCTTGTACATCGTCTGAGAAGTGCTGAAGAGGCTAATCCATCCGGATTTTCGGAACTGTATCAAGAGCTATTGCGAAGGACTAACGAAGCAATTGGTGATTCGTCAGACTTTCAATGTGCAAAGAAACAACCGCGTTGGCCGAAAATTATGGCACCCACGGATTCGTGTTTCACATGCAGCAAGCCTGTTGTGATTGACGCAGTTCGCTGTGCGCACCATCGGTTATTTTACCATCGAAAGTGTTTGCGTGTGCAATCAGCAGCCCGTTGTACAATTTAGGTCAGCGCTTCACCAACGATATCTGTGCCCATGTTGGCAGTGCAATGCTGTACTAACGGTAAGAAAGCAACTTTTTACCTCGATATTTAACTGTTGGCCGTTCACCCTCACCGGATTTCACAGTTGCCTCTACCCCATCAACCTGCCCCGCTTACAAAGGTAAGCGACAGCTTAGTATAACTATTTCTTGCGCAGACAGTCAGGATGAGATTACCGCCGATCCGAGTACAAGTCAACAAACCGTACCCCATATTGCACGTGCACTAGGTATTGGTGATCTATTTCCTTACCTTTCATGGATAGCTTGTCGAAAAGGAGCCGTGGAGTTCCCCTCAAACAGAGGTATTGTGCAGAATAGAGTGCCAAAGTTAGCTATTCGGTTTAATTTAAACTCCCATTTTCACATCATGGTTGCGTTGACATGGATGCCAGCCCAGTAAAGAAAACGCAAAGGAAAAACTTGTTCAGATAAAACCTCTCATTCAATTACCCGACAGTAGACTATATGTTCGCGCTACTATTATATTTTAGCCGATGAATACGACATTGTGTATAGATACCTTGCATGGGACATGCGCGTCCAAGGCACGAATACAGTGAACAACACTGAACCTTCTCTCGCTGCCTTTTGTTAGATACAATGCACAGTTTTTATATCGGTTTCTCCGCTCATTTAGGACTACAGCATTTTGAACAATGAACTGGACTAGCGGCACGTTTGTTGCCAGTGTAATGGGACCCAGGTAGGTTGCACATAGGCACATTTGTACAGTGGCACATTTGGTGCCAGCGTAATAGGACGCAGTTGGGTTGTAATAGCATACGGCTCGAAGTCTCGTGGTCCTTGTATATAGACTCCATCAATGGCACATTTGGCGCCGATGTAATAGAACACAAGCGGGTTGTAATATCACACCGCTCGAGGTCTCGTGGTCGTTTGGACGAGAATTGGTAATTCAAAATCAATTTAGGGTTTGGGTTTGCGGCTACTGCATTGCGTAATGATAATTAATATGTGGCTTTCCGCTTCGTGTTTACGATATTTTTACCATGAAATTTTCGTTGCTGAAGTTCAAGCGGCGTTGGAAGATATACTGGGTGACCAAAAGGTCGTCCATAAGGTGTACATTTGCACTGCTAATGGCCAAAAGTCTGGTCATTTAGAGAGTTACAACACTCACACGACGGCACACGCTTTCGCTGCTCGTGCTGAAGGGATGCATATTCCGTCAACGTTACGCGCTAATCGAGTACAGACTAGTAAGTACGTACTAACACAGAGACGAATTATTCGTCACACATGGCGCACTAAAAGTCACTTGTGCTGACCGAAAGTACGGTTAAAAAGAAGGATTTAAAGCACTAAACAGCGCCGATTATTATTTAGAACATAAGTTAACAATATTCGTGGACATATAAAGACATTTATCTTTATCTCCTTTTGCTTCTACGCGAGTGGCCAAAAGCACGCTTCAGTGGGAGGGCTTGCTGTACATATGGTTGGATAAAATGCTAATTCATAGCTACAATAATGCTGCATATGATTCCTATGATTTTACAAAATCTTCGCTGTTAAAGAAGCCACTTAATTATGTCTGCTATGATGAATGCACTGCTATGAAACTCACAAAAACCCAAGTGTTACTTATTTCATTATATTAATAATATGTTTCACATTAAAATTTCGAGGCTAAAAATATCGGCACAATAGCAGACTAATTAAATAGTCCAAGACGAAAATAAAATTGGACGGCTTGAATTTTTAATAAATGGGCTCCGAAACCGTATGCTTGTCTTTTATACCTTGTAGTGAATGATTTCTAGTTTAGTTGCCAATATTGCATTACTGTTACGCATATTTAGGGCAAATATAGCTGCATGCGTTACACACTTCGAGGTTTCTCCATCGATACGTGGACGAATAGTAACGCCAGTTGGATATTAGCAACTTTGCAACAGAGCTGGCCCAGCTGATTGAGTGGACACTAGTTTGCATACATTTCAAAACCGTTTTGCTGCACATCTCGTCTGTGCTCTGTTTTTTTCGCTTACCAACATCTAGACATGACGCCAAGAAGACGCATATAAGATAACCCACGGACTAATAACGGACGCTCGTGACAACAAACTTGTCACAAAAGAAAGTTTTCATGGTATAAGTTTCGGAAATGCAATGTTTTTAACGGACTTCCAAGACTGCGAATTAGTTAAATGCAGCATCCATGAAAACAAGCGACCTTATTTTGACTTTTAGCATTACAATGCGCTCGCTGTGCAATACTAGACATAAGGTTGTGGAAATTTCTTTGTCTAATTAATCTACCAAATTTACAGCATTTTGCTAACCGTATTGCCAAGCATTCGAATCGGCGGCAAACGGTTGATCGCTTTTTAGCACACTAAAACACGGTTTTAGGGTTACGCCAGATTAGAATGTCAGAGTCTAGAGGTCAATTGTTTCACTCCCGTCCGACCAATCAACAAACGTCACCATCTTTAATGTACCCTGCTAGGCCTGCGACTACCGGGAAGCGCGGAAAGCTTAGTCAAGATTCATCAGGAATGGTTGTGGACAGCGGTACTGTTCGGAGGTAAGCTGTGTAGATTGCGGTACTGCGTTATTCAGGTATGGAGCTCAAATCATAATCAATATCCTTGTTTGTACACATAACCCACGGCCCAGGTGTGTGTCGCTGATAGGTCCGCGGAAGCTAACCATTGCAGCTAAGTGGGACGCTTGCATGCCCTGCTAGTACATGAAGTCCTTTTTTCGGTCGTCAAAGTCCTTCAGTAATATATGGGTGGCTACTTGATCTACTCCGTATTCCAGCAAGGGGTGCACATATATGTGTTGGTTACGTTAACTCAAATATAAGCATAACATTGGTTAGTTGCTTCATTCTACCAAAAAATCCTACATGATTTCT
Source organism: Dicrocoelium dendriticum (assembly GCA_944474145.2). Taxonomy (NCBI): domain Eukaryota; kingdom Metazoa; phylum Platyhelminthes; class Trematoda; order Plagiorchiida; family Dicrocoeliidae; genus Dicrocoelium; species Dicrocoelium dendriticum. The sequence continues at coordinate 7,556,539 of OX104066.1, forward strand.
TAAAAAGATTCACCGACCCACCTTTTGAATTTTGCCGCGCCCTTAAATTTTCCGCTTCGTCTGGCATTGCTCCTTTTGGTTGTCAATTCTGCTTCGCCGTGGTGGACTTCTATTTTTCGTTGTGCATTTTCGATAGCGGAGAGAAAGTTTGAGTTGGTAGTAAGCCATTTCGAAGTTAGATATAAGAAGCACTATATGTGTTTTCATCGCAGTATTGCAAAAATGAACTTTACAGCTTGAGTTCATTTCTCAAGCTTTATCCTTTGTTTGCCCTAGCTGTTATTACCCTAACGCACAGTTTGCGCATTGTGAGTTTCTTTTCTATTTTGCGGGGCGCATTCGCGTAGTAATATCTTTGACGTTGTTGCACGACGTTTCGGCAGATACAAACCAGCTTATCCAGGTAAGGGATACATTTTTCTTAATATTAAACTTAGCGAACAATACTGCATCTCACTGTAATAAAAATTCGAACGAACAGATTCGGAAAACGGATTCCGATTGGTGCTTACACTTTGTAGCTTGAGTGTCCTAGTTTTAGAGTCTACCTGACTCCTCCTTCATCACCGTTCCTACAAGCGATTGGAATCGCATTAACCGTAAGCATGTACTTGAGGCTTTACCATTTTTTGCAGGTGATATGGACCAACTGAAGAATAAACTGGAGTTCATATATGGTAACTTCCTACATTCCTAAAACGGTATACATTTTCAGGTAATGTTCAGTGTCTACCTAATAGACTGTTGAGAATACACACATATGGAGACGCTGGAGTATGTGAAGAGTTACATGAGATCGATGGCTGCAACCATTGCCGGGCAAACGGGGCATCAGGCAACGCCGCTTCCTTCGCAAATTACATCGGTGGAGGAACTACAGTCATTTGTTATACTAATACAGGATGCATTCAACAATTGGTAAGATTCCTTGATACCTCACATGTGCATGCAGTCTAAACTGAAAGGTGTGCATAGAGACACGTTGTCGGAGACTGTACGCCTCATGCTGCAGCGTCTTCTAACGCTGTCATTGATGACGGAGATCAATTACTCCGGTCTCCGCAACAAACACGGATTCCGGAAGATGAAGCTATTCACCGAAGTGCAAGGTAAGCAACACCTTTGCCCTCTCATCCCCGTCGTAGCTGCTATATTACAACGTTTCTCCGGAAGTATTGTGTCACCTGATGATGATGTCAGGAAATACTTGATATCGATTCGTGGCAACGCATGGCGAGACACTACCAAAGGTTGTGCCAGCAGCCAGCAGGTATGACATGTTGGATTACTTATTAACATTTCTTGACTAAGGTTTTCCAATTCGTGGACTTGGAGCGCTCATGAGACAGCATGGAAGAAGCGTAACCGATTCAAACGGAACATGGACCTCTGTTGTCAATATTGATGTCCTTCCATTTAATGTATCCACTACTATGCGTCGGTAAACGGACTTCTTATTGTGAAAATATCGGATTCCACGCCCGCTTTGTGCCTATTGGGAATGAAATACTAAGGCATCACTATGAGTAAATAAATAAATAAATCTTTTATTCTCGACAAAGCGAGACAAGCCTTTTTGGGCATGATCAGCATATTGCATTATTGTACATGATAACGGAATAAGCAGCACCAACAGTGGGAGTAGTGAAGTTGGAGACAGTAGTGTCGGCCCATAGAGCCCAAAGGTTGTATGTAGTCTATGTACACAAAATGCGAGAGGTAAAAATAGTGATCAGATCACTTATATGGTATGTTGATGAGGAAGTAGTCCGACGAGGTCCCGTAAGCAATGTAGGTCAGTGAGTGAAGTATGAGGAAACGGGTGGAAAATACTTAAGGATAGTGGTATGTCACTAGTTAGATATGTAGGCGTGTTCATGCGAGAGCCGATATATGCAGAGAACTTGTAAATGTGGTGTCAATCGACTTGCCAATGTGTTAGGCGCGGTGACTTTATTGAGTGGCGAGTCACATCCGCCACGTCGCAGTGTTGGACCCGGTGCGCCGTATTAAACATGGTTTCTCCATTCAGTAGCAGCAGGATGTTACGCCGCAGGAGAAAAGAGGTCATATTGGCGGTTAGCTATCGCACATTTACTTTGCATCAGTAAGCGGTAGTAATACCTGCGTTACATATCATTATTAACGTGAAACGCTGGTGAGGATTTGAGATCCCCTTCCAGCGGGGTGTGAGCTTGGGTGGATATCCAATACGTGGGGTGTACAGGGGCTGCAGCTAGGTGCGGCGTACAGGGGATTGCAGGTAGGTGCGGCGTATAGGGGTTGCAGCTAGGTGAGGCGTACAGGGGTACCGGCTAGGTGCTTGCGTAGCGTCGTGGTGCGTGCACGGCCATTGGCCCACGCCGTCCAAGGTCAGCCGTCAATGACCATTCATACTCCGCCAGTCTGTCTGCCATTCACTGTTTAACCTAGGTTTCTGATTGGTCAGGGTGCAAAGTCCTTCACTGTGTACTTAATACAGCTGCAGTGGAAGGACAAATTTCGCCTTCAAAATGGTCGCAAAAGTCCTTAACCATGGATTCAGTTTAAAGTTGACGGTTAAGGACTTTACCACACATTTTCGCCTTCAAAGTCCTTTGTGTGCTAGCAGAGTGGGGAGGATGTTTCGAACGTTCGAGGAGTTTGCTGTGGTCTTGTGAATCAGGTATGGCCAAACGTAGTAGTATAGACCACAGAAAATATACATCCGGGAGGTATGAAATCTTTGTATCACACTGCCGAGGTGGGTAAGGTAGCAGGAATGTGTCGACTTCTCGAGTCTCGTCTGTTTGGTCTCCGGCTTTTAGAGTTCTCTCAGATTGCCGGGATATTACCGGTGCTATTTCAGCACTGAACGTTTCATACTTCGCACGAGAGCGTCCTTGGCTCACCACACTTTAGTAGTAAACCTTTTTCATCCTGACTATCGTCTTTTAATTGCTCTCATGAGTTACTCTTCGCACTGCCGTCCGCATTCTTCCGCTCATAGCTGATTCCTTTTATTTCCTTTTCTTCTTGGAACGTCGCTTTACCTATGTTGCTTCCGCATTCGGTCTCAACCTTGTTGTCCCTAGTTTCACCTAAGATGCCGCTCGCATTCGGTCTGCTGTCATCATCATCGGTTTACCTGTTGCTCTCCAACAATCATATTAATCGCTTAACGTTGTCTACACGCTTTGTTATACCCTTCTTTCTACCTAGTAGTTGTAGTCTGAGGCACACCAGCGACGTGATGTAAAGAACGCGCTTGCAAATCATGTATACTAAACAAAATTACATAAATTTAATGTATCATAGGCAACGTTGCGCGCCACCAGTCTGTGTTTGTGCTTCTTGCTTCGTTGCTGTCTTTCTGTTTGGCTGCCTCTGGTCCGTTGCCCGTTTTCTCTCGAGATTTCCACAGATACATCCGCCAAAACAAGAAGGTTTATCCACTGGGAATAGTCGACCCACTTTCAATAGCCAGCTGGTTTACATGCTTGTTCTTTTCTCCGGGAGATGAAGAACCCACACATCGTTCCAAATGGAGCTCTTTCCGCCTTTCTGGAGAAGCTACCACCACGGGGTCTAAACAAATGGGTTTAGCTCGCCTCGTTCTCACAGTAGAACAATTTACTCACCTGGAATAATGTATTTACATGGATCTACTGTTCCACAACCGGAGACTGACAATTCTAGCGTGATTACATTCACTGCCTCAAACATTCCGATTCTCCAGTCACCTGGAGCTTTTCTGATGTCATTTCACGGATAGCACTGCGCGCGCATAAGCGGCTTTTCCGATGATTTTTCCTGGAGTTCTCACTTGGTCATGGAAACAATTACACTTACATTTGAAGGAAATACTTGTCCACTTCGCGGAGAATAGCATTTATTCCTGTTTTGGACATATTCAGACACAAGAAAACTGCACTCACCGTCCCTATGACAAGTCCAGCATGGATAGCTGGACACGGGTTGCGAGCCGGACAATATAATAGAAAAAGCCGGCCTCTATTAACAATATGTTTACTCACCCGCATCATTATCATTCGACTCTGCGACTCTTTTACATCATTGACTGGCTTCAACGACTATTGCCCGTTCAGTACCAAGCCATTTGGCCAACCAACGAAAAATTTTGGCTGTCAACCGACTGCGAATAATAGAGTGCAAAATCGGTCTATACGATGTATAGCCGACTAGCACTACGGTTCAACGGAAGCTACGACAGTGTTCCAGGACGTGGTGGGTTTTCGCCTGGCAAGCGTTCTCCCTATAAAAAGCCACAAATGTCCGCTTAACAACACTGCAACGTGGCGGATGTGACTCGCCACAAAATAAAGTCACTGCTATACATTTCACACTGACGCAGTCCTCAGCCTCCAACATCGAACCTGTGCAACTGATTTTACTATGAAGAATGCTTTAGTGGAGTACCGATCATCCCGGCTTCGTAATGGTCATTGATTGCACTAAACCTTGTTCGGGCTCCTGTGCACATGGATCACTACATGTCAAATTTACCCCCCACTTGTATCTTGACGCAACAGCTTTTGCGCGCCACGGCGCCATTATGATCTTTGGTCTGACTATTACCTGACAATATGCTCGCCCTTATGGACTACATCTTTTCGTTTATTCCTTTCATTGTAACGAAATGTTTTAATATTCCAAAGAAGCTGTGCTTGTATGCATATTTGATCATGCCTTTTAGAGGTGTGTCTCGTTTTACAGAGAATATACTATTTATTTATTTATTTATAAGTAATCCATCGGCAACGTGGGCGGAGCTTAGCGCCATGGGATCGCAAGTAAGTTGAACAATTGCAGGGAGATGAAATTGTTTTTCAGATGTGCCATGAAGGATACAAATCAAGGCTTTCAGGAGGTTATCCACTGGCTAGATGGAGGGAGCATAAAGCCATGTCATTGTACGTATGTTGGTCATTTGCAGAGGGATGAAGCCATTTGGGTTATGTCCCGGAGGTATAGCGATTTGAACCCAGTTGTTCAAACTAGTGAAAGGCACGGATGGAAAAGCTTCCATAACAGCTAGGCCTGGATTTGATGGCCGACCACACTGGCGAGGTGGGTAACGTATCCATCGAATACTGACGCCAAGTGTATGAAGGACCTGGCACAATAAATAATCCACTGGCGAGGTGGACGGAACATAGCGGCATGACATCGCAATTAACTTGAACACTGGCCGGTAGATGAATCTTTATTGATGTGGTGTGCTGACAGTGACCGTGATTTGAACCCAATTGTTCAAATTGTTCAAAAAGCTTCCCTAATAGACAATCTTCCAGAAGCCTGCAGTTGACGGCAGACTATCCTGTCGAGTTGGATAACGTATCCATCGGATGCTGACGCCAGGCATTTGAAAGAGCTTGTACAATGAATAATCCACTGGCGAGGTGGACGAAACATAACGCCATGACATCGCAAGTAAGTTCAGCACTTGCAGGTAGATAAAGCTTTTTGAGTTGATGTTCCCAAGGTAAAAGTGCTTTGAACGTAGTTGTTTAAACCGATAGAGGATGCATATCAAGGGGACAGAATGCCCGACGTGGTTGCATGAGCTGTCCATGTATGTCTATAGGTCATGACTACAGATACTACCATGTATGTTGTCTAGTATACCAGCGAAGGCATCAGAGACACCTTGCGTAAAAACTAAGTCTAGGGTGTTAGAAAGCCTGGTGTGAGCGTGAACTTGTTGGGTCCAGTTATTTGCGTGGACGGTGTTAACAAGGTTTTCTGTATCTGAGTGGGGCAACTTGGTCGTTTCAGGGGATAAGTGGCATATTGAAATCGCCACCCACTTTCTTTTGACGTGGGGGCTTTAAGGAGATTTCAGTGATAAGCTCAATGAGTTTATTAATCTTTTCGCTATATGTGTGTGGAGGGTTGTATAAGCAACCGATAAGGAGATCAAGTTGTCCTCCTGTCGTCTGGATCTGGATGGAGTCTTCAGAGTCACCTATAGATAACAGTTTGAAATCGGGTGCATCAAAGCCGTCCCGGACATAGATAAGGCAACCGCCACGCCGCTGGTTGTCTCGTCCGTTATGGAATGTTGTGTAACCAGGGATGCGTCGTAGGCTGTCAGAGGCAATTAAGGGGCGCCACGTTTCTTTGTTGGGAATCAGCTGTGGATAAAGAGTATGATAAATGGGCCAATGAGGTGCATCTTGTGTATAATAGATCGTGCGTTGATAAGCAGCATGCTGTATGATTCAACGCAAGGTGAGTTGAAGGAGTTAGAGGTTGTGAGGTGAGTTGCACTATAGGCTGCAACAGGGCGCAGGGTACATGGAAGTGGTAAGATTAGGTGGAGAGGGTGTTATAGGAATGTGATCAGGAAGTGATTGAGTAGGTAGCTGATGGTCGTCGGCCGCCAATGAGACCTTGGTAGTACTGTTGACTGTAGAATCTAGCCAAAGGGCTGAAGCCAACCTTGTGGGGTTAGCTGCAGTGAGTATACGAGTTGTTGGAGGTAATAGAGGGCTGGCGAGAACTCTTGGTGGTATGGGCGAGGTCGGTCGTTCCTGCTACATCTCATAAAAAAGGGACAGTGAAGGGCATGGCTTGGTTGCATGGCTTGTCAGCCGGATAGATTTTTCGATTAGGAGAGCGTAAAGTCGGGGAGTTAGGGCTGGTGTTGATGGGGCGCTAGAGATTTTCAGAAGGGCGTCGTCCTTGGGAAGGTGCTTTGTTCGCCTGTGTTTCGAGAGGTTGCGGGGTTTGGTAACAGGGTTGTGCACTTGACGTTTGGGGCATAGCGCTTTTTGTAGGGCAAACTGGACGATAGCTATCAGACGGATAACTAGCCTTGTTATTTATTATGGGAAGCACTGCGTTGATGCTGCGCAGGCTGCCCATAGTTCCATTTTGCTGTTGTGACTGGTAGAACGTCCTCAGTTTGTGAGAACCCTGGCGTTTGTTGTAGTTCTGGGGCTTGCTAGCGTTGTTGAGCGCCTCGAGCAGGCACGGCTTGCGCAGTGATTGGACGGGTTGGGTCAAAACCTGCACGGAGGGCGACGTTTGTGATCGAAATGATTTCCACCTCATGCGGTCCATTGGTACAGAGGTTGATTGGTGTTTGTCAGATATCCGCTTATGTCGTGAGGACATTGCTTGGGTTCGATTATCATGGTTATGTTGATGTATCAGTGGAGAGTGTTTTGTAATACGAGGTGTGCCGTGTTTCGGCTTTTGACATTCGTTGGTAGTCTGTTGTGTTGCGAGGGTGGTTTCGGCTTTGCACGAGAAGGCGGGAAGCAATTTGATCAGCGGGAAGTCAAAATTGATCAGTTCTGTTTCCGTGTCACTCATGTCGGAGGCGCCATGCAGTAAAGTAATCATTGACTCAGCTTCGGGTATGGTTAGCTGAGACGAGTCCGGAACGTTGGTTGACCTTTTATCTATGAGGGCTGTGGAGCTTGAGTCGGTAGGTAATGCTGTCGTGGACGCGTGGCGCAGGGGGTTAGGTCTAGATCCACGTTGGTGCTTGTCATAGAGCAAGCGGTAGCTCTGGTAATCGGCGATGAATCAGGTGGCGGTTGTCTTGCGTTGGTATTGGTATCCGATAGGAACGCTCTTTGCAGTGGCGTTAGGTTAGGCTTGATAAGAATAGGCCCAATGTTTGCGGTTGTTCGTAAGGTAAATCTATTTGCCATGAAACGTGTAGCCAATTCTTGGGTATTGAAGGCAATAAGAAGAGGACAATTACCACTAATCACTGGGACTAGATCACCGCAGGGCGGTGAGACCTGGCATTACATTTGAAGAAGAATTGAAAACACGGCCCGATAAAATATACGTCAGCGTCAGGATGAAAAAAGTTTATTGACGAAAGATGGGAAAAACCCACGTGGCTCTCCAGGTACTGTAAAGTAATAGTGGAGTCAGCCGAACCAAGAAAGGTGACGTCTCCGAAGTCTGAAGGAAACCGGAGAGCAGGATGTCGATCAGGTAAGACTTGATTAGTTAGCGCGTTTGCCCAAGGACATATAGTAAAGGTGAGAAAAGAGCTAACAATAAATGATGGGCAAGTCTAGCATGTTCAATATGCAAGGGAAACCTCTTGCTTAGTCTGCGGAGCGTATACCACTTAAGCCTCAGTAGCATAGGAGCAAGCAGAGAGAAACAGACTGGTCAGGTGAGACAAGATCACGGCAGGGCAGTAAAGCCGGCCGTCCGATTGAAAAAGGAATGAAAACAGGAAGCGATGTAGGAAAATGTTAGGGTCTGGATGAGAAGGGTTTATTGGTAAAGAGTAAAAAAGCCCACGGGCCTTTCCACGTAATATAAACAAAACCGTTAGTTCAGCCGAACCAAGAGAAGTGATGTCTCGGAAGTCCAAATGTGTTCATTGAGTAGGAGGCCGACTAAGCGGGACTGGATTAATCGGCGCTTTGGGAATGTGGCGTAAAAGGAGGGAAAGAAAAAGGCGAGGGAACAAGTCTAGTGGTCCCTCAGAGCAGGGGTAACAGAGTTAAGTCCGCGGAGTATGTACCGTTTAAGTCTCGATAGCATGGGAGCAGTCAGAGAGAAACAGACTAGTCTGATGAGACAAGATCAAGGCAGGGCGGTAAAGTTGGCCGTCCGATTACAAAAATGAAACGAAAACCGCAAGCAAGTTAAGAATAGGTTAGTTCGGGGTAAGAAGGGTTTACGGATAAAGAGTGGAGAAGTCCGCAAGGCTTTCTAGGTGATGTAAACAAAACGTTCTGTCAGTCGAACGAAGATTTGTAACGTCGAAGAACGCTGAGTGAAATCGGAAAACAAGTGGCTGATCTGGCGAGACTGGATTAGTTGGCGCGTAGGAATAGCACGTAAAATAAAGGCAGGAAGAAGGGCCGCAACGATAGTGGGTGAACGAGCCTAGCAGCCTGTCTGGGTAGGGGAACAAGAACGTTGAGGTTGCATGGCGTATACCGCTTAAGTCTGGGTAGCATACGAGCAGTAAGAGAGAAAGAGACTAGAGTGTGTGACTAGGTCACCGCAAAGCAATGAGATCTGGCATTGAGTTAAAGAAGAATTGAAAACAGAGCGCAATAACAAAGGTTAGGGTCAAGATGTAATCGGATAGTTGAGTCAGCCGAACTAAGAGAGGTGACGTCTCAGAAATCTGAATGAACTTGGAGAGCAGGAGGCCGATCGGGTAAGACTGGATTAATCGGCCTGTTTGCATAAGGACATATAGTAAAGGTGAGAAGAAAACCAGCAACAAATGGTGCACCAGTCTAGAAGGCCTTATTTAAGGGAAACATCTTGTTTAGTCGGCAGGGCGTACAACACTTAAGTTTTAGTAGCACTGGAAGAGGCAGAAAGAAAGGGACAGATCATAGGACTTGACCATGGCACGGCAGTACGTGAAGGCCATCCAGTAGAAGAAGGCATGAGAACACAAGGCATGTTAAGTCGTACTATTAAAGTGCCTAAATAGGCTATACCAAGAAAGAGTGAAAAAGTCTAGCAGGCACTCGTGAGGAGCCTACAGCCTAAACCGTTTGTGTCTCTGTAGCATAGAAGCAGCCAGTGACAAGGAAATGAGGTCTTGGCAGGGCACTGCGAGGTGGCCGTCCGATTGAGGAAGGAAGGAATACCAGGAGCGTGATAATGAAAGTACTTGGTCAAGATAAATGGCAGAGAAACAAAGGAGGCGCACATAGCCATTAGTCAACCAAACATCGAACGTTCACGGAACAGTGATCTGAGAGTTCCGAGAGTAAAAGTTTCTTAAGGCGATACCTGATTAATCGGCGTACAATGAAGACAGAGGGCGCAGTAAGGAAATGACAAGGGCAGAATCGAGAGCTTTACTGATTAAAAGGAACTATACTAATAGTGTGTAAGCTAATCCAGCAAAGTTCTTGGAGTTAGGGAATCGGTGCGTCGTATATGTAGTGCCTAGATCATTCAGGTCTCGGTAGAATGGGTGCAGTCCGAAAGCAAGCCTAGTCAGTTGGGATTAGATTAGGGCAAGGTACAGCGTTGACTGTCTAGTTAAAGAAATGTAACCAGGCACGACGACAAGGATAGGGTAGGGTAGGGATAAGAAAGGTATTTTTAATAAAGAATGTAAAAGTTAACGGCGCTTCCGAAAGAATTCGAACAATCCATTAGGTCAACCGAACCAAGGCAGGCAACGTCTTAAAAGCCTGAATGAATCCGGAGAACAGAAGGCCGAGTTGGCAAGACTGGATTAGTCGGCGTGTTAGGATAAGGACATACAATAAAGATGAGAAGAGAGCTATATCAATAAAGGGTGAATGAGCCTAGGAGGCGCACGGAGTTAAAAAGTTAATAAAAGTTAAGCAATTCTTGCAGGCGCTTGACATGAGGGGAACATGGCATTGAGTCAGCAGAGCCTAGCCTGTTTGTATGTTCGTAGTTTGGAAGGCATTCAGAGAGAAGTAGGCTGGTCAGATGAGACTCGGTCGGGGCAGGGTACTGAGAGTTAGCAGTCCGACGGAAAAAGGTATGAAGACAGTGAAGTAAGGAAAGAACAGGGTCAGTGTGGAGGAAGCTTTACTGCTTAGGAGTAGGAAAGCCAACGAGACTCTCTAAGGTAACGTGGACGGGGTATTTGGTCTGCTTAATTTGGCCGGTAACGCCACTGTAGTCAGAGAGGTCAGATATCATGAGCCGAAATACCCGAGGCTGTATTAGCTGGCACCTTGAGATTTAGTAGTACAGTTAATTTGGAAAGATAAATAGAGAGTGTCAGCAGAGCGGACACGCTAGATATGTGTTTAAAATAGTTAGGTATAAGCCATAGGGTTGAGAGAACTAGTGTTTTGATTGTGCTGAGCCTATACCGTTTGCAGCGCAGTACTCTGTAGGCATAGCCAACTAGAATTGCTCTAAATGGCCCGTACTGCCCTGCAACAAGTAGAGATTGCGTAGGTGGCCGAAAAGTACACTTTGCAGGCACACACGTCAAATATACGCAAATAAGCTATAATTTTGGGGGGAAAACACCAGAAATCCAGTAAGGAATATTACGTCTGCATGGAAATTCAGGAGAGCTTATAATCAACCCACGGTTAGAAGACCTCAGCATACCATTTTTAGTGGACACTAAGCCACATAAACCACTAGGAATATAGAGTTTAGTATTTTTAAGCAGCTAAGTGTTGCCGAAACTTATATCAAGGCCGCGTGAGCCAGGGCTACCTGAGTAACACTGGAGACCTTTCGGATCAGTTGACACATTTTGGCCTAGAAAGTACACACATTTCTTAGCTAAACATCGCAAGTATTATCTCTTAGAGCCGACTTTCTATATTCATGAGGCTATGTCTCCAACATCAGTAAGCTGGAGGAGCCTGTCACTAATAATAAAGTAATGAGTAGGGGAAATGTTGTAAAATTTATAAAATTGCCTTTGTGCGTGAAAGTCATTTTGGTCTGCCTTGGTGGGGCGTAACCAAATCTACTTCTAGGGATTGAGCTTGCTCGAACGTGAGGGATTGTTATGCCTCATGTGCTTCTGCGCACTCTTGTGCAGCTCTCTGATTAATTTCGAGTTATTTCTCTCCAATTTTAAATTTCCGAGCACCTGCCAGCGGTGTTCATCCAGGTGGTAAGGTTAACTAGTACTGTACTGTCACATAGGCTAGTTACTTTGTGGTTTTCCTGGCAAGAGCTGTTCTAGCACCCTAAGCAAAGAGTGATAAGGTAAATCAGGAGTGGAATAGTAACAAAACCCAGTGGGAGCTGGTTGTTCCCCCGCCATTGCGCATAACGCAATGTAGGTTTTGGAGCCAGCTAAAAGATAAATAACACACGAGCGGCTAAGGTAAGGAATATGGTGATGCAAAGTTGCTGGTGCTGCAGCCAGCCAGTGTGACAGGGCCTCTCGGTCGCTGGTTACCTTTCGCGCCAGTGAAATGGAATCTGAAACTGCGAATGTTTTACTAACATAAGCAGTTAAAGAAGAGGATCTGGTTTTCATTACGCCTGCCTACTAGTGTTGCTAATAGTGAAAGGCATATGTAAACAAGATAAATCTAAGGATATGGGGCCAAGAGTGGATAAGGGGACAGTTTAAGGAGTAGCCTGTAGCGGTAGCCCGGTGCGATTAGAAAAGACAGATCGAGTTGCAGGAAAACACTGATTGTTTCAGTAAAAGCTCACGTTATCTAGCTATAAATGTACGACACCGTTGACGCTCTAGCTAGGGGAACAGCGCATGCACAGTACACTGGGCAGTCGCCAGTTACAACCGAAACCAGCACCAAGCAAAAGTGGCGATGAGCAAATCAATCAAGCAAACGCAGCAATCACTCCAACAAACCACACCGGTTGCCTAGGTGTAAAATGAAATAATTTTAGTTATAATGTTGCACAGGCAAACCGGGGAATCTCCAGACCGCTACATAGCCCTCTCCCAGAAGGGACAGTGTGAGCAGTCCTTCGATCTACGTGAGGACTGTCCGTCGCAGGCAAGAATTCTGCGGGACCAGGTTGTGAAATCTGATGCAGCCGCTGGGGGAGAACCATGCAATCGGACCCTAGAGGGCTCCCACCCGTTGCGTCCCTACGGTGTCGCAACCGTAAAATCTGCTTGTGGGAGACAGTCAGTAAAGTTCACGTATTCGGTTGAGCAGGAAGTTCTTTCGACTTCCAGTTGAAGTGTGGGGATCCAGCGGAAAGTGAAACCGAGGTGCAACCAACCGGCGATGTGTATGGAAAGCAAAATGAAAAACCAGGATAAATGCATAGCAATACACCAAGGCGTGCGAAGCGAAAAGTGCAAAGCTTTTATTGTGTTTTCATAAGGTTTTGCTCCTTTTGGTAGTTTCACAACGTTTTGAGCCCTTTTTGCGGATTTTCGTCAAAGTTTGGTACCAGCAGATAAGTTCAAAGGCACGTTCTATATAAAATAGTAAGTGCTAAAGAAGTTCGAAAAATGAACTGGAGGTTAGAGCTCAGTAACGTATTCTGTAGCATCTTGAGGAACAACGGGTGAAGTCCAACAAGGCCCCTGCGGAGTTAGGGTTCAGTACAAGAAGGGGTCTCTTGAATTCCTCGGGTAGGATTTCTACTTTCTCGACGGGAGGGGGTAATGCGTTGTCAGGTTGTCAGTGGGTAGTGACACTTCTACGGAGTACTGCGAGACTAGTAGTTGAGCCTTCTCCTCATCTTCGTAGTGCGCTGTCCTTTTCCTAGCAGGAGAGAGCAGGATACCACTGCCAGTCTTGATGTTTAGATTCAGTTACGAGGGCTGCCTCTTCAGGTAGGTTCAGGTTTACATGACTAGGCTGTGTCCGTATTGTGCTCGTTTTTGGAGCTTCCTTAACTTGCACAGATTTCGGCTCACCTGGTACTTCTAGTAAGCTAACGTTACCTGCGTTGACCTGAATAGGCCACACAGTTTGCTTCATCGATTTATCAGAGATCTCACGTCTCGGTCGCCACAAGGGGCCTTTGTGGAAAGACCTGCTCTTGGTGCTAGGAGCAACTTTTTCGATAACCATCATCATCTTAGAGCGTAGTAAGTTTTGTGCATGAGCAAACTGCATGGAGTGTGAAATGGCCGTTTGTAGTGCTTGGCACCTGTAACATGGATGGGACGACACCCTAGCAGATGCGACGGAATGACCCCTGATCATGCATGGCAAGGTGGCATGCCCAAAGAGGGATAGTGTAGGTTGGTCACTCCGGTCGAGTGGCTACGTAACCTTAAGGTCATGGACATCAGACAGCGCTGGTGTGAGGACCAGGTCCAGTAGGTTTGGGGTTTATCCCGATGTTACCCGTTTATAAATAAATAAATAAATATTTTATTCTGGACTATGCAAGGCACGCTCATGGAGGCATGATCAGATATGTACAGCGGTCCAAACAATATAATGCAATTGTAACAGTAACGCAGAAAATTGTTCATATATCCATGATTGGAACTGTACAGTGTTGAAAATGCGAAACAGTAAGTTGGCTGTCATGAGATACGGGACCTCAGCTAATAAGAGATTGAGAATCCTGAATGATCCATCGAAAGGTAATGAAAGAGCCCGCACACAAGGAAGGAAAAGGGCAACGTATCGTAGGATGTAAAACGACAACAGTTTATACAGATGTAGAAGTCCCAGTGTAACGATCCTATGTAGAATTGTGACGCTAGTTGACCTGCCAGTGTAAAGTTATGGGCTGTGACTTTATTCGGTGGCGAGTCACATACGCCACGTTGCAGTGTTGTTAAACGGACATTTGTGGCTTTTTGTAGGGGGAACGCTTGCCAGGCGAAAACCCACCACGTCCTGGAACACTGCCACCAATCCATTTGAATGGCATATTGTAACTGGCTATGATTCTTGTTAAAAGTCTGTTTGCTCGGTTATTCGCAGTCAGGTTGCGTCCCATTTTTTCCGCTGGTTGATGCAATAACTGGTTGCCTATTGCGTTCCCGGGTCCTGTCCATTGGTAGGTCGGGTACTAAACATTCTTATTGAATATGATGTGTTGATCCTTCGCAGAGCCACATGAAGTCATCTCTGATTATGCATATTTGCCGGGGAGCGAAGAATTCGTGTCCAACTACCATCACTGGACATCGGTGGTTGGGTGCAAATAGTTAGAGTGGAAGTGAGGTCATGGTCCAGGTAAGTACTTGTTGGTTATTTTGTCCCATCCCAGACGGAGGCAGTTCCTCAGTTCAATCCCGAAGCTCTCCGATGTTCACGACCTCAGAGAAAAGGGAGAGAGGAACAAGCCGAGATGAGTTATGTTGGAACAGTTAGTATTTGTAAATAGCATCGAGAAAGCCAGCCTCGAAGGAATCTTGGTGAAGGTCACCGTGAGGTAGGTTCCAATTGACACTAGAAGCACTGAAGCCGTCCTTCATCAAACAGTTGCTTCCTCGACCAATGGATTTTACTGACTGTAATTGACGTCGCCTGGGACCAGTGGTGTTCTGTGAGCCACACCGAGCATGTGCAGCTTATAGCCGTCATGAATTCGGCACCACAGTGTATCTGTGGCTCAGTCATTGTCGCAGTGAGCCTTCATAACGAGAACCTTAAAGCAAGACCTCCAGTAGAGAATAACCTTACCTCCGGCAGACAGCTGGTGCAATGTACTCGTGAGAGTTGCCATCCTGCTATGCTAATCTTAGCGTCCTAGATATCAGTTGATAGCTAGGTATCGGTGATACCCAGTAAGTCTGACTGATGCTCAGTAATGAGAAGAGAAATGTCGTGCTTAGTTTTAAGGCTGCGTACATTGGCAAATATGACTAGCAAATCGCCATTCAGACATGGGGCTGGGTAGCAGCAAAATTTGTTTCCAGCGAGATCTCTGGATCCTATGAAGAACTGGAAAAGCCACAATGCGAGCAGTCGCGCCGGTTGCTCATAGATTAAGCAGTTCGTTGTTAGCTTGTCTCATTCTGCCTCTGTCTTCTAGGGGAAGGTCTTTCAGAAAAATGGTTTCTCCTTAGAGACGCTGGTGCGCCTGAGAATGCGGTGACATTCATCCTCATTCTGACAAACGACTTTTAGCGGGCGCATCTTAAGTGAATCACCTAGCTTTCTAACTAGACAAAAAGCAGAGACGATATTTATACTCTGCAAGTTTTCATGGAATCGGATGGATACCATCTGCTTCAAAAAGCCTAGACATAAAAAGTCTTACAGCTGATGATTCTTTGTCGGATTCAGGGGCATACGTAAGTATTAAGCAACGCGTATGAGGCATTTTGTTACCTCCTGAGACACTTGGCTTTCGTGGGACGTGCTTCTCTTGAATAAGCAGTTTAAGTTGGTTAACCTTGACAATATATATACCTCCAGTTGCGTTTGATCAATGTTTGCTTTTGTCCTTAAACCTGCTTTGTTCCTCTGCCTGTTGACCGGGTTCATCGCAGATGTTTAGACGGCGTCTATACCCTCCACAGCAGCATAGGTTCTCATCTTTATTTTTAACATAGTAGCATCCAAATGGCCTTTGCAGACACTAACCTGCCTTAGTAGTACACCCCCAGAGGAAAAGGTGATCCAGCTTGGCCTTTGCTCTGGATGGCCGCGACGGACGGGCAACGGTGTTTCTGCCAAGGTTGTGGAGGACGAACGGATTCTTTTCTTTTTGACGGTAGGCTAGCCAGACCCAAACAGGCAAAGAGATAGAACAGGAGTTTCGCAGTCAGAGTTAGACAGAGCTTGTGCAGGAGTAAGTTTATCAGAAATTTTATTCGCTAACCACTGCTAGACACAAATCGCAGGCAAAGGGTATGCCTTTGGGGGCAGTGTGCTAAAGAGAGTGGTAGCGATCATGATCAATGTTACAGCACCCTAGGTGCATCCAAGCCTCCCAGCAGGCGCACTAGACAGCCTTTCAGCGGGTGGTGACACATTTGCGACAGTCAACGCACTTGGACGCCATAATTTCGGCTAAAATGTTGACAACAGTGAAATATATTTGCAGCTGTGTACTGGAACAATTTTCTTTGCCATATATGAAAACAATTAGACGGAAGTCAACTTCCGTTCTCATAGTTTATTCAAAAACTGTTTTCAACGATATTTCGGCAAAAGGATGTTCCATTCGGAAGGTAATTGGCACCAGTTGAAGGATAATTTTCTTCTAAGGTCGCGGGGAAGCCATCTACTGTTTCAAAGTGGCTGGTTGTTGTGGATGGACCAGGTATGGCCAAATGATGAACCATCATGGGCCGGCTGCCGCATCTGTGGAAACCTTAGCACAACAAGCAACGAACGCGAAGCAACCAAGCAGACACAGAGACAGGCAGGCATTGATAAAACTATCAACTTTGTGCTTGGATATGGTGGTACCTATTACCTTGTACTTTATAATTTTGTTCAGTATATATGATTTACTGGTGCCTGCTTGCATCATGTCTCGCGTGCGGCTCAGAGTACAACTACAGCCCATAACGAATGTTTGGTAAAGCAATGGTCCAAAGAGTGCTAAGCGTATCGACAAGGTGCAAAGAAAAGCACGGCTATTGGAAAGGTGCATAGATAAATGAATGCAATGTTGAACGAAGGCCTCAGGAACCGAGTACCAGCCTAGGTAAAGCTGAGGCCAACTGGCATACAATGCATAGCGAAAGCAGTCAGTTCCTACAGCAGCTTACAAAAATAGGAAGAAATGCAAAGTATCACTGCTAAAGTCCAGGAGGCTTTCCAAGTAAAATAAACAGATAGTTGGGTCAACAAAATCTAGAGATAAGGTTTAAATTTTAAGAGAATTCGGCGAGCAGGAGCCTGATCTGGCGAGACTCGATTAGTCAGCGAGTTGGATGAGTACGTACTGTAAAGGTAGAAAAGTTGCCATAACAATAACGGGTGAACAAGTCCAGGTGGTTCACGGGATATAGGTAAAGTAGAGATGACTCTGCAGAGGGTACACAGTTTAAGGCTTGGGACCATAGGAGCAGCCAGAGAGGAATTTACTGGTCTGGTAAAACAAGCTAATGGCAGGGCAGTGAAAGCTAATCCTCCAGTTGCAGAAGGACGAAAAACAGCGAGCGCGATAAGTAAAAGTTAGAGTCTGGTTGAGAGAGGTTTATTGAGAAAAAGTGGAAATGCGCACAAGGCTCTCTAGATAAAGTAAACCGGTCCATTCGGTCAACCGAGCAGGAAATGCAACGTCTCAGCAGTCTGAGGAAGTTTAGAAGAGCAAGAGGCTCCTCAGTCGAGAGTAAATTAAGTCCTACCACTAAAGTTTGTACATAGGCTATACCAACAAAGAGCGAACAAGTCTAGCATCTCATGTGGGAAGCAAAACCTTGCGTCGAGTAAGTAGAGCCTAGACCGTTTAAGTCGTTGTGGCATAGCAGCAAACAGAGAGTATGAGATTGAGTCTCGGCAGGACATGGAGAATTAACCGTCTAATGAAGGAAGGAATGAATACAGCGGGCGCGATAATACAAGTACTATGTCAAGCTTAATGGTGAAAAAGCGATCTATTCGCCCAAAGCGATCTCTTATCCAAATATTGACCGATAAGGTAACAGTGATATAAGAAAAGATGGAGAGCAAGAGTCCTTTCAGGCAGGACTTGCTGGATCGGCGTATAGAGACTGGGTCGTACAGGTAATGTAGGAAGAAGAATAAAGAGGACAGCAGAAGTAGACAGGTTAATGCTGAAAAAAGCTAAGTTTATATAGCGTGAGCAGTGATCACAGTCTCTAGTGTTGGAGGAAACTTAGCATTGAGGCAGCAGAGACTATCTAGGCTGGCTAGCCGAACAACCTCCTCGTGGTGCCAGCTGGGTGGTTCGGGTTTGACCCGTTCCAGCAAATAGTTCGGCGGCAGTGTTCCAGGACGTGGTGGGTTTTCGCCTGGCAAGCGTTCTCCCTATAAAAAGCCACAAATGTCTGCTTAACAACACTGTGACGTGGCGGTCGTGACTCGCCACAAAATAAAGTCACTGCCCCGTGGGTATCCGAATAATCCTTTCCAACGCACGGACATCCATTTTCTACTCGCGCATTGCCGACGATATGAGAGTCAAAGTTAGAGCAGCACAGTTACAAAAAGGAACCTCACAGTGACACACCCACACACACACACAGTTACATAGTTACATACCCCCTACATAAACATACACTGGTACGGCAAACATAATGTATTCTTGCACATTCAAACCACGCATTGTTGTCATAATGATCATGCCTGTAAGGGCGTGCCTCGCCTTGTCGAGAATAAAAAATTTATTTATTTATTTATTTATCTCGTTTGCACCTCCGTAGTTTTGAATGCAGGCAGTTGGAGTAGGCTGGCCTAAAGAGATTGGGACGGGGCAAGGTACTGCGAGTTAGCAATCCGATGGAATGAATGAAGACAGAGAGCGCGGTAAAGGTAAGGATGAAGTCGGAGTGAAGAAAGCTTTGGTGATTAGGAGTAGAAAGCCAACGAGGCTCTCGAGGTAATGTGGACAGGGTATTTGGTCTTCTTAACATTGGCCATTGACGTCACAGTAGTCTGAGAGAAGTCAGAAAGCTGGAGCTCGAGCTGAGGAGACTGGATTAGTCGCCGGATCAAGACTAAATTGTTTAACTAAGGTTTGATGAAGAATAGGGAGGGTCAGCGGAGATTAAGAGGTTCAGGGAGGAAAGGACTTATGCTAATAAAGCGTGAGCTAATCTAGCAAAGTTCTCGGGGTGAGAGGATCGGTGCGTTGGGTATGTAGTGTCCAGATCATTTACGTTGCGGTAGTTTGGATGCAGTCAGCAAGCAGGATACTAGCCAGATGAGACTAGATTAAGGCAAAGCACAGAGTTGACTTTCCAGTTACAGAAAGGATATGCCTTACGACCATAAGTATAGGGTAAGGTGGGGATGAGAAAGGCTTTATTGCTAACGACTGTAAAAGTTAACGGAGTTCCCGAGGTAATGTGAACTGTCCATTAGGTCGGCCGAACAAAGAGAGGTAGCTCCTCAGAACTCTCTATAAATCCGCAGAGCAGGAGGCCGATTGGGCAAGACGATTAGCCGGCGCGTTAGGATTAGGACGTACAATAAAGATGAGAAAAGAGCTATAACAATAAAGGGTGAACAAGTCTGGAAGGCTCACGAGGTATGGCAGGGCAGTTGATAAGTTAATAGAGATTGAGCGGTTCTCGCAAGCTCTCGAGATTAGGTAAACATTGCATTGTCAGTAGAGCCTGGCCCGTTTGCATCTCCGAACTATTGAAGGCAGTCAGAGGGAAGTAGACAGGTCAGATGAGACTTTATTAGCGCCAGCTTCAGAGCGTAAACAGTCCGACGGAAAGAAGAGTTATGACAAAGAGGGCAGTAAGGAAAGGACCGGGTCAGATTAGAGAAAGCTTCACTGCTTAGGCGTAAAATAGGCGCCCTGGCTCTCCTGCTAACGTTGCCAGGGTGTTTGGTCTTCGCAGCGTTGGCAGGTAGCGTCACAGTAATCTGAAATAGGTCAAAAAGTAGAAGACGGAACACCCGATGCTGTATTAGTCGAGGCATTGGTATTTGGTCGTACAGTTAAGGTGGAAAAATAGTGAGGGTCAGCGGAAATGAACACGTTAGGTATGGAACTGGTTAAACTAATTAACTTTAAGCAGGCCTAGGAGGCACTCTAGTTGAGGGAAATAATGCTTCGCTCCTGCCGAGACTACACCGCTTACAGCTTGGAAGTCAGAAAGCAGGATACTGGTCAGACGAGACTTGGTCAGTGCACAACACTGGATTACTGATAAGGTAGGGAATAGGCAACGACGCTGTCGAGCTAAGGGGAAAAGAGAGTTTAGACTTCCGAACAACCGCTGGTACTGTCACAATATTTTTTGTGGGTTAAAAGCAGTGGACAGGTTATAGATAGAGGTGGCTACATTGACAAATGTTGAGCAAGACCAGCAGGCTCTCGGGAGTAGGAGGGCCTATCCAGAAGTCTACAGCCATAACTGTTTACATTTCTGTAGTCTGGAAAAAGGCAGAGAGGAGCAGACTGGTCCAATGAGACTAGGACAAGGCAGGGAACAGACGAATAGCATTCCGATAGAAGAATTTAACGCAACTCATGTGATAAGGAGAGGATAGTATCTGTTTGAAATTAGCGTGATCGTTGAAAGGGGAATGAACTGAGAAGGCTCTTGGTGCTCTGAAATTATTCCGCACAAAGTGGTTTTGTTTGTAATTCCATATATGATTGGGGCCGTTCTCCTACAGCTCATCCCCAGGCTGCTTGCCAAAGATGTCTGCTACTATGGGGCACGTAGTAGTCTATTCATGTCCGTGGACAATTGTGTGATACTATCAGATGCTTTGATGACTTCAGGTAACATGTTCCACACCCGCGCAAATCTGTAGAGAAAGAACTTAAAATGCATGGAGCAAAATGTTTTGTGTAGTGAGAATGAGTGTGGCTTCTCGCGTAGAGGATAGCGCGTATAACCCAGCGAATGAATGAAATGAATGTCAATACATGATTCTCATGCTTTTATTAACTTATATAGAAAAAGTACTTTGGTTTTAAGCCTCCGCAGCCAAAGTGGTCCCAGACCAAGCGACGTTCAGCGGCCTTGATAACGGAGTGTAGGGATTCCTAGAAGGCGCTTGGTAAACGAACGCTGGACTTCTCGATGAACATCCTCTCAGTTTAGTGTAAGTAAGTAACAAATATTCAGTAGTACTATAATCTAGGTCGGGCACAGAACACATAAAGCATGAACCGAGACTCTAATAAGCTCAATGACTAGAATCTAGCCAGGGATAGACCTGGGTGTTGCATCGTCATAGCTCGCTTGAACCACAAAACACACGGAGCTGGAGTAGTGCACACCGAGCTTGCGCGCGGTGAAGCTGTTATCTAGTGGTATTACGTTTAGTGACTATATGGTGGGGGTATGGAATACCGGTAGAAAAGGAAGTTACACGTTGCTAGTGAGGACTCTGGTTTCTACAGGTCACAATGTAGTGCCAAAGAGGTTCCACAGCTTGACGTGTAAATCAATCCCAAATACAGTAAAATCGTAGTTTTTTTCATGTATTAAGGAAGCAAGTGGTTTTCAGCTTTGTATAGTGCACGCTTCTGTATGAGACACACAGACGACATCCGGACTTTGTCCGCGGGCTCCGAAAAGAACGGCGGTTATTCGACCGCACTCAGCAACTTACCACCTACTCCATAGCTAGTCATCTTCCATTGCCTTATTTTTAGGGTTGCTTTGCAACCTTCAGATAAACACTTTTCTAACTTATTTCAGTGTGTTCTGTTTCACGCCTTTAGTCGGCTATTCAATTCTGAGTATCGGATATACCGTTGGACAATAGTGATTCGGAGATTGTCCTGTTTGCCGGTGTAAAATATTATTAAAATATAATATCATTCTGTACTTAGACAACTTAGGAAGCTTGCCTGTCCGCACGATGACTACGTGTGTTTGAGGCACCCAGGAATCGCATTCGCGCGCTTCTGGCTTTTTCGCCTCAAAAGCGTTTGCTGCGTCCTGGCTGGCGACTATATCTTCCCCAGCTATAGCCATTTTACGATGTATTCAGCTAGTGGGATTGTGCGTTTTGACAATAAACGTCTATCTCCCACATATATTTCCCTATATTCGACTTTTCCTTGAAGCGGTACAAACACGACAGCTAGCGACCGAATGATTCCGCTATAACTGGTGACATCGACCGAAAATTTGGTAAGCTACTCACCAATTTTTCTTTCTAAGTTCCTTCAGTTTCGCCGTACGTCCATCCAGTTCCCTACTTTTGTGCATATTTCGGGTTCTGTATCGCTTACTTGGTATGCTTGTTCTTCTATGACTACGTGTCACCTAGTCTTCGACAGCCTGGTTAAAAATGTATTCCTCGCCACTCCGCTCTTTCGCGATGGCGATCCAAAGCATTGGTTTGCTTTGCTAGAGACACTTTTCAAACTTCGTGGCATTGGACTTGAATGCGTCAAAATCGCCACGTCGTCTCCGCGCTTCCAACGCAGGTCGCTGATGATATCGAGACTATCCTCGAGTTTAGCTTATAGGTGGTTTTGTGAGTCATTTAATTTTTGTAGGAAGTAGACGCCACGATTAAACTTCGCACAATAATCAACCTCGACGGGGAATTCAACCCCGGACGTACGGGTTACCGGTCCGTTGCTCTACTAACTGAGCTACTCGAGTTGCTAGCAGAAAGGAAAACTTACAGGGAAACTGACGCAGCTGTTCTCAAACTGACAAGTTTTTCTGGTCTTCAAAGTATCACGAAGCATTTGAGCGAAACAAAGTTAAGTGAACTGAAGCCATCGCATTCATTGTGATAGATGCAAAGTTTATTCAAACCCGACATGGTAGAGGGCACATTTCTGAAGGAAATTTGGCTGTGTAGATTGCCACGTAAATGGGCAATATCCTCTACGCGGATGCTAGCGTATCCGTAACAATAATGGCCGATATCGCAGACAAAATTTGCGAACCCTACGGGCAGATTGCGCAAGTTCGATCTACGCCGAAAGTGGAGATTGCCGAGAGGGAATCGCAGATTGTCGCACTCGCCAAGGCGGTTACCAATTTCACAACTTCCCGGCGTAGTTGCCGATGTCAATTTTCAAAGCGTCGATATCCGGTTTGATCAAAATCACCGCGCCAACAGTCTTCCTACTGCTGGTACCGTCGGCGATTTGGCCCACGGGCCGCGTTCCTTCAAACGCAACGCGCAGGGAAACGGATCGACCAGCACGTAGGGGCGGCGGACCTAGCTGGTCATTACCGTCGCCTATTATTCGCCAACGATGCACAAACGGGATTCCGCTATCTTATCTACCCTAGCGCAAAAGTCAGCACCCTTCCAGCGATCCCAACGTCGAAACCGGGAAGGTGACTGGTTTTCTACGCGCAACCAACAGCACTAGCACCCGCGTCTACGGTCAGCGCCCGAGCAGGCTTAACTGCGGCCCGTGAAGCTCTTTCCGATGGGTATTCCTTGTTGCTGTCGTCCAAAATCCCTTTATCGGGATAGATTTTCTGTAGCACTTCGACTTGCTCGTCGATGCTAAACAACATCGTCCCAAGTATCAGACAGAGAAACTTTCCGTTGCTGGAATATCCGGCGATGTAACATCTCTCAGCCCGGTGTACGCTACTATCAACACGCCGGCCGGCAAAGTGCCACTTGAGAGTTTCCCTTAAGTCTTCGACCTGCATCGTCTTTGTCAACTACAGCCGCAACTACGCCGCATGACACACTTACCAAGGGTTCGCCGTCTCCGCCAAAGCACGAAGGGTGCTTCAAGACAAGCTCAACACTGCCCTGCAGACTTCGAGCACATGGTCAGACAAGGGGTCGTCCAACCATTCAGCAGCCCTTGGGCACCGCCCCTTAACATGGTCTCCAAAAAGTAAGGGACCGGCGACCATGCGGCAAGTAGCACGCCATCAAGAACGTGACAATTCCGATCCTCATCCTATTCCTCACATACAGGATATTTCAGCCGGTCTTCATAGCGCTCTCTTGTCCTCAACGATCCATCTGGTACGAGCTTATCATCAGATCCCCGTCTCCGACGTTGACATACCGAAAAGCTTCATTATTACACCACGGACTTACGAACTTCTGCGGATGCCATTCACTCTGAGCGGCGCCGCTTCATTGACTCTCTCGTACGTGGACTCCACTTCGTCCCCACATACATCGACGACCTCCTGGTGGCCAGTTCTACTGAAGTGGCACACCGAACACATCTACGACTCTTGTTCGAAAGGCCGAAGGCGTAAAACGTCGCGGTCAACCCGAAAAGTGCATTTTAATGAAACTGCACATTGACCTCCTAGAACACCAAGTTGCTCCCGAGGGTAGCCGCTCCTTGCAGGACAGAGCCCAGGCAGTTAGCAGTTGTCCTCATCCAACGACTCTAGCCGCCATTCGACGCTTCAACAGCATGGTCAACTACTATCGCCGATTCCTGCCACGCTGCTCCGAGCACATGCAATCGCTCAGCGATATTCCGCTTAGACGCAGAAGCTGTAAAGTTGATCTTACGCCTGCAGCACCAACAGTATTCGAAGCTAGCGAATAAGCACTCGCTTCTGCCGTCAAGCTTCATTACTTCGACTAGAACGCTTCAATCAGTGTAGCTGTCGACCCCATGGAAAAGGCAATCAGCGCTGTTTTACAGCAGCTTTTTCAAGGTAGTTAGCAACCATTATCTTTCTTCGCCTGACGTCTTCAGACGGCCGAGTCGAAATAGGCACATTTGGCCTTGAGCTACTTGTTGTATAGTCCGCTGTTCGCCATTTTCGCCACGTCGCCGGTAAGCATTTTACGATCTGTGCAGATCACGAACCACTCATCTAGGCTTTCCCGAACCCTTCGCCCTGACACTTTCCGCGTGCAGCTTGTCAGCTAGATTTCGTGTCTAAGTTTTCGAGGGACGTCTAATACGTGGTTGGCAAAGATAACGTCGTGGCTGACACGCTTTCAAGAGTAAACTCACTGGCTCCGACTGACAAGTTGCTTGATCTATCAGCTATGGCCGCTGCTCAACAAGCCGACAAAGACTTAAGGTCATGCTTCGAAGTGTCCACATTAAATTTGTTACCTAGACCGCTTCCCTCGTTTACAGGTACAATAATCTGCGATGTCTCTACCAGACGCCAACGTCCACTGGTACAAACTGCTTTTTGCCGAAAAGTATTTCATAAGCCGCACAAAATCTCGGATCCTCGCATGTGTGCTACAGTCAAGCTGACTGCCCACAGATACGTCTGGCCGAACATGCAGCGCGACGTCGGACTTTGGGCACAGAGCCGTCTGACTTTCCAACAAGTAAGTTCATTGACTTGGTGCAGGTTCAATATGACGATTCCCGTCAAAATCAGCTCGATTCGCTTAAGTCCACCTCGGCACGCTTGGCCCACTTCCGCCGTCCAAAGTCAAAGTCTAAATTCTGCCCATGGGGATCGAGCCCCTCGTTGGCCGGAAGCTGTTCCAATTCCCTATGTACCAGCTGTGACGACCAGTATGTCATACCATACCTTCGGGCCACAACGGCTAACCTACGAGTTACCCGTGTTTGCTCGAATATTAAGCTGCTGCGCGTTTACTACCAGATACCGGTCGCCGACGAAAACATAGCTAAAACCGCTGGCACTACTCCCTTTGGTTTCTTCGAATTTCTGCGTATGCCAATTGGTTCGCACAACACGGCGCAAACGTTTCAGCGTTGAATAGCTAACGTCCTCCGTGGAGTAGAACTTGTTTATCCCTATATCAAGGATTTGATAGTATGCAGCTCATCCGGGGAAGCTCATCAAGAGCACCTCCAAATCCCTTTTGAATGACTCCCTGCCAATAGTATCATTGTCAATCCAGACAAGTGTATATTTCAGCAGCCGCTTATTGGGGTCCTTTACATCGCAATGAGCAAACTGACATACGGCCTTTAGACGACAAGGTCCAAGCTATCCGTGACTTTCCGCTTCCGAATACGGTAAAGGACATTTGCCGTTTTAACGGCATTATCAATCACTATCGACGCTTTCTTCCGCATTGCGCTGCTTTACTCAGCCAACTGACGGACCAACTCCGTGGTCGCAAGAACCGGAATGTAGAACTGGAGCTTTTAATGCCAATAAAGATGCTTCAGCCGCCTCAGTTATGCTACATCATTTTGAGGCCGATGCGCCGTTTAGCATGGCCGTCGATGCATAAAGCACGGCTATTGGCACGGCCTTACAGCAGATGACTAGTAAATTTTGGAAGCCACTTGCTTTCTATTTGAGACGCTTGCAAACAGCAGAAATTCAGTACAGCACAATCGACCTAGAACTGCTGGCTGTTTATTCGACGATTCGCACGTCCTCAAAGGTTATCACTTGGTTATCTTCATCAACCGTAAGCCCTTAACTTCCACCTTTCGCAAGCAATCAGCTAGCCACTTACTGCATAAGGTTCGTCAGCTGGATTTCATTGCTTAACTTTCGACCGATATTCCACACATGTCTAGTCAACGGAATGTTGTCGCTGATGCCCTGTCAAGACTGTTTGCATTTAGCTCCGACCAGCAGGTAATAGATCCATCTATCGTGGCTGCTGCGCAAGCAACTGATCAAAGTTTTACATAGCTTTCGGGTGTTTCCTTGAAGATACTTCCCTACCGCCTGCCATCATGCGTTGGTACAAGCTTATGTGACACTTCTACAGGACGACCTCTACCCGTCGTTCTTTAAACCCTTGGCCGCCTTATTTTTGATAGGCTTCACAGCATTGCCCACGCAGGCAGTAAAGCCACAGTCAAGCTCATATCCGATCGAATGTTTGTCCTTGGATGCAACGTGGTCTTGTGCGTTGGACAGGCGCTTGTCTCATATGTCAGCAGTCCAAGATCCAGCGGCACGTATCTGCTCCACAGTCGCTTTTGACCGTTTCAACTCGCTTCGTCCATGTCCATCACGACTCAGTTTGATCGTGACCCCTTCAAAAGAATGGTTTACGTTCTGACGGTGACCGCTCGTTGAACCCGTTGGACTGAAGCCGTCCCAATTCAGGACGTAGCCGCGGAAAACGTTCCACGCGCTTTTGTCGAGCACTGGGTCACTTCATATGGCTGTCCAGCCACAGCGACTACCGACCGCGGTCCGCATTTCGAACCTTCGACATTCAGCGATCTTCTCAAGGTTATCGGGTGCCGACGCATTTGTCCTACTGCCAATCATTTACATGCGAGCGGCAGGCCGGAAAGTTTCCACCGACAGTTGATAGCTTCATTCAGCGCCGCCAATGCAATGCGTTAGACGGAAGCTCTGTCCCAGATACTTGTTCGCATCCGAACATCCCTGAGGGCCGAATTGCATATGACCAGCGCTGAATTGGTATATGGACAACCTATAAGTTTACCCGGTGAATACTTTTCCGAGAGCCCAGAAGTTCTCGTTATGACGCGCATTACGTTCGACAGCTAGCCACGAGCATCCGTCAGGTCAAGTTTACTGACACCAAAAATTAACAGTAAAAGTCATTCGGGCCTCAAGGTCTTCAGCACTGCTCGTTTGTTTTCCTCCGTGTTGGCGGTCTCCGTAAACCAGTTAAGCGGCTTTATGAAAGTGCATTCAAGGTGCTACAACGTAAGAACCGTGTATTTATCCTCGACCGATGCGGCAAACGTGAAGCCGTTACCTCTGACCGCCTCAAGTTGGCCCACATGGAATCTGAGCTCAACGACAACGGCTGATCCTCTTTCGACGAACCAACGCAGCCTACGAGGTAAGATATGTTTTCTCCTAACGTTATTCACTCCAACGAGAACAATCAATCTGAGGCTTCTACACTAGCTCCACCGATTTTCAACCAGCCAGGCGGCAATTCACCATCCACTCCCCCAGCCACGCGATCCGACATACCGCCTAAGTCGACAACATCGTCACACGAACCTCAGAAGTCGACTAGGTCAGGTGGGTGAGTTCACGGACCACCACGTTTGAAAGCTTAACTTTCCCTCCGCTTCTCCTCTCCCGCTCCGTATCCTTCTGGCCAACAACGTAAGAAAAACTTAAAAACGTTTTGAAAAAACAAAAACGTATTTGGTTCGGTGCTCCGCCATGTGGTAAGTGCCACTTTCGTGTTCGCTCACCACTTTGGTCACGATACATATTTTTGCTATCGTTTCAATTGCGAACCGGCAAGGAGGAACTGGAAGCGCACCTTTGACTTTCACGATGTTGCGAACATTGGAATCTCACGAAGATCTCCCATTTCGTGTTTTTGGCATCTTTGGGGGGACGCGGTGGAAGCTCGCTAGGGTGGAATGGCACAGGTGTTCCACCAGCAGATGCGTCAGGTCTCACCAACTGGTACGCAAAAGGGTACCTGGAGACTGACGGACTTCAGGTATACCAAAGAGCTACCTGCGGTTTCCGTTCTAGGAAGGGGTTTCTTAGTGACCTGGAGCTTCTTCAGCTTAACATCTAAAACAATCCTAAATACTACGAAATTGTTGCTTTTTCAAGTATTAGGGAAATAGGTGATTCTTCTCTTCGTATGTTGCGTGTATTTGTATGAGAAACATTAACAACGTCCGGATGTTGTCCGCAGGCCTCTGAATGAACGTCGGCACTCATCAGCTTACCACATACGCCCTAGCTAGTCATCTTCTACTAACTTATTTTTTAGTCTTAAGATTTAGCAACCTTCTATAAACTGTTTGCTAGCTTATTTCAGTGTGTTCTGCTGCACACCTTTGGTTGGCTATTCAAATTTGAGTACTGGATAGACCGTTAGACCCACACTTTATAATAACGTGTTACAAGAGCGCCGAGATAGCTTTGAATCCTAGAGAGGCCACTGCGTAGGCAGCTAAGAACAAATGAAAACACCACATTTATATTATTAAAAAAAGTACGGAGTGCCTTGTTAGATTACCTGGAATACATCATTGATATACAGTAAAAACTGCAGAGGACCTGGGACGCTGCCTTGGAACACTCCGCTGGTTACAGGTGCCTTTTTGGATG
The DNA here is from genome assembly GCA_944474145.2 of Dicrocoelium dendriticum. NCBI lineage: Eukaryota > Metazoa > Platyhelminthes > Trematoda > Plagiorchiida > Dicrocoeliidae > Dicrocoelium > Dicrocoelium dendriticum. Next base: position 7,585,466 of record OX104066.1, read on the forward strand.
AGATATCTCGCAACAGCGCGAAGGCGACAGTAGTTTACCGCCTAAGGTGCCTGACTCTAAGTTGCAAGAAGGATCAGCCAAGCAAACCTCCGGGAGGTTGAAGTCGCCCATCGCCAAACGCCCGTTTGCGGACTGGGAGCAAATAAATTCTTGTACCTCTTTGGATGCCCTCCCAGGGCTTGCGTAAGCCATTACAAATGTAACCTGAGCAGAGGACGTTCTAAGCACAACCGACAGCGCTTCAACCGGTTTTGCTGCCGACTGAAATGAGCAAGTCTTCACAACGTCAAGTTTACAGCTCACATAAAACCAACATAGCCTTCAGGTGTTGCCTCGTTTTCAGTTAATTGCGACGGCTTGTGACCCGTAACCTTGAGCAAATTGTCCTATTTTGCCACCTTTACTGCACTTAAGTCTGCGCGCGTGATCAGTTGCAATCTTGGCTATATGTGAAGCACGTCCACAGCGATAGGATGAAAGCTTGTCCGATGGAAATCGTTGAAGGGCTTGCACCTCTGCCTTCTCAGATGTGTTAAACGAAGAAATATTCTAGGGTTGTAGTAAAATTTCAGTTTTCATTCTGGCTAACATGCAAGATCGATCACACGTTAAGCTGCACGCTACCTCTCGCAACAGCGCATCACGTATACGTTTGTGAATGCCTCCGGAAATCGGTGACTGAGTCGCATACAGCCATCTATCTTGTCCTGGGGCATGGACGAAGAGTGCGCAGATGAAGCGGTAGTACAATCGTTTAAGTGTACCCCAATTTCCTGCAGCATGCGTGAGGAAATGTAGCTCGCCGTATAGGCAGTTATTTGGCAATCCCATGGGCTATCGAGCGCACTGAAAGCTACTTTAACGGATTTACATCCTTGAAGACTCACACCATCCAACTGTCGCTGTCCCTCATTTCTGCGTAACTGTGGAAGCAGCAACACTGCGTTCTTCACTAAAAGCCGCATGGAAACCGCTGGTTAACTCCAAGTAGTTTGGACAGGACATTTTCCAACGGCAACGGGCATCTGCCGCCAAGGTCAGTCCAAAGTAAAGATGGCAGCTGAATGGAAGTTTACTGTATGGGCTCGCGACGTAAAATATTGTGTCAACAACATAAAATCCAGGATAGATATCTAAGTTGAACCAGAGGTAACAGAATTAACACGATAAAAAAACAATTTTACCAGTCTGGATTTCACACAACCAATGTGAACAAAGTTGCCGTGTTTCAGCTAGCTAATGAAACAAGAGTAGAGAAAAGGCAACGAATCAGCCACAACAAATGAGGCTTGAGGAGTCAAACAGTCCTTTTCGATACCTTATTGAGGTACGGAAGACCGAACCTTCTCGTTGTTGTTGGTCCAAGTGCGGCATTTGTACTCTTACCGGTTCTGTATCTGAGGATGAAACCCCATGGATGACAGTTGAGCATAACGGATGTAAGCGGATGGTTTTCTTCACGTTTTGCCTCCACTGTATTACAACATGTTTCTACATTGCGAAAAATGGTCCGTATGATATGACTTTGAAACCTTCTCTATTGTTGCTTTTGAAATTTAGGATTTGATTTGTATGCGGTTCTTTCCTGTGAACTGACGTTCGTAGCTTTCTGTCTGCTAAGTTAGGAACCAGTACGTACCTGAAAGGTAGTTTGTTTTCCATTTCTGAGTGCATGGTGAAGTGCGTGGAGTCTATTGTATCGTTCAGCAACAATCGTGCGGTCTGCTTTTGGCTGCGTTTGACTAGCATGAGCGTGTCGCTGCAAGACAATTCAGGAGGCACATGATGATGAGGTTGACACTCACAATTGAACCAAGAACTTTGTGGGTTGTCTAAACGCACACACCCCTGCATACCTACAGATCGTAAACGCGATTAAACCAATGGCGAACGTGTGCAGCGGTGGTGAAAGTAATCCTTACACCTGGATTTTGTGAACCGCTACCAGTAGTACATGAGGGCAAGTCTACCATTTTAACGGAGGAAAGCAAAATCAGAGACCGAAAGCGTTGTCCTCAAAAGCCCTGATTGGCTGAGTTCTCAGTAGAGTCGACCAACTCGAAAAGCTGATAAAGGACGCTCCGTAGTTAGTAAACCACCATAGCAGCAAGCCACCCTCGCTGGAGCGCTGCCTTATCAGCGTGAAAGTGCTTGAGTCAAACAAAAACACTCCAGCTGAGAGACTTGAACGATCAGGGGTTTCCACAGCGAATGAATAGATTCCTGGTTGATGATGGTGAAACAGGTATACACATTTTCTCTGCCTTCCGTCTCGGTCGAAAGCCAGAGGCACCCTCAAGATCCACCCGATCAAGATTGTGTGTCAAAACCATGACTGTCGACGTATCCTCTAACTCATCGCGCTCTCAAAGGCAAATGATACTACGTTCTACAGGACCACTCCCCAGAAGATCGGGTAAAACGGAGGGCAGCGGTTACTTAACTGCAAAACTGACGGGCGAATGTCGAAAGTGACCACTACACTGTAAATTTTCGTGTGTTCCGGAAGCGCCAGCGGTCTCATTGGCGACGGGTGTAAATCATGCCTGGACGTTTGTGTCGAAAGATAAGCTACGCGTATTTTTGCCAATGTGCGCTTTCTACGAAATAAACTAGAGGAGATGCAACTTCTTGCTCCTGAGAACAGCCTGCAGTTGATAATGTTTGTGGAGAGGTGGTTACCGTCGGACACTCTGAACTGGGAAGTGCCATTCTACGGGCATCACGTCTCCAGAGTTGCTCAACATGAAATGGGGTTGGGTGGCGGCGTGATTCTCAATCCGAAGGCGAACCCCAAGGAGCACTTGGTTGAAACTTTCTGTGGCGTGTAAGAAGGCTTGGAGACCCTTTGTTGTATTCATTACGAATGCAGACTTTTCATAAGTAATTTCGCTTCCGGGTCTCCTTTGTAATCTGGAGGTTGTCCTTTAGAAGCAAGTAGAAAGCATGGAAGATGCCAGGATTGTCTTATTTTGGGGGACTTCAATGCCCCTGATATTGATTGGAACATGCTCCATTGTGGCTCCTTTCCAACCTTCTTTCCTGCTGGACTCCTGGAAGTCATTCTGAACTGCAGCTCAGTTCAGCATGTCAGGATGCTTACCGGAATCCTTACCGGTCAGACGTCCTATGTCCTTTATTTTGTGTTCCACCCATTACAGTCAGAGGTCGTAAACCAGACTGTTATTCAAACCATAGGAAAAAGCTACCAAGGTGCCCTCTCGTTCCGGTGGACTAGACGTCTCAGCGCACAAGACCAAGGCGGTCGCCGTCAGAAGTGCTGGCACACAGCTCCTCACCCCTTGCAAACCGCTGCAAGTGCAAGCCATTGGCGTATCACTGATGGTTGGGATGCACACCGGAAACTTCGTACAACCAAATAATATCCCGGATCGAAATGTTCGTTCCAAGCACAAACAGAAAACCCTTCGCCAAAAGTCCACCCTGAATTATGCATGAATTAAGTTTCATGATGCACAAGAGGCGGAGGGCATTAGACGGTTTCAATGCTAGCCAGTCAGAGTGTGTCTAATTGGGCTACAAAGCACTTAGTAATCTCTGTAATGCATAAAAGCACAAGAACCGCCAAATTTATTAAACCTCTTTAGTTGTAGGATACAAAAAGCCACAAATATCTGTTTAACAACGCTGCGACGTGGCGGAGGTGACTCGTCACTCAATAAAGTCAGCGCCCCAATCTCACGTTAGCAAGTTGACCGATACCACATTTACAAATTCTGTGCATAAATCTGCTCCCGTACGAACACGCCTACATATTTGATCAGTTACATGCCACTATCCTTAAATATTCCTGCAGCTCTTTCCTCATGCTTCACTCACTTGACGCGCAGTGTGTACACATTCTCATCGGACTAATTCCTCATCAACATCCTCCACATTTGTGATCTGATTTCTTATCTCTACATCTCGCATTCTGTGAACATAGACTTCGTACAACCTTTGGGCCGTATGGGCCCACACTACTGAATCCATGTGTACTACTCCCGCTCTCAAGGCTTCCAATCATGCCATTATGTACAATATTGCAAATATGCTGATCATGCCCAAAGGGCGTGCGTCGCTTTGTCGAGAATAAAATATTTGAAGGATGTTTGTGAGTAACGTCAGCTTCGTAGAGGGTAGAAGTCACGATTAAACTCCACACGAAAATCTGCCTCGACGGGGAATCGAACCCCAGTCCACGAATTTCCGGTCCGTTGCTCTACCACTGAGTTACCGAGGGCTGATGATTAGGTGCGGAATTTAACACGTGACTGGTGCTTGTTGCGCGACGTATGGCCAATGAGCTCACAGTAACTGTCCTGGTGTTGCAGATCGGCTCACTCACTCGTCACTTCCTAGTGGACCGAAGTAACTGTCCATCCGAAGTCCAAAGGGCGATGGTAGCTTATTTGAAGGATGTATGTGAGTAACGTAAGCTTCGTAGAGGGTTTACTCGTGACTTCTACCTTCTATGAAGCTTACTTTACTCACAAACATCCTTCAACTAATCTACCATCGCCCTTTGGACTTCGGATGGACAGTTACTTCGGTCCACTGGGAAGTGACGAGTGAGTGAGCCGATCTGCAACACCAGGACAGTTACTGTGAGCTCATTGGCAATACGTCGCGCAACAAGCACAAGTCACGTGTTAAATTCCGCACATAATCATCAGCCCTCGGTAGCTCAGTGGTAGAGCAACGGACCGGAAATTCGTGGACCGGGGTTCGATTCCCCGTCGAGGCAGATTTTCGTGTGGAGTTTAATCGTGAATTCTACCCTCTACGAAGATAATAAAATATTTATCTAATTAGTTACTACCTCTCAGTGTGCTCTTCTCTTATCTTAAGCAACGTAGAAAATCTGGTAGCGGTATTCGCGCCATATACTTCACTGCGCAACTTGCCTTACTTCACGATGAGGCCCGCGGAAACCAGCCTTCTAGCCAGGCCGTATTCGTCACCGTTCCCCAATAAGATTGGTCCCATGTTGCCCTCTCTTCTGGAACGCGTATATATCAGTGTCGATGGCGTCGAGAATTTCCTTCCCCAGCTTGGCCCGAATGCTTCTCTAGGTTTTGATGAGTTGTACCCTTGTTCCTCAAAACTGCGGCTGGTTATATTACTGCACCAGGCAGTAGAATCTTTCGTCGCTCATTCAAAGCTGTACGCATCCCGGTTGCCTGTAAATCGGAAATGGCCAAGCAGTTATACATGGGGAAAAGCCTCAAGACCCAGCGCCTAATCGACCCATCAGCCTAACAGCAGTAATATGCAAAGTTATGGAGCGGATCCTTAAGCGAATTCTTCAGCTTCACCTGGACGCTCTAGAAGTTATCTGGCGATGAGCTTCGGTTTCATCGAGCGCAGTTGCGTAACTCAAACTTGGTGCGGGAGAAACTTGGACGAACTCACTGGAAGTTGACAAACGACTCGATCTTGCTTTGGTTGACTTTAGCGGTGTTTAACTACCGCACAAGCGGCTCCTTTGTAAATTCTAGAAAGTAATGCAGCTGGGAACTTCCACGCTTGGCTCGAGGATTTCCTGGGTGCTCGTACCGTGCAGGTGATTGTGAATGGTATGTGTTCCCTCCAAATGCTTCTGACCATAAGTTTTCCCCAAGGGTCAGACCTTGAGCCTTAACTTGTAGTATACCGGAAAACACGCTCTTTCAGCGCTTTTCGCAACATTAGATTTTACGGTAGCGGACAATCCTTCTACCGGCTGTGCCGAGAGACTTAAGGAGAAAATTGCAAACTAAACGGTTAAATCAACATTGCTGCATTTATAAATAGATAGAAACAGTAAGAAGGATGGTTATATGGAAAACATTTGTAATGGTTGTTTCAATTGCTGAAGTTGTTGATGCCTATCAAGAGGAGCGCATTATGGTGCGCCGCCATACCCACCAGCTCTGTATATGCTCCGTGCACCACGGTCGTTAGGGAGACGGCTGCGAATGATTCGGCTGCGGATTGCGGTTACAATAGCTCAACATTAACAAGGCGACGTTTGTTGGAGGATGATTGGTCATTCAAATAGCTAAGGTAGAGGGAATATGGAATAATTGAAGCGTTCAGGGAAGACTTCCCTGCATTGCATCCTCAAGCATGCACGTCATGTTTGGTGTACAATTTAGAGCCGGTCGGTCGATACCGCCCAAACCGTGGTACTAAATAATTAAATAATTTTTATGCATGATGAAAGGTGACACCAACGCAGGCCTGTGTTATGTGACACGGACACGATCAAAAAGTCACGATGGCGGCGGGCGGAAAATAGGCGTTCATTCAGTATAGTGTAGCCTATTTAAACGAAATAAACACTGTTAATCTTCCAGCCTTCTCAGTGGGTCTCCTGTTTTTCGGTTCACCTCATTGGTCGCGTTCCCCTTTTATTTCATTGGGTTATGTTATTCCTCTTCGGTCACTGTCTTCCTGTCTCGCGCAATGATCACGTCTTTCGTGCTTGGCATCTGATTGGCCGTATTTCTTTGGACCGCTCATATTTGGCTTTGCACCCTGAAACTTGCCGTTAATAGCGATTCTCGAGTTGCCAGTGCGCCCTCTATATTCTATTGTCCAATCCGGTTTGTCGGTTTCTGGATACGTGTGCCACTCGTGATTCGCTGTCCATCCATCGCTGTGTCTCCCGGTGGGTTCACACGTTCTCTCGATCGAACTGATCCGCTGACTCCGGTAACCTGCTCTTAGGTGGTAAGGTCGAGCATACTGGACTGGTTTCCTAAACCCCGTTACAGCCTGCTCCAGTGATGTTGGGAGAAACAGAAACAAGCTAAGCGTATATACACCATACGACATAGGTAAGTGTTGCAAAGTACACGGTTGGGGGAATAATACGTAGTTATCAACTAGGAAATCCGCAAGGATAATGAGCATGCCCATTGGCGACAGGTAGATGTGTGGCGCGGTAGCAACGTAAAATCTATACGTGGTTCTCTTGCCGAAATGCTGGGTAGGATAACGAATAGTTAAGGAGATTATTCCACCTGCGTATGAACCACAGTTTGACGAATTGGTGAGGTTTAGTTCATATGACTTGCTCACAGATTTCAGGTATCGGGATCTTGTCCGTGTTTATCAATGGGTTGTAATTTTATTTTTGTGGCTAGTTGCATATAGCACGTCGCAGTGTTGTTAATCGGACATGTATGGATTTTATAAGGAGAACGCTTGCTAGACGGAAACCCACTATCCTTGACTACAATTGGAATAGCAATACGCCCTTGGCAACGCCACGTTACGATCGGTTTTCTGCACTGTTAATCACAGTTATGGTTCACCCACTTTTTCACCGGCTGAGCGACAGTCAGGAAACACCATTAACTGTAGGACTTGGCAGTACTTGACGGAATAGTGCTATGTAGGTTGCGCTGCAGTTAGGTTGGTAAGCAAGCACCTCAGAGTACTGAGGGTCGGATATTTCATAGGTAATACAATTTTCCAAGCAGCTAACCCGAGGATCGGGTGAGCTTCGCAGATATGTGCAAGAGGAAGAACCGTTGCGGGTAATTCTTTTCGTGAGATGTTGCAGACGTGAAATGTTTTTCACTCCAAATCTTCAGGTCAGTAGAAAACAGCCATTTATTGATGCCTATAATTCACGTGTTACTTCTTGAGCTCCATAGTTTCGTTCCTACTAGCCAGATGAAAACCCACAGAAAACAAACTTGTTCGTTACCTTCTGCATCTAATTTTTTCTCTTGGTATTATTTCTCAACTGAAGAAGTCCAAAGATCACACTTTGTTTAATAAGCTTATTCAGTATGTTAAGTACAGCACGGAAATTGCGGTAGGGAATGCGGAGGTGCAGTTTCTCGATGAATGCATTTTACGTTGTGAATATCCTAGGCATTTTTGGAAACAGGCGCAATGGCATTATTCCGGCTAACACTGCGCTGAAGCGGCAAAGATTGCATGAACGAGACACGATTGTTTCTCGGATTGACGAGCTCGAGCTCAACCGATTCGTTTCTTCTGTTTTACTTGCGAATCTATGTGCTGAGGAGTACGATGCATTCGAATCCTACGTTCAGCAAATCGTAGCACGGCAAGTGGAATTACCAATGGCCTCACTGCAGAAGCAGCTCAATGCAAGCAAGTCACTGAACTTGTTTTCGTCTGATCATGAAAGATATGTTCACAGCTTCTCCTCACTGAAATTAGACGCTCTACTCGAGGCTCTTTCGTTTGCTCCGAAATGCTGTTGCCCACGGAATCACGAGAAAAATTTAGATTTAGAAGTTCAATTTGAAACTCTCTATTCTCAAATAACTACACTTACGCCGTCGTCAGATTTGGCAGCTGAACAGTATAACTCGACATTTGTCAACACCTGTTACGAATATCTAAGTTATAAACCATATGCCAAGTATAATTTGAAGAAGGAATATCTAGACGCGACCCCTAAGACCTTAAGCGAAACGAGAACGTACTGTTGACTAGACCGGATAAAGGAGCCTGGATTCTTCCGATGAAATAGCCAGAGTATATCAGAAAAATGGGTGACGTCCCTACTGATGGATTAAAATTTCAAAGTGTGGCCAAAGGGAATGACAAGACAAAATAATTAAGAAATCTATCTTTTGACAGATAAGGCACTCAGCCATTTCCATTTTGTTACTTGCCACCGTCTGTCCCATTCCCGGGAAATACCTTGGACGCATTATTTGTCATCCACTGGTACTGTGAAATTACACCGGGGTGCAGCGCTACTGTATGACAACGATAATTCCTTCTCGTGACAGTGAAATTATTAACTGCTATTTTTACGGCGTCAGCCTTCAACTACTAGGCTCTGAATTCCAACCAAGCTCAGGCTATCTCCACCTGATGAATTCAAACCAGGACGAAACCGCGGTCTTGGGTGCCAGTGTTGGGAGGAGCAACACCCAAATATTTCCATTCCGGATCCGGTCCTCGAGATCGGAATGACCGAGTTTAAGAGCAAAGTGAAATGAGGTCTCAATAGAGGTTGCTAGTCGCAACCCAACCGCACAGCGTGTTCGCTAAAGTCCACTTTGAATTGCTTTTCTTTACGCAAAGCGTTAATCGCGGATCGCAGTAGCATGGTTTTTACGGCGTCAGCGTTGAGCTACTGGGCTTTGAGTTCCAACCAAGCTCAGGCTATCTCCAGTTGTGGAGTCCAAACCAGGAGGAAACCGCGGTCGTGGTGTGCCAAATATTTTTATTAACCGCTTTTTCATTACGTTTCTCCTTAAAAGCACTAGACAACCCAAGGAAGCTTTTAGAACAACGCTTCTTAACCCGTATAATGTCATCGTTAATTGTTCAAAGCCACCTTCAAAGGTCACCTGCCAGTGGATGACGGACTGACGATTCAATAAGCAGGATTATACACTGCCTATCACCGCAATGAAGATACCACCTCGCATGGTGGTGAAAAGCATGTCATCCCTTTATCAGGCTCGGAAAAACGATCAACAAGTGATCAAAATGAAAGTTTTGCGCTGCTTAAAACAATAAAATATCATCCACCCTGATATATTCGAACACACCCGGCCGAGTGGAATGGTGATTCCAAGAACTTTCAGCTTGCCCAAGGTGCATAAGGAAGGGCTATCACTAAGACCAATACTAGCTAGGTGCAACTAGCAATAGGGTTTGACCGCCAAGTGGCTCGTCATAAGGCTGGAATTAATCCGAAAAATCATAGCCAGGTGCATTCTCAAGGATACTGGATTTTCTTAACTCAGTGAGGCACATTGAACTAACCGGGAGGGAAATGTTTTCAATAGACCTGGTATCTCTTTTCACCAATGTTCCACGATGCACAAACTCATGACCGAGAGCAGTGGTGCTACATCCGCGAAGCACTCTCTGTAGACAATGTTATTGCCAAATCCCTGACAAGAGTTTCGTCATCCCCTAACTACAAGGGCTGCGGTCCAAGGCTAATTAACGTAGTACTACAGTCCGAGGGAATGACGCAAGTTCTGTTGGACAGCTGGTTAAAGTTTCGAGCTAGGCTGCCAACAGAGATCCGGCTAAAAGCAGCAGGCGAACGACCAAAAGTCGGACGCAATTCAACGGAACTTGCAAACGAATCAAATTCCTTATCTGCACAGTCCTGCGGAGAGACCAACACAACCGTGCCCACGGCACACAGGAGGACCGAGCACAGCATGAGTGAAACCTCTGTTCAGGAACGCTTAATAATGCCATGCAACACGACTGAAATACATAAACCAAAAAGCGATTAATTGCCGGCCACCTAACGGCCGGCTTAAAAACTAACACAAAGTTGACATCTATCAATGAACTCCTAACAACAAAAGCCCTGTCTTGCATGTATACAAACGCCCAAGACCTTCTAAGCAACTTGCCCCAACTTAGAGAACTCCATGCCTCACAAATGCGGGACCTCGTCATGATTACAGCGACATGGTTAAAACTTGAAATAACCGATTCTGAGATCAATTTACCCGGTATGTCGCTGCTTCGGACCGATAGAACCAGAAGGGGTGGCGGTGTGATTCTTTACCATAATACAAAGCTCCGATGTGAAGTTACAGACCACCCGGAAATCCGAGCTCCCGATTCATTTTGGTGTTGCCTATGGTTGCGAAACAAGGACACACGTCTTCTATCCGTGATTTATCGCCCACCAAACTCAACTTCGGAAATGGACTCCAAAGTGAACCACGTTTTCCAGTTTGTTTTGAACAAGTCATACACCCACATTCTTATCGCGGGAGAGTTTAACGTGCATGACATAGAAACGCCAGCAACCGAAGGTACGCAGTTTAAAGCCTGTTTGCAGGAGCTTATTGCTATCCACCCTCTTTACAACCACGTAACCTCTCCCACCAGATTTCGAAATTCTAACAAGCCCTCGATACTGGATCTTGTGCTCACTAACGAAGAACTCATGGGTGACGGGATAGTTACAAGCACATCACTGGGTCGTAGTGATCATGCTACTCTACTCTTTGACTATATTTGCTATGCGGAGTACCCTGAAAAGGAGGAGGATAAAGTGCATACTGTCACACACTACAATATGTTGTCTCAGATTGTTAAGGATACATCTTGGACTTTCTTAACCGAATGCCTCCCAGATGTTGCCCTGGAAACATTTACAAGGACGTTTAGTACACTGGTAGCGCACGCATCAGAGCAGAAGTCCTTCCAACCTAAAAACAAGCGTAATTCATTTCTGAGGAGCAGAACACGTAAATGTATGTCCCGGAGGGATTTGGCATGGCGAGATCACCAGGACTGCCCGAATGCCAAAACCTGGACTGCATACGTGACCCATCGTAACTTCTGTGTGAAACTGATCCGCGAAAACAAGGTCACCCATCAGCAGAAGTTAATGAAGCGATTCTGCACGAATCGCAAACTCCTGTACAGGCACGTTAACGGCCATCGGAAGGTAAAGCGAGGGGTTCCAGCACTAGTCACGGCTGATGGGTGCAAGCGATCAGCAATGGAAGCAGCTGATCTCCTACGGCTTCATTACTCCTGAACTTTCCAGGAGGTAGCGAGCACAAACATTCTCCTCATTTCTACTACTCCACCATCTGGTTTAGAAAACATCACCTTCACTGCGGAAGCTGTGTTGAAGTAGTTGTTATGCTTGCGTATCCACAGTTCTCCCGGAGCCGACAACATCCGACCAAAGGCTCTACAGGCAGTAGCTAGTGATCTAGCGGCATCACTGGCTATTTTCTACCAGCGATGTCTAGAGGAGAACCGTATTCCACCAGTATGGAAGCGAGGGGTCATCACTCCTATTCATAAAGGAGGTAGCCGCACTGATCCTGCCAACTGCCGTCCAATAACACTACTTCCAGTACTATCCAACTTGATGGAATCAATCATCGCAGATGCGCTGATGGAATACCTGGAAAGCCACAATTTAATAGCCCCAGAGCAACATGGCTTTCGTCAAAAGCATTCGTGTAATAGTAACCTATTAATTGCACGTAATTGCTGGACTGAAGCTGTTGATGATGGAGTAGGAGTCGATGTCATCTACCTGGACTTTTCAAAAGCAGTTGACCGCTTAAACCATCGCATTCTCCTTCAGAAGCTTCGGAATTACGGCATTGACGACCCAATCCTGAGTTGGATTGACAATTTTCTACAAGAACGACGGCTAGTGGTGAGAGTCAGAGAATCATTGTCTGATGCGATCGATGTGGCGTGCGGAGTACCACAAGGCTCGGTGCTTGGACCTCGTCTATTCTTGGTGTTCATTAACAAGTTGGCGAGATCAATTACTTCCGATTTTCTATTTTTCGCTGATGATATCAAGATATGGCGAATAATCACAGGACCGGGAGACCACGGATGGCTCCAGTGCGATCTTAAAACAGTGTCGAACTGGTCAGTTCAAAACGCCCTACCATACAACGTAGACGAATGTCGCGTCGTACAATTACGCCAGTCATAACTACACCTATTCACTTGGGACCAACGGACTGCAGAATAGCTCCCAGGAACGTGACATTGGTGTGATCGTACAGAGCGACCTCAACTGTTCAAAACTGGCTGAGGTAGCTGCGAAAAAAGGCAACCAGCATGTCGGCATGCTGCGAAGTGCATTCGGGAGATTTGACCCATCAATCTTCCCAATGATGCAAAATTCCTACGTGCGCCCGCATGTTGAATACGCCATCCAAGCTTGGCAACCTTGGTTGAAGCGTGACCTAGAAGCCATAGAAACACCACAACTGAGAGCAACAAAGAATGTGCAGGGTCTGCGCTATCACTCTTACCACCGAAGGCTGAAGTTGCTGGGAATTTTCAGCGGGCGCTATCGAAGACTGCGCGGTGATCTCATATTAGCGTATCAAATGTTGCGTGACCCAAACCACGTATGCCGCCATTTGCTGAAACTTAGCCACAACAAGCAGCTCAGGGGTAACTGCTTAAAGTTGAAGGAACAATACAGCCGTCTAGAGTGTCGACGGAATTACGTTTCCCTTCGGGTTTGCCAATCCTGGAACGCACTCCCAGACTCAGTTGTATTCTCTCCTACCTTGGACGTTTTCAAAAAAAACGATTAGGTGTTGCTCTTAGCTCCCAACATTTTGTTACCTAAACTCCCCTACTGTGGATTACGCCAAGGATGCATTCCAACAGGATTTATGTATCAAATGGACCTAACTGAGCGACCATATTTTACTTTTCTCACTCCTTACCTCAGCCATGACTGCACCCCAGTGTCTTTCTGAATGTTCACGCTCGATAATCTATTTTAATTTTACACTGATGTTAATTATCAAACTATTCATCTCGGCAGACGTTCGATAGATGACCCAGACATATTTTGAGTTCATCATTTTCACCTCAACCATCCTACGGGACGTGTCACGCACTTGCTTTTATCCCGTGATAAATCATTGTTCATATAGTTACACTATATCAAATTCGACATGCCACCAGATAGATTAAGACAACTATTGCTGACATGCACGAGAAATATCCAGTTTCAGTTTAACGCATCACTGTACCGACAAATGGACGGGGTGTCCATGGGTTCGCCGTTAGGTCTGTTACTCGCGGACCTATTCATGAGCAAATTGGAGGTCAACCAGTTTCAGGAGTCTATCAACAGTTTGCTTTATTATGGTTCAAATGTAGATGACATCTTTTGAGTTGCGGAGGATGGGGTGTGTATTGAAAATCTGTTGACCCACTACATTTCTACGCATAAGAACATAACGTTTATTCTCGAAATGAAAAGTGACGACTCTTTGGTACTTCTAGACCTCCAGATAAACAGGACAGCAGAAAAAATACGGAGGAGAGTGTACGGAAAGAGAACTTGGAATGGGCAAAATACCCACTTATACATTTTCGTTCCAATCAGCTAGAAGCGTAATCTCGTCCGTAGTCTCACGGAGACAGCGAGACGAATATGCACAGAGGATACGTTTTCAGAGGAGTTAGGTTTCATCTGAAGGGTGTTCGGACGTAATGGATACCCAGAAAAGTTCATCCAGGAACACATGGAACCGCAAGTACCGAAGATGAAACCTACTTCCACTGAGAAGCGCCTACTATACTTATCGTTACCGTTTAATTGAGACGCGATAGCACAGCGAACTACTCGATTGGTTGCCTTAGCCACTGTCAAAACGTACTTTGCAGTCGACTTACTTGTAAGTTTCAGCTCAATACCAATTGTGCGCCAGCAGCTTAAAGACAGGATACCCGGGTCGCAAATTTCATTTTGTGTGTGCTATTTCTCTTGCTCGTCTCGAGCAAGTTATATCGGAAAATGCACAAAGCGACTGTTCGTAAGCGCTCGAGAGCTTTGTTCCGCTTGGCTATGCAGTGTTGTGAGTAAGAATTTGACGAGGGCAGTATTGTAACATTTAGTAGATAGTAACCACAAAATAAACTTTAACGATTCATTCCAACCGATCTACTGTGTGCCATGACGCCACCCACCCTCTTGTTTGCGTGCTCGTTCGCACCAATTCGACGAGCGCTACTCAGTGCTTTCCAACTCTTGGATCTAACTTGTGTGGATCATACTGTTACTCCCGTTCTCAGTTTCAGCATGTTCCTCGTTGAGTTCTGCTTGGAAAACCACATCACTCCCGAGCATTTCGAGAATAATTTGGTATGATTCGATAGAAAAGGCAGTGGACTCTCAAACGACCCTGTAACCAGCCCTACAGGCGGCAGCATAACAAAGTTACCAGACATTTTGCGTCGCTAATTTACTAAATATCGCGTTCGAGCCATTTAGGGTAGTTTGCAAACGCCCCGCGAGCGTCGTCATTTGATGCGACCCGATCATCATACACTTCGCCTTCGTGTACTTGCGTGCGCACCGCTGAACCCCACCACCTGCGTGCGACCGACAGAGTGAGACATTTAGACAACCACTGCCTCGGCGGGCTGACCTTGAGGCCAGTTCAATCAATACAAGGTCCTGGGTAGAGCTAATCATTACACGTTCACGTGCCCGGATGATTGCTAATATCCGAGCCGCGGTGCCTAAAAGCGCCTGTGGAACGTGCAATAAGATGGACAAAATAGGGGTTTTCTGTGGACATTGCCAAAACTATTTTCATGCAAAATGGGGGCAAATCACACCAAGCGAGTGCAGGCAGATCAGGAGCAGGCGTGACTCATTTTGGTTCTATGCGTAAGGTCCCACTAGTTACAATCGTAATTGCATTGTCCCAGAAGTAATAAAGGCTTACAGATGTAGTTGAGAAGATGCTAGGCACCAAAATATCTTCGTTAGGAACAAGCATAGCAGAATATCTGACATAAGCTCCTCCACCGAACTCCACTGCAAACCAACTCAACAGCGCCGAATGCTGCACCAATAAATTTGCTCCTACAAAGACTGCCAACAATCCAAATCGCCCAAGCGTTCCCGAACACTTCACTCTTAGCCCATTTACAATAACTTCCCATGAATCCACTTCCTCGCACCAGGCTTCAACAAAACCCAGGGGACATATAACTACCAGTGGCAGCTGAGCCATTGTTGCGTAAAAGTACACTCCAAATTCAGACACTACTGTTTCTATTACCACACCCGTAACTAATGTGAAAAGCAACGTTGCACGGATGTACACAAAATCGCCGGGTCTCCCAACCATGGTCCATAGTCCCAGGAAAGACACTTAGAGACAATTGGATGCCCTATCTTTATTATGCACCAAAGTACCTTAGTCAATATCGAATTATTTGAAGGGGGAACAGGTGGAGGATCTGAACCAATGGAATGCCGAAATTTGCGCCCTCTGTATTCTGGCCAAACCCACCAGCTTGACGATGATCATCCGGCATCCGAATTCCAAGCATTATGGCGAATCCAGGCTTCTTCGGGTTATGCTAAACTCTGTCGATGAGGTGAAAACAGCGTTGCATTCGACTGCTCGTTTCCAAGACGAAATCGGTCTGGCCCGTGTCGTTTCATGCATTCCGTGAGGTGAGCGCAAGCGAGCGAGGCAAAGCTTAGAAAACTTCCGGCTAAACACCGCAGCCAGAACCGTTTTTGTCCACGAGCACGATGAATGCGAAGTAAAGGTACGCGACCAAAAGCAGTGTCGCCACTTTCGTGAGACACTGCTCTTGAATAACGTTGTAGCTACTTCTCTCTCGAGACTGCCAAGATCAGAAAGCTACAAAGGGTGCGGCCGAAGGATAATTAAGGTTGTGTTACAAACTAGGCAGATGGCACTTACGCTATGGGAACGCTGGCATTCACTTCGGAACAGACTGCCAACCGAGCTCCGATTCAAAGCGGTGAGCGAAACTGTCGTCCGACTTAAAGATCCACCACAGCAGGCAATTGAAGTAGTGATCTTTTCCGAAATTCACACCGGAAGCAGAGCTGAAGGAAGCGAGGATCTTCCTGTGCAAGCATGCAGCCACTCTCCATGCATTGTGCAAACTGAGTTGTCATACGGGCTAGTCACATGCCACTGAACCCAACTCTAAGGGACTCGTGGATAATACCACAAAAACGGCTAGCGGCACAACCTCTCTTTTAAGCCACAAATGTCTCGGATCGTTGATGAGAACCGAAACACTTTCCTGCATAAACACGAATACCCAAGGCCTCCTCAACACAATCGCCGAACTTCGATTGTGCAACGCACAAAACACTTTGCATGCCATCTCCATAACCGAGACTTGTTGCACTCAGGGCTTACGGATGCCTAGGTCACAATTCAGGAAATGTCCCTGTTCCGACATGATCGTCCCAGCAGCGGAAGTGCTGCTATCCTATACTATCGTAACGAATTACAATGCGAACCACTGGATCATCCGGAGACGCAGGTCACCGATTCGCTAGGGTGCCGTTTGTGTCCGAGACAACGACAACTGCTTTGTGGCAGTCGTATATCGGTCCCCTTCTTCCACCTCGGAAATGGATTCCCACCGCATATCATCACGGACGAAATGTTTACTCCTAACATACAACCATGTTCTTATTTCCGGCGATTTCAATATGAACGACTTGGAAAACTCGGCATCCCCAAACGAAACATACAAGGTCGAGTTGCAAGACCTTGTCTCAGGTATCCCGCTATACAACCACATCAACAGACCTACCAGGTACAGCGCTGATAACGAACCACCGGGAATTGATCCCACACTTACAAATGAGGAACTAATGATAGACAGGCCATTTATAGACAACCCACTAGGGTTAAGCGATTTTGTTACCATATTTTATAGCTGTGTGATATGCTAAATATCACGAGGAACACACAAAACTAACACGTACTATCACACGTTACAATATCCTGAACAAACTAGTTGACACGACCGATTGGGAAGTCTTGAAAGGTGGTTAACCTGACAGCGACTGGATTCAGTTTGTTGGACGCTTCGGCAATCTAATCATAACTGCTTCAGAAACAAAGTGGGTTCACCCCATCAATCCCTCGTCTTTCTTCAGAAGTAGAAACCGCAAATGCATGTCAATAAGGAATGCAGCCTGACACACTTACAGAGCTTGTCCTAGTCACGAAACCTGGAGCGATTACGTCACCCAGCGCAACCTCTGTAGCATGCTTGTCCGTGAGAATAAATTGACTCAGCAAACACCATTTGGACTGTAAATTTGCCAAAAACAAAAAGCCCTTATACAAGCACGTTGACAGTATGCGGAAAGTGAACCTCGGTATTCCCCTACTTAAATACGGCAGTCGGAGTGGCACAGAGTGCCGAAGAGGCAGCCAACGCCCTACGAATGCAGTATGCCCCAACCTTCCAAAGAGACTTTCGTCGGTGTTACATACCCACATGTCTATCCCCGAGTTCAACACTCACTAACATCGATCTTACTGCCAGAGCTGTGTTGAAGAAACTACTCTCCTGGAATCGAGTATACTCACCCAAGGACTGGGAACGCAGCAGCAACTACGATGACCGGGCCATAGTCACATTTCTTCCGAATGTGCTTGGATAAACAAATTGTGCCCACCATGTGGAAACATGGTTCCATCACTCCCGTTTTCAAAAGCGGCAATCCCTCGGAACCCGCCAACTATCGCCCAGTGGTCCACCCCCCTGTGCTCTCAAAGGTGATGGAGGCGAGCATCGCTGAGGCTTCAGTATACCATCTAGAACGCCACATCATAGCACCCGAGCAACACGATTTTCGCCAGCACAGTTCATGCACTACCAACCCACTGACTGCACGCAGTAGTTGGACAGAAGCGGCTGATACAGGCAGAGGGCAGACGTCATTTACCTCGACTTCTCCAAAGCCTTCGGCCGACTGGACCACCGCATTCTGCTTCACAGGCTCGAAAGCTATGTGGTTAGGGATCAGGTCCTTGGTTGAGTCAAGAATTTCTTGCAGGATGGGCGAATGCAAGTCAGAGTCCAAAATGCGCTGTCCTATCCAATTTATGTAGAATATGGAGTTCCACAAGGATCAGTTCTCGGGCCGCGTCTGTTTCTCCTGTTCATTAGTGAGCTTAAGCGTTTGATTTCCTCAGATTTTCTACTGTTCGCCGACGATGTTAAGAAGTCGTGGACGACCGCCGACCCAGAAGATCATTGTACTTCAGCGAGACCTAGACAGAGCGTATGGGTGGTCACTCCACAATCTGCTCCAGTTCAATTCGGGGAAGTTTAAATTGGTTTACATTCGCCACCAGCCGAACATCACATACAAGCTCGGCGATCATGTCCTACAAGCAGTCACTCAGAAGTATGAGCTTAGGGTATTAGTTCAGGCTGATCTGGGCTGCTCAGGACAATCTGCGAAGGCGTCAAAGACTGGAGACCAACAGGTTGGTATGCTGCGGGGGGCATTTGGACGGTTTGATCCCTCCGTCTGTTCACAGTTGCTTAACATCTATGTGCGGCCTTATGTGGAATAAGCAATGCAGACGTGGCAGCCTTGGCACAAGCAAGTCCTTGCAGCGTTGGAGCCTCCACAGCGACGAGCCACGAAACACGTCAAAGGGTTGTTTGATCTTTCTTAGCAACTTAGATTGAGAACCCTAAAATTATAGTGACCAGTACCGGCGCCTACGTGTCGATCTTATGATGGCTTACCGGATTCTAAGGAATCCCAACCACGTCTGCCGCAACCTATTACAACTGAGCCACAACACGAAATTGAGGGGCCACAAGTTCACATTAGCCACTCAGTACAACGGGCTAGAATGCCATCGAAACCTTTACTCTTCGTGTGTGCCAGCCACGGAATGCCGTCCCAAAGTACCCTGTTTCAGCCACCACATTAACTGTGTTTAAAAAACGCCTTGAGGTTGTCCTAACCCACATACACTACGAGATATGGCCTGTGTGTCTCGATAGACGATATAATGGGGTGAAAAATGCACAAGCAGAATTGACCTACACAACTGAGGTTGGACCTTTCTGCGTGCCGCTGTGTTAACACTGGTGAGTCCACAAAAACGGTTATCATTTTATCACTTTGTATTCTATGTCCTACATTGTGGTCCTTTTTTGGCCGTCCTACGGGACCTGCTAAACATCCACTTTATTACCCGTAATATTTCACTATTGCATTGTCTGCTGTCGACAGCAGAGGCATTCGCAATTCTGCTCCATAACCCGGAGTTGTGTGCACAGAAGAATTTTGTGCAGACCCTCAGTCCACCCTGGCTACAAACTGACACAAGTAAGCGGACCTATTACGCCATTCTCCCGACTCCAGACAGGTCAAGCTCATCACAGCCTTATTGATGAGAAATTTTGATTTATTGACGCCAATAACTCACGTATTCATTTTTGATCTACATATTTGTGCATGGACTAGTGTGATGCTGATCCACTGCAAACAAGCTTGTTCGTTACTTTCTGCTTCTAATGTGTTCCCGAGATATTATTTCCTAACTGCGGAAGCAATTTGCAGCTACATATCACTACCGGCTATTTTTATAGCTTAACAGGTATGCGACGTGCTGCGCGTCGAAACCAGTGTTGTTCATTAAAAAAGCGGAAAAGACTGGGATTGCTCACCTACGCACTTTGCCGAAGCCTCAACATATCCGCGGCTGAAATCTATTTTTGCAGAGGTAATTCCTCGCAGTTTCCTCTCAGTCAGCATGTGTTGACACGCTTGGAAAAGCACCAGACAGCGCTGTTTCGACCTTCCGGGTCACATCAGTGGTTGCCCTCCTCGGATCCCTGCCAGGTTCCGACCCCATGACTTCCGAATGTCAACAGCTAGTGCCATTAAGGCATGGGTGACGGCTACCGCGGACCCGCATGACTGACAATTGACTGCTATAGAGCCCAGCTCATTCTCCTCTGCCATGCCAGTTAGGAATTGTGTAGAGAGCAGTAATTAGTCCCACGAGCTAGGAACTTCCGCATAGCGATTGTGTACAACACAGACTTGTCAGAGCCTGTTGACTGAGAGGGTATTGCGAAGAATTACCGCTAAAATTATACCAAAATCCCCATTACTCATTAGCAATCTAAAAGCAACCCGTATAGCTTGTAAATGCTGTGTCGTACACAGTCTCTACGCACCCTTATGAGTGCATAAAAGAGAATTCTTGACTTGACTTGACGTCCTCTTTGATAGGGTGTTGACGACTTCCAATTACACAGGGATGGTGACATGTTTTGGATAAAGAGAAGATGTTTTCTGCAACGTTCTGAACTTATGATCTTTCTCCCCATCCAGTGTCTCAGGATAAAGGGAGATTCACTATCAAGTCATAATCATCCGTATTAGACTAATTTACTAGATTAATTTACTAGCGCAATCGATCAGGAATCTGTCAAAAGGGGTAGAAGAATATTGCCCATGGTTGCTAGGAAGAGGTTCGGCTAGAAACAGCAACACTGCTTTCATGGAGCATTAGCGCTTAAGTGGATACGAAATTCGGATGACGTAGGCGTTTAAAACCTTCTACTTCGTGCCACTACGTCAATCCAGAGTGAGCAGGAAGCGTCACAAATGGACCCGACCCAAATTGGACAAGCAGAGGGCTGCGATTTGAAGTCCGTGTACAACACGAACAAACTATAAGGAAACCGGTGCGCATGCATTTGGCACTCAGACACAGCTTCTGCACTTGGCCTGGAGAGATTAGCAATAGGCTTTGCTCGTAAATCATAAAACCAATACAAGAACACGACTCACCCACCTACGGCTCGATCACTTGTGGCGAGGTGCAGAGACTGGAACGTGTTAAGCATGTACCTACCAGACTCATCTCAAATTTACGGAGTATGTCGTACGAAGATCGATGCATACGACACCTTGTCATCTCATCGCTTTCGAGTAGATCACATAATGAAGCACCGAATATTGAATTTGGATCCTTTCCTTGTATTGAATCTACTGTTGCACGTGCGCACAACAAGCAGCACTCGCGGACACTGGTAGAAACTCTTAGTGCGGTATCTGGAAAGTATAGCTGACCCACTACGCTTCAAGAAGTGAGTGGCGAAGTATTGGAACAATATGTCCGAAACAATAGTCAAGACAAAAGTGATGTTGGAATTCAAGCGACTCCCATAGATTCTCTCAGCGGAGTTCAGATTTAAGAATCATATCACACTCGAATAGCATGTGGCTGTGCCGTAATATGTCACAAACGCGTAGTCATCATTGACATGATTACACGCATTTGCTCGATACGATAGAGCAACACAGATATATAATGTACTAGCGCTCTATTCACAGTATTCAATATCCTCTGCTAAGCCCTCTTCTTGCGCTGGCTCCGCGGTAATTGACCGGTGTCGGACACTGGCAGTGTACCGTCAGGTGCGATGTCTTCCATAAGTGAGTCGACCTAAGTATCGATCCAATTTACCGGCTACGTCCAAACGCTTAAAATTTACTTGTCTTCAACCCATTTATCGGTAGCATACTTTGTTGTCCGTATATTTGTAATGGCCTGTTGAGAATTAGTGAAAAGAGACCGACTGGCTAATTGGCATAATTCATGTTTTATTTTGGTACACTCACGTACATGATACGAAGTAGCAAGTAGCTACGACTCCCCTTAAAGACACATGGCGTCATTTTCCTCTCAGTGACCTTGAACGAACGTGCCAGCGAATCGCTCACTTGTGCACTCATGGTATTTTTACTGTGGCTCAGCGGCATTTTGTCGTACACCTTTGGATCTATACTCATTGGTTGTGCATTTAAAAGCTCCACCTTGTGATACTATCTTCTCGAGTACACTCCAGTACATTATACATTTACTCTGAATTCTATATTTCGGGCAGTGTTTCGCCGATATTCACGCGCCAAAAGTTGTCTAACTCCAGTAATCAGAGACATTGTTTGGTCTCACTCGACAGACCATTCTAACGGCTTCCGAACGAACTGTCACTCGTTCAAATCCAACATTGCTTGGTGCAGCTACAGGTCTCAATTCAAATTCACCCAGCGCGATCCATAGGCTTAACCACAAAAATTCTCAATCACACCTCCGTGGAATCCGCCCCACCTTCAAGCTGACACATTCGGCTGGCACGCCGTAGAGGACAGTCTGCAGGCCGTCGCAACGAGACTGGACCTTAACGTGGTGCGACGGTTTGCGTACCTCATTGACCCATTGAGCTATACTGGCTGATGACTCCGAGCATCTTGAGAGCTACTCATACCAGGTTGGTCAATGGTGAGAGGTCAGACAAACTCAGTCTCCTGGTCCTCCAGGTTGGGGGTTCGAAATGGGATGGCGTCCATTGCTGTAAAACTAAATCACTGCCATCCCGCTGCCTTGCGGACAGGCTTTTGAGCCAATGGCTTTGGATGAGGACCCTAATCGTCCTCCTGTCTAGGTCTGGGCGCCATGGCAGTATCCCAGCCCACATACAACCATGACATTTTCTTCAAACATAAACTTCATTCTGCATCGGCCGTCGCGCAGATTATCAAGGGTCGCCTTATCTGCTGCATACAGCAGGGCAGATAAGCGAAAACAGGCTACTGCTGGCGCCTCCCTTCTTTCTTTTCCACCTGTTTCTCTTACTCCCATCCCGGTCCGCATTACTAATCTTCCTTCTATAATTCCCAGCTAAATTGACAGCAACCGAAGTGTTACTGGAGTAGTACCATCTGTAGCCACCATCCCACAGCACCTAGCGGATGCCTATCGGCAAAAGTCCCTTATAAAGCCAAGCTGTCCCGTTTCCATGGCGACATTCAACGTCCGCACTCTAAGATAAACAGGTCAGCAGGCTGCACTCGCACACACCTTGGACACACTGGGTGTTGATGTGTGTGTGTCCAAAACTAGG
The DNA here is from genome assembly GCA_944474145.2 of Dicrocoelium dendriticum. Classification (NCBI taxonomy): domain Eukaryota; kingdom Metazoa; phylum Platyhelminthes; class Trematoda; order Plagiorchiida; family Dicrocoeliidae; genus Dicrocoelium; species Dicrocoelium dendriticum. The sequence continues at coordinate 7,608,695 of OX104066.1, forward strand.
ATTAATGACCCTAACGGGGTTATTGAATTGACTGCACCCGGCTTATGAACAATGAATGAACAATGAATTTATACGGGTTAAGAAGCGTTGCTTTACAAGTCCCGTTGGATAGTTGGTGGGGATATCAATATAACAATAATGATGATAAGGATAGTAAAATAGTTAATACTTTAAATACGAAAATAAGGACTTATCGTTTGCTTCGCTGCAGTCCTGCGATCCTCTTAGATTCACAGCACCCACAGTCAGTGAGACAATCAGAGAGAGCGCGGGTGCGCTGACACACAATAAGGAGCACCGTATCGTTCGTTGGGCTGAACACTTTCAAGATCAGTTCAGCTGGCCCCCTGCTCCCGGACCTCTTCCTACTCAGGTGATGCAGGACGTGCCATAGACGGTTAGCTTAGAGCCTCCGTCGGAGGCCGAGGTCCGAAACGCGATCACATCCCTCAATTGTTTTCGTGCCGCTGGCCCGGATTCCCTCCCTCCTGCACTATTTAAGGATGGAGGTGATGTCCTCTGCGAACCACTGACCTCCCTATTCGAACGTATCTGGAACGAAGAGAGTGTGCCGGCTAATTGGAGCGAATCGATTATAGTGGCAATATACAAGAAGGGCAGTCGCACAGACTGTTCTAACCACAGGGGTATTAGCCTAACGCCAGTTGTGACAAAATTACTGGCCTCGATTATCGTTCGTTGCCTCACTGCAGAACGGGAATCTCGGATTAGGGAAGAGCAGGCCGGTTTTCGCCCAGGACGTGGCTGTATAGACCATATATTTACTTTGCGGCAGGTGCTAGAGCCGCGCCACGCATACCGCAGACCGACAATAGCTGTGTTCCTCGATTTCAAGAGTGCGTTCAATTCAGTCGATCGATCGATTTTGTTCGAATTACTTGCGTGAAAAGGTGTTCCCACTAAATATGTGAACATCCTTCGTGCTCTATACTCGAACACTACATGCCGCGTCAGGGTCTATGGTGTCCTATCGGATAGCTTTTCAACTACAAGTGGCGTTAGTCAGGGTTGTCCGATTTCCCCGTTTTTGTTCAATTTCGTCGTGGATTCTATCATGGAGTGTTCCTTTGCGGAATCTCACGATGTAGGTGTTGAGGTCCTGCCTGGCGAAAGGTTAGTTGATCTAGATTATGCGGACGATATCGTCTTGCCTTTTCGACAATGTCGAGGCAGCACAATCAACCCTGAATAGCCTATTTAGAGTGGTCCTATTATTTGGTATGCACTTCGCACCTTCAAAGTGCAAAGTGTTGCTGCAGGACCACCAGCCACTTGATGACCCCTTGATGCTTGCTAACGAGGAACTCGAGGTGGTTGATCAATTCACTTATCTTGGCAGCTGCATCAGCAATGATGGGCGCATAGAAACTGACGTGAGCTCACGCATTGCAAAGGCCAGAGCTGCCTTCTTGAACCTGCGGCATCTTTGGCGACAGAAGGGAGTTTCCCTCCGTCTGAAAGGCCGTGTATACAAGGCCACAGTAAGGACCATTCTGCTCTATGGTAGTGAAACTTGGCCCCTTCGGTCTGAAGATCTGAGGCGCCTCCAAGTCTTTGATCATCATTGTTTGCGAAGCCTTGCTGGTGTCGGATGGCAACAGCGTGTCCGCAACGATGTTGTGCGTAGGCGAATACTAGGTGGTGATAATCATGCTCGCTCACTAGAACAACAGGTAGCACTGAATAAGTTGCGTTGGCTTGGGCACGTGCTACGTATGCCTGGTCACCGCTTACCTAGGATGTCCTTGTTCAGTCTACCAGGTGTAGGATGGCGCAAGGCTCGAGGTGGACAGAAGTTGACTTGGCAACGGGAAACGAAGTCACTGACGACCAAACTGGGTGCCGTTGGTCCGTCTCGCCTTCCGGGTTGGAGTCCACGTGACTCACCTTGTGCTTGGCTCGAGACTTTGCAGGACACGGCTCGCAGTAGACACCAGTGGCGCGTCTGTTGCCGTCTCCTAATCGGATTGCCTGTTTAAAGTATGTTTGGTGCTGAGTTATCTGCGGGGTAATGGCTGATTATGACGCGGGGCAGTGAAAGCCGCAAGGAAGCTGTCTCGCCGATGCCGCCTTATCTTTGCACGATAGCCAGCTGTTTATGACGGAATGTTGTCTACACAAGGTGTGGGCACCTTGACCCTGAATGTTTGCTTAGAGCATTAAGGTTTTCAGGTAAGTCGCTTTTCTCTCCCTCTTCTTATTCTTTATTTCATAGGTCCTCATGGTTGTATGGCAGCGAAGCATCAGTTCAAATGGCTGATGTACTGCTGTTGATGAGGACGATGACAGTCTGCAGGCACACAACTGCAACGTGAACACCGTGACCTTAACGAATCGTCAGTAACAGAACATTTTACCATAGAGGGTGAGTCATTCAAATGGTTGGTAACATTTCCTCAACAAGTGTGATGTCTAGTGCCGCAGTCTGAAGACCTATGTGGATCATGTACCAACATTGTTAAGGTGAGCATTTTGTGCCATAACTGCTGCAAGTTTTCCGATGCGAGATGCCTCCGAGTTAAGTCTACTCAGGTCAAGTTATTCAACAAAACACATTCTCTATGGTTCTGTCTGAAATACACATCGATCTCACTGAGAAAAAGCGTGCTCCTATTAAGTTAGAAGTAAGACCAGCCACTAGTCAAGTTGGAGGAAATGATGACGACCAAAATCACTACGGTTGGGTAAGCATAGTGGACTGTGCAAACCAATCCTCCCCTTGGTTGCTGCTCCTACCTCGAGAAGAACGGCTAGTAACACCGTAAGCAAGACGACAATTAGAGTCCAGAACTTTAACGGCTGTCGCAATACCACATGTGGCTCACATTTGACTAATGCGGTTTCTACTTCGATAGGAGTAACTACACGTACGACTACTTCCAAACTCCTGACGGAGTGCGTAGAAAAAGAGTAAGCCGATATTAGAGAAAATTGGGTTACAGTTGCCTCCAAGAAGAGCTGTCATTTAAAGTTAACATTCCCAAATGGATCGGAAACTGAGCAGTGTAGCGGAGTTTTCCTAGTGCAAGCAGCACCGGCTTCCTGCGGTACCTCTCCGAGTACTGCAAACAACTACCTGTACTGAGCGTAGTGTGCTCCAATATCCCAGAATCAGGCAGACAGTTGGATGACCTCAACCAGTGGGATATTATTAGTAACCTAATCGGAGTTGTACTGAAACCTGTACACGTAGTGCGTTTTATGCGACATCCAACTCTAAGCATTTCGGAGAGCCAAGACTTCTATGCGTTGTGCTGAACACCATCACTGAAATAGAATCAGTATTACTGTCGACAGGTAATCTTATATTTGAACGCTGTTCCATCCTTACTCTTCCAGACATCCCAAGGGGCGAGCGTTATCGAGTTAACCGCAACTTAGAGGACTACCGGAAGGAAACTTTAACCAGAACCATACTTCTTCACGGGGTTCCTGAAACTGAAGCATGTGATGAGCATGAAGTAACAACCCATGATAAAGAACAATGGTGTTATGTTCGTGAAACACTCTGTTTGGATGATGTGTTGACGAAATCCGTGTCACGAATGCGTACCTCACCGAACTACAAAGGAAGTGGCCCGAGAGTGTTGAAGATGGTCCTTCAGACAAAACATATGGTATCACGGATACTAAAAAGCTGGTACATGTTCCGTTGCAGTCTACCATCTGAAGTTCGGCTGAAGACAATCCGCGATATACCTCCTAGAGATGATATGTCACTCAAAGAAACAAACTCGATGGGATCTATGAAAGAACAATGCACCAGCAGTGTGTCGAATGAACCCATACAACCCGTAGAAGATGATATTGACCAGACACCTTACACTGTACGTAGAAGATTAGACACGGGACAAACTACGCGGACGATGAATAAGACGTTAAACCCTTCACCAACTACACATCAAAAAAACGATTAGTTGCGGGCCACTCACTGGTCGGCGAAACTTCACGTACGAATTGCACAACCTCCGAAACATTGCTTACATCTAAGAAACTTTCATAAATGTACACTAACGCCCAAGGGCTCCTCTGTAAACTTACCGAACTTTGGCTATGTCAGGTTGCGAATGCTTGGGACCTAATTTCTATTGCCGAAACTTGGGTACACTAAGAGGTGACTGATGTTGAGGTTAAGATAGCCGGAATGTCACTCATCAGAAACGACCGCCCCAGCAGACAAAGTGGGGTCCTACTCTACTACCGCAGCAATCCGCAATGTGCAATAGTTGATGATCTGGAAACACAATGTTACCGACTCACTCCGGTGCCGTCTCCGACAAAGACACAACGACGCGTGTCTCGTAGCTGGGATTTACCGCCCCCCAACGTCTACTTCGGAAATGGAATCCTGCTTGATACGTTGCCTGCACAGAAAAGCGCGCACTATGTACAGCCACATTCTCACCTTTGGGGACTTCAATCTACACCATCTGTAGGTATCGGCATCACCCAGTGATCAGTTCACAGCAGAATTGCATGAACTAATCTTTAATATTTCCTTGTACAATCATATCACCACGTCCACCAGATTCAGGACAACAAACAAACCGTCCATAGAGGACCTTGTGCTCAGGAATGAAGAGCTCCTGAAGACGAGTTATTGGTGGATAGTCCATTAGGTCTCAGTGACCGTGTAATAATAATGTTCAGCTATGTGTGTTATGCACAGTATCCGTCTGAACACTCGGAACTAACTCATACAATCACACGCTACCACGTGTTGTAAGAACGCGTCGATGCAGTTGCTTGGGAATTCTCAAACGACAGTCCCCTTGACAACGTTTGGACAGAGTTTGTCGATAGACTCAGCGATATCGTCAACAGAGCATCGGAAACCAAGCCCCTTCGTCCCGCAAAAATGCGTTAAATTCGAAAATTCCTGGCGATAAGGAATGTAGCATGGCGTGCCTACAAGATTATCCCCGACTCAGAGACTTGGGGCAATTTTCTGACCCATCGCAACCATTGCACTGCACTTGTTCGTGAGGGCAAAGTGACTTATCAACAGTGCCTAGCCAAAGAATTCATAGCAAACAACAAACTGCTATATAGGCATGTCAGTAAGCTTCGTAAAGTGAGGCATGGAGTCCCTCCCACATTTCATGACGGACGGTAGAGTACAAAGCGCCGAAGAAGCAGCTAACGCCCTGCTGCTACAATACGCCCCAACTTTCGAACTCGCAGCCTCTACCTGTCCCATAATGTCATACACATTACCAACTCTACTGTTTACACATGTAATTTTCAACGCTACAATTGTGCTAAGAAAGTTACCCTCACTGCGCAATCATAGTTCTCCAGGGGCGGACAACATCCGCCCGAAAGTACTGAAGGATGTGGCCAACGAGCAAGCTGAACCACTATCACATATTTTCCAAAGGTGCTTTGATGAACAACAAGTCCCCACTATGTGGAAGCGTGGCATTATCAACCCAATTTTTAAAAGCGGTAGCTGTTCGGAGCCTGCAAACTATCGTCCAGTGACTCTCATCCCAGTGCTTGCCAAGGTGATGGAAGCAGTCGTCGATAAGGCTTTAATGGACTACCTGGAAAAACGCAACATCTTGGCACCGGAGCAGCATGTTTTCCATCAACACTGGTCATGCATCACCAACCTAATGATTGCACGAGGTAGTTGTTTGGAAGTGGCTGATGATGGGGTCGGAGTTGACGTCATCTACCTGGACTTCTCCAAAGCTTTCAAACGCCTGGATCACCGCATCCTACTTCAACGGCTACAGAATCGAAGATCGTGTACTTGGTTGGGTTGGCAGTTTCCTTCACCAACGGAAACTTCAAGTACGAGTTAGAGGATCACTCGCAAAGCCGATTGAGGTGAAATGTGGTGTCCCAGAAGGCTCAGTGCTGGGACCGCGCTTATTCCTGGTGTTTATCAACGACCTGGAATCAGTTATTTCCTCAAATTTTCTGCTTTCCGCCGATGACGTTAAGATATGACGGCCGATTAGTAACAATGAAAATCGCGATATAATCCAATATGAGCTAGACTGCATATAAATGGTCAAAGAGGAACCTGCTTCAGTTGAACATAGCTAAGTGCAAGGTGATACATCCGTGTCACCAGCCGGTGAGCGCTTACAAGCTTGGAAACCACACCTTGGAGAAGACCCCTCAGAAGCGTGACTTGGGTGCATTGGTACAGGAAGATCTCGGGTGTTCAAAACAAGTAGAGAAGGTGACGAGAACCGGCAATCAACACTTCGATCTTCTTCGCAGAGCCTTCGGTCAACTTGAACCCTCGATCTTTCCCTAAATACTTAACGCTTACGTGCGACCGCACGTGGAATATGCTATTCAGGCGTGGCAGAAACAGGATCTTGTTGCTTTCGAGACTCCTCAACGAAGTGAAACCAAGAACGTCAGGGGCCCCCTTTCATCTGCCCTATCAGCTTAGACTCCGCTCAGCACGATTATATCACGCACCAGGCTCCGATGGCTGGGCCATGTGTTGCGCATGCCAGCACACCGAGTCCCGCGACGTGCATTGTTTGCGCGTTATGGGTGCGGTTGGAAGAGGAGGAGGGGAGGCCAAGTGATGACTTGGTCGAGAGAAATGAAAACCCTCACTTAGAAGTTGGCGTCGGTTGGTGCATCCCGACTGCCTGGCTGGGGTCCTAAGGACGGTGAACACGTTTGGTTGGACACACTTGCTGATATGGCTAGGAGCCGGCCCCAATGGCGTTTGTGTTGTGAGTTCCTTTGTCCATCCCCCTCCTGTTTAGCATGCCCCTCCAATCACGATCTCAATCGTTAGGCATAATATGACTTTCTTTTACGGCAGCCAGCTGTTAGCTCCTCGGAACGATGTCCATCCGTTACTGTGGACTCAGCAGGCGTGCCACTGTTTGTTTGTTTTTTTTCCTTTTCTTGCCTTTTGTATTGCGGCACAATAGCTGAGGTGTTTTCCACCTCCAGCTAACGTGTAATGATGAAGATGATGATGATCAGCTTAGACTGAAATCTCTAAGAATCTACAGCAATCGATATCGGCATTTGCGGGGGGATCTCATAATGGTTTAGCAAATTCTGAAGAGCCCAAACCACATTTGCTGTCCGCTGCTGGAATTGAACCACAACACTAACCTAAGAGGTCACCCAATGAAACTGACAGTTCAGTATAGCTGGCTTGAATGTCGTAGAAATTTATATTCCCCCGCGTGTGGCACCCTTGAAACTCCCTCCCTAATTATGTCGTCTCTGCTATCAATCTGGCGATATTTAAAAAGGAATTGACGTTGCGTTGTCTCATTTACATTTCAGTTTATTAATTGTTAGCCAGGGGCTACAAAACGCAATCCAGCGGTGTCGTGCCGAACTCCCAACAAATGGATTTATGGATTCATACGTTTAATACTCGAACATATCCGCTATTCTACATAAGTCTATGGTGAGTCCATCAAAACATTTTCCACGTTCTCATGCAATCCACTTTTCGAAATAACTTCCATCCCACGGGATTTGTTAAGCAATGCTTTTTTACCCGTAAGAAACCATTGTTCCAAATCGGACTCAGTAAAAGCGCACATCCTCTTGATTCCCGTGCGGTCACGTGAACGTAGTCATATCAGTGAGCCGTCGTCACTCATGGCTTAGCGGACAAGGATAATGTGGATTGGAAGCTCGCCGGCTTAGTGAGAGGCGCGTACTGGTTACGAGTCTAGGCGAACGCAAGAGCCATTTAGCGGATCTTCATAGCATATGTGGTTCTCCAGTTGAAATCACTAGAGATGAATCGCCTTAAACTTCTTCAAGCACAGCCGTAATGTCTTATAACTTCTCTGTGTCATGTTACCATCGATGACCGTTAACCTGTGGTCCGCCAAAACACACGAAAGCAAATCTACCGGATGTACAATTCATCTTTATTACATTAATGCATGTACCTCGTCCCATCAATTGGATGGGTTTGTTGTGAAGACGCAAGGTAAAAATGAATAGATCGCTGGCCACCTTCTTCATGAAACGGACTTGGAGTTCAGTTATCGCGTAGCCAGAGTCTGCGGTAAAGTAGGTTTTGTGATGCAACATGGAATATGGACATCTGGGCACAAAATTTCGCACACACACTGAGATGCATCGACCTTGGAAAACTACACCACCGCATCTTCATTCTCTGGCCAACATGTTAACAGTGCACTGCGCACGTGGCACGTTCGTACCAGATAACTTAAGGCTAGGCGAGCAGGACGCTTGGCATGTTTGGTTAGAAAACTTGTCTCCAAAGGCTTGATCAGCTTTTTCTGATACATCGTATCCAAATAGAAGGGGGTTCGAGGCCAGTGACGTAGTACATAGTAGACGAAGAGTGCCCAATCACGAGCAACCAAGTTGTTTCCGTTGTGCTCCACACTGGGTAGCCACATTAGAATGCAATCCAACGTAGACAGACAAGGAACCGAATGAAGCATGTAGCCGAGTAGCCCGTGATAGAATGCGTAGCTGTCTGGATAGTGTCCAATAGCTGACAACACGCCAAAGGTGATGTTTGCCACCAGTAAATTTTTACTGGTCACATGCAATTTAGTGATCAGTCGATAAGCACAAACGAGATAGGCTAGGACACAACAAGTTTCTTCCCTGACCGAAGAGTAGGTGCTCTCTAATCCGTTAAGCAGATACGGAATCCATGAATCCAGTTCATTGACTAACAAAGAACCCAGTGCATTGTAGTACGTGGACATATGTAGACATATGAGCAGCTCGTGGAGAGTCCCATCGCCTGGTGTGGGGGAGCGGGACACTGAAAAATACAGTGGTACGCGCTTAAACATTTGCACGCATGTTTCATAAGTCTCTGGCCACTCTAGCATGTCATACCTAGTGGGAATTAATCCTTTTGCCTCAAGAGAGGCCCGAGAGATGCAGTTCATTGGATCCCTAGTATCCGACAGGTTCGAATCCGGGGAGTCTGTCATGCTTTTTACCCTCTCCTCGTTTTCAAGAAGAGAGGCGATTTTATTCTGTACCACCTTCTCAAGCAAATCATCTTCCAAAGTGGCCCAAAGGTGTTCAAAAAGCGGTCGGATATGCCACGCAAACTCTGGTAGATGAAATGCAACTTCCTCCAGTATATTTGAACACGGGTTGTGCAACTGTGTGTAGAAACCCTTGTCAAAGTCGGTCTCCTTCGAGTATAAACTGCAGAATGCACCATCCTTTTTTGCAGCCTGATTGATTAAATTCAGGGCAACATCGAAATTGATCAGCTCCTCTTTGGCACTCCCTTCCGCTGCACTCCGACGGTTAGAATGCGAGAGACGCTCTTTGGTGCTGGGTCTTTGATAAATGCTACCGGATTCTTTGCGGCCATGGTCTATCTTCGGTCCACCCGTCATAAAGCCTGAAGCATCCATTTCCTTGGCCGCGTTCGCTACCGCGGCCAACTTTGTGGTTGATGTGGTTATGCTTGCCATCATTCGATCCGAGGTCTCGGTCATTTCCATGATTCGATTCAAAAAGTGCTGCAATTCTTGCGGTAGTATCTCTCTGCGTCGTAGGATTAGTTTGTACAGACCAGGATGACGCACAATAGAATTCATGTAAATCTTCTCCACTAGCGTAGAATTCGCCACCGGCATTGGCATCTTCAGCACATGGTGCTTAACCACACACTTCATCAAAAGCTCTGCCTTGGGGCGAAAATCCCAACCCTTTTCCAATTCTCGCTGCAATCCAAGCATCCCGTTGGGGATGGGAATAAAGCGCTTGGCCAGTCCCTTCAGGCGAAATTGAGCCATTAGTTTTTCACGGACTGTGCTACGGTATGTGCAGGTGGACAAACGTTCATCTAGCAAATCAAACCAAGCCATCGGATTTGGATCCATTGCTGCCGAGAACAATTCCTGGCAATGCGTCAGATCGGTCGAAGGTGCTTTGTCACGGTGCCTCCTATGTTTAGACTCCCGTTGAGTTTTCGTTTGTTTTGAAGGAGAGAAGGGTAGACTGCGATCCTGAAAAGCAAAAACAGTTCTGGTTGTCGGTTCCCCTAAGTCTTTGTTCCTCTGGATAAGTGGTTCAATTCCGAGTGCCATCAGTGACTCGGAATGCTGTTGCTTGGGTGCCTTGCTTATCTCCTGAGCAAGTTTTGGAGGTTCGCTAACAGGTCGCCTTTGGTTGAATTGTTGTGAGCGTTTATCATGTGCAACTTCGATGCTCCGTGAGCTGAGAGATTGTATTTCGTTGTATGAGGATGCGGCAACCTGATGTTGGTCCAATTCTGTCGAAAAAGCTGCATGAGGTGCCGTCCCATCACCCGTGATGAGAGCCATCGATTGTTGTGGACTCTGTGATGCAAGGTTCATTACTTGGTCCATCGGATTTAGCATAATCGTCGTGGAGGTTTGTTCGGAACAGCCCCCACTGATGACCTCCTCCTCAACGGGCTTGGGTATGATACGCGTACGGTTACGCCAAGGGCTCTGATTCGGATGAACTTGAACCACAGGATCAAAGTGGAAGTACACACGCTCATCGTCAATCCACTTCTCATCATCCGACGTTGTTGGCGTAGCGCTACCTGACTCCAGAGGATCCAGTTCCGACTCGGCGCAGACCACATCCTCAGTTGCTGCAGAATCCAAAAACGACTGTTGCTGAAATAGAAGAGGAGAGGATATGTCAAACACGGGGCAAAGTTGGTAGTTTGTTGAAGATACAGGGTCATGCCATACGTCAGCTGATGACGACCTGATTCGTCTGAGTCCATCTCTGGCGAACCACCGGTCATGGTCAAACGGCATACAAGAGCCCAATGTGATTGAAAGGCATTATTGCAAAGAAGCGGCCGATTCATGGCCTAAAGTTGTAGTTCACAGTTAACACTGTCCACGGACTTGAAGCCTAGCCAAAACGTCCATAGTCAGATACAAGTATAAGGAACTCAGTAGGGACTAATATCTAAGAACTAGTGTGTTGCATTTGTGGCACGAATCTAAGTACAAGAACGAACGCATAGATGAAAAAATGTCATCGTTTTCAACGTTTCTGATAAATATAATTTGGACAAAGTAAAACATCTTTATTGAATAACTGCAGAATGTCCAATGTTGAGTGCAAATATCTGCTCATGAAAAATAAAACACCAACACAGTGCTGTCCGATCACTTTGTTAATTTGCAAGAGAAGTATCGGCCGACATATTCTTGGCGTTGTAGACTAGTGAAAACATAACACGTTGTTTAAGGACGCACTGTTCAAGCTTTATAGGACTCCTCTACAAAGATTCCTCCTTGAGATCGTATCAAGAACACCGAAAGCATAGATAGCATGCGGCCCGAAACCCCAAATGGCGATATAGTAAGCGACCATAATCGATGGAGAAATTAAATGTGTTAGCGTGGATCTCGACTGTGAAAATATTGAAGTAGAGACATCGAGTACTCGTAAGGTCAGCACCTTCAAAATGTCTCAACCACAGCCAAGGAATGTAAGGGCCATCGCAAGTGCCATAACCAGCAATTGCCTCGGACCGGACGCTTCGTGGATCGGAATCAAAACTAGCCCACGACCAGCTGCAAGGGCACGATCCACTACCGGAAGCAACAATCAACGCACACTCATAGATGGACACCAGAGTGGTAGAGGCACAATGCTGTCACCCTTGTTCATTACAAAGACCGGTGCTTGCCAAGAACCTTCTAATTACCCGGATTCATTCAATGGGTCGTGTAAGAAATCTCCGCGACGTAACACCACACTGAATCCCAAGCCGATAGATAGCATGAACATTATCTATTCGATACTCATGCTTTTCGTCCACCAGTTCACAGCAGAAGTCGTCGAGACAGGTATAACTACAGAAACAAGTTGATAACGTCGCCCTCAGGTCACCCCATATATGCGCAGCTACTCTTAGCCAAGTCTTCTCCTCCGACACCATTTGGGGGAAGCGGGGATGGTTCCGCAGCCATTCCCAAAAATGACACCTTAACGGACGTAAACTGTATGGTGTACCAATCCTCCTTCAATGATTTTAACCTTACAGCTGGCTCACGACTATATCAGTCGCAATTTGTACTCAATACCCCAACTACTTCCCTGCCCCCTAGTGTGCCAGGGCTGCCAAGTGATAAATGGTCCCTGCTTCAGAAATTATTAGTGGCAGTTCCGATGGAAACATGTCTATACACACCTCTCCATCTCAGATAATTCGACCACAGTGCTTCAGATAATTCATTCATCAAATGCTGACCCCGCACAATTCCAACAAATAATAAACTGACCCAATCAACCTCAATCTAATGTTGTTTTGTTGTTCAGAGTACGCAACCTCAAAACGAAATCCACTTCCATACCCACATATTTCCCTTTATGATACACAAATGTGACCGAGAAGTGGTTAATAGAAGGCATACATAAATTCGACTACAATGTATTGGAATACAATACATTTAGTGGGTGTCGTAAGTTTAGACAAGGTGATGGATGAGACATCAATGAGCACGAAACATTGCGTGCTTCAACAATAAGTGTTCCATCACCTAAGTGTCACCATGAATCGGTTTTTATAAACGGTCCAATGGATAATAAGCTTTTACACCTTGCTTACGTATACGTACACCCTAATTCCAATTCCCTATAAAATAATATCTTACAAGAGTTACTTTGATATGTAACAGATCAATCAGCCAAGTACAAAATGACAGGTGGCGGTTTCAACATGTCTGACGGCTCATGGACTTCAAGCCGTTTGCCTATCAGGTATGTAAATCCGATTTCGTCTTCACATCCATAAGGATAGACACATCATGTTACAACTCCCACCAGAAAGAGAAACATAACGGATCTAATATTTAACATGGGCCTAATACCACATTCCGCTGATGTTCCGGAATACTTTCCTAGCAGTGACCGAAAGGTAGTCTTCTTTTCACTCCCAAATCACGCTCGACCGCCAAAAACGACTGCGTCCAAGTCACAAATGTCCTCAAGACAATGTGACCCACGTCACATCGTCCGACAATAACGTGACTAGTGAGCTCTTCACTTCCAAGGGTTTTCCTTGCTCCATCTTCACCCAGTATAGTCATCATAGAATCATTCGAATCGGATTAACTTCCCGTATTCAAGGGTTAGATGTTTACGGAATTATCTCCTACGGATCATGATTCCTGCAGCTTATCATGATCAGTCTTACTTGTAAAACATTTTTTGTAAACTCCCACAAGTGAACAATTGCATTCGATAAAGGATTCTCCGCGCTATCTGGTGACTCAAAAGTTACTCATACAGGATCAACTCTGAGAAGTTACGAATCAATTTGCGGCTTGGGATCATATTTCCCCAATGGTGACACTCAAGTGCTGGAACCTACCTAATACAAGGCAGGTTAAAGGTCTTAATCGTACACGAACCGCCGTCAAACGATGAAGCAGCCAAACTGCGTGTGCGTAATTCCCGAGACAAACCCGTCTATGATAACTGAGGACAAGCGTGACTGTAACAACGAACCTAAGCATGTTTCCCCTCTACCTCAAGTGACCGGACAGATGCAGTGTTCAGCTGAGACAAGTCGTCACTGAATATGACCCTACTTAGCGGTAAGTGTAAAGAATCGTAATGCACCTGTTATGTAGACCCGACGTCCCCATAATGATCATGAGCTTAAACCACGGAAAGCAAAGAGACTCGATTCAGACAAGTGCACATATGCAATCAGCCTCCCAACTCGTGAGACATTCCCGGTTCGATTGACCTTTGTACCTCTGAAATCATTCCTGTTTCCGGCCAACCTCCCTACAATCACAAAACGTTCAGCCTTTTATTACTTAAGAAACATTCAATCAGTTAGTCAAGTTCTCAAGAGAGGACTAGCCGACTTTAACAGTACCATTGCATTCCATCCCATATGTACAGGCGTAAGTCAAGTAGAACTAAAGAGGCTCAACGAAGTGGCTGATGCTCTCTGGTTTCGCCGCGTATGCAGAGTCATTCGATTGTCAATTGTATAGTAGCGTCAAGTAACGAGCTTGTCCTGCAATCTGAGGGCGGGGCCTCGAGCCTGCGTAAAGCCAGGGCAGCCCCTTGCAGTATCCTTAGCCCACGAGTGACTGGTGGTGGTTGCGCGGCAGCGAAACGTCGGTACTGCGTATCGGCGTATTGCTGATAGAATTCTGTGCTCATGTGCGAAACGTAAATAGAAAATTGGGTAGATAACGAGCAGTGGTGCTTCGCCACTGGAATCGAAGCAAACCAATCCTTTTTCCTAACAACACTCTGAACTCCGTCCTTAGGTCATAGATTAAAGTCAGTCTTGCTAACCGTCCCACAGTCTCGGCATCAATTACAATGACCAAACCTAAACACTCAATCATGCAGGTCTCCGTCGACATGACTGGAACCTACACCTATTGAGTCCGTCATGACACCGGTAGCCCAAAGTCGGAGGCAATACAGTGAAGAGAATAACAGGTAACGCACGCATCGACCGTCTTGATAAGCACACCGGGAGTGACGCGAGTAGGTGTATCTTCCGTACCGAGCACATTCAACTACAGTGGCGACCCTTAAAGAATCAAAATCAACAACCCCTAAACCGATATTCGCCAGGCAGAAACACGGGGCGATAACACTAGTGTCCACTAAGGTTCCCGAGTCAAAATCTGGCATGATAAAGGACAAGTTGTTAAATGATCGTAAACAATGGAATACACAGTTTGCACTATACTGAGACGCGTAGCGCGTCACCCGATCTCAGTGCACTATGGTGAACCAAAAAATCTTCGAGTAACTCTGAACTCAGTAAATGAGACAGCGGCTGTCTTACTGTCAGCAGGTCATCTTCGTAGCTCACCAAGGCGGAGTGTGTATATTATCCGATCTTCCTTTGAAAAATCGCAAAATGAAGCGGATAACCAAGATGGTCCGTTTAACAATACTGCGACGTGGCGGATGTGACTCGCCAGTAAATAAAAGCACTGCCTCTTCCCCTTCCGGAGGGACATACCATTTCACGAAAAGTTCGTTCAATCCCTTCATAAGATGAGGAATACTGCAAACAAACTTGCGAATTCAGATACACTTCACAAGTTCACTCACCATGTTTACTAACACATATGCTTACATATATACAGAAACCCAAATCCAGTACGTTACCGGTTAACTTGCCACATTTTATACAATTACCGACGATACCTGTTTGTGTTATCATGAGCACGCCTTCGAGACGTGCCTCACACTGCCGGGAATAAAGCATTTATTTATTTAAAAGCGATGGCAGAAAAACACATTTGTTCATGATGTCGCTGTGCTTCGAATTCTCTTGATCACAAAGCGCAAACATAACCGTGAACCATAAATCGTTGATAAGAATTCCTTCATCACCCAAGTACAAGAGCTGCGGTCCAAAAATATCAAAAGTGGTGCTACAGTCCGAAGGAATGGCACAAGTCCTATTGCATAAATGGTTGAAGTTTCGCGCCAGGTTGCCAACCGGGACCCGGCTAAAGGAAGCAGGCGTACGTTTACGAGTGTCCAGCAATCCGATAGAACTTGCAAGCTCATTAAATGTCTTGTTTCCACAGCCCGCGGAATGACCTACGCAACAGTATCCAGGGCAGACGACGGGATAAAGCGAAGCCTGAGGCTATGCAGCCCGAATGACATTCATAAACCAACGATCAACTATAATAACAAATAGAGGACGACCACCTAACGGTTGGCTTATAAACGAACAAGAATTTGACATCAAAAACGCAATCCTAATATCCAAAATACAATCCTGTCTGAAAATAAGGCCCAAGATCTTGATAGGAAGTTCGTAGGATTCAGACAGCGCTAAGTCTCACAACTGCAAAAGCACATGAGGATAACAGTCCTGACTGAAACTTGTGATAATCCATTCTGATATCAATTCATCCGGTATGCCGCGCCTTCGGAACAAAAGAAATGGAAAAGGCGGTGACGTAATTCCTTATCAAAATATAAAGCTCTGAAGTAAAGTTATTGGTGACCCAGAAATCCGCGTCTCTGATTCGCGTCGGTGCCAGTTAAGGTTGCGGAACCCAGACATATGTAGCCGTAATATAACACCTGATAAACTCTAGGTCGGAAATAGACACCAAATGGAACCAAGTTTGGCAGGTTGCCTTGATCTAGTCATACAGTCACATTCTTACCGCTGGAAACTATAATGTGCTGCACGACATGGAAACGCCAGCAACAGATGGTGCAAAATTTAAAAGATGTATATTGTGCCCATGCTGAGGCTGATGTTGCATTCCTGATGCTTCTTCACCGCAGCTGGGCTAAACCAACTTAGAATTAAATTAGGTCTTTTTAATGTGGATAAAATTCATTACATTTTATTTGGCTTGTTCTGCGTACTTGATAACCTTCTCCCAACATGCACACGTCGCTCATGCAACTTGTGGTAAACTTGCGTAATTGCATCGCGTAGTATTTTTAAATAACTTGGACATTTTGTATTTATCACGGATTCACTTATAACCAATTTCTTCTATATGCGCATTTATCGAGTATTTATGTCGTCATATGCGTTTACTTTATTCGATATGGGCATTTTGAGTGATTGGCTGTTGTTTGACATCCCAGGTGTGGCTGTGCATGTTGACAAGGTGCCTACCTGTCCATAACCCACTACCTCGTTCATACTGGCTCCAGGAGAGAGTGGTCGTTGCTGGAGGGGACGGGGTGAACGGTCCTTGTGGTCGTGCTAGGCTCGAAGAGTGGTTCCATGCACTGAGTGTGGAGCGGACTACGGTCCAGCTACCGCCTTATGTACACTTGATCCCCCAAATACAGCGTTCTTGTGTTTGTCTGCGAAGGAGTGTGGAGCGGCTCCGTTGATGAAGCGTGGCTGCCATCCACATGCCTTCTAGTCTTATTCCTTCGGGTTTACACTAGATATGGAGTGTGTGGATGGAGCTGTGGGTGGTGCAGCGCAAGCCACCCATGGTCCCTCTGTAGGCACAGGCGTCTTGTGGCTGGCCATATATATATATATATATATATATATATATATATATATATATATATATATATATATATATATATATATATATATATATATATATATAGGACATGTTTCTAGGGCGTCGCATCACGGCTGATGCCGGTGTTAGAGATGAAGTCTCACAACGGATTGCAAAGACCCGTCTTGCATTCAGCAAACTGAGACACCTATGGCGTCATCGTGATGTCAGTCTCAAGCTCAAGAGCAGTATTCTTGTATGGCGGAGATTTGGCCTATCCGCTCGGAAGATGTGACACGGCTGTCAGTCTTCAACAATCGCTGCCTACGAAGGATTGCTCAGGTGTGGTGGCAACACCACGTAAGCAAACCAGAGGTGCGAGACCGAGTGCTTGGAGCGAGTAGTGCGGTTTCGAACCCGCACCGCAAGATTAGGAGCCAAGCTTGCTACTTCTAAATTACAGGCCAAACCTATCAAATGAAGTCCAACGACGTTACTTCCTGTGCTTTCTAAATTTTGGAATCAACAATGGATGCGTTAATGTATTATCTGGGAAACCACAAACTAATAATTCTAGAGCAATATAGCGTCCACCAAAAGCACCAATGTACTACTAACCTATTAATTGCAAGCAGTAGCTAGACTTAAGTTGCTGATAGTAGAGCATGAGTCGATGTTATCTACCTGGACTTTTCAAGAGCATCATCAGAGCTACGTCACTGGCTCCCCAATTGTGGGTCGGATAAACAATTTTCTAAAAAAACGTCATTTGGAGGTAAGAGTCCGGGAATCTCTGCCTGAGGTAATCGATGGGGTGTGCAGTGTGTCATAAGGCTCGGTGCTAGGGCTTCATCTATTCGTGAATCAGGGCGCCCGTGCTGTTGCTGATTGTCTCGTTGATGCATGGGTTTCCGAGACCACGGCTGCAGATCAGCTAGAAGAGCATGCGATAATTGACTACTGTTCCTGATTCCTCCATTTTCTGGACCAGAATCGTCCACCAGGCTTCCTTGTCAGAATGCAAGCTCCACTTTAATTCGCGCCTAATAGTCCGCACTTCTCGGTAACTGGTGACCAGCCATATGCAGTACGTGTCCAAGCCAACGGATTTTATTCAGTGCCATCGACCCCATCATGCAGATATTTATTTATATATATTTTTGCAACAGTCTATGAATAGACATTGCACCATCGGAAACCATGGAACTCAAAACAAGGTACAGAAATAGTAAAAGAAAACACAACACAACACAACAATGCCCACGGTTTCGTCAGAGGGCGAAATACTACCCGGTTGCCCAAGCCGAAGTAGGGTGTTGACTTAGGGGACACCACCCCGAGCCCTTGGCTGAATAGCCTGCCCGCAAGGCAGCGGAGCGAATTCAGGGAATCGCGCCCATTGGGAGCCGGTGACTGATTGCTCAGTTCATACGCCTTTCGTTTGTTCCTTTGCCAAACAGGGGCCCAATGCTCCCCGAAATTACAGCATCAACTTGCTGGAATACAATGCTTCGCCAGGATGAAGCAAGGGGCAGTGACTTTATTTAGTGGCGAGTCACGTCCGCCACGTCACAGTGTTGTTAAACGGACATATGTGGCTTTTTATAGAGAGAACGCTTGCCAGGCGAAAACCCACCACGTCCTGGAACACTGCCGCCGAACCATTTGCTGGAACGGGAAAATCCCGAACCACCCAGCTGGCACCACGAGGAGGTTGTTCGGCAAGCCAGCAGATACAGTCGCGTTGGGCATCGTCGAGAATAAAAAGTTCATTTTCTCTCCACTTATGTTAATCGTACTAGTATTCAATAGTTCAATGGTTGAACCATTGAAATTGATGGTAAATTAAATGCTGTTCCTAGGCTGAGTTACTGTCACGATGTTGAAATTTAAGCAGGAAGACGACTAATGCCCTTAAGTAATGCATTTCAATCGGACTTTTAGCCAAAAGCCAGCGGAAACAAACACCACCCAAATTAAAGACCCCACGAGGACCAGGAAATTGAGATCGACTGACCCCCTGCACAATCTGGCGGGGGTAACTCGCAGTGGGTCCGAGGTAACCAGCCAGCGGGTTAAGAAGTTGATCAAAACGTCGCACTGGGTTGACAATGTCTCCTCGAAAAGGAATGTGCTTAGTGTACACAATGCTACGCTGTGTATGTTAGCCTGATTATCACGCAGGAAATGAAAGCTGCAACGAATCTATCTCGACGATATCGCCTTTTCCTCGTATCACAACCAGCCGTCACCGGGTGTTGCTGAAAAACTGTGTAAACCATACACCCAAATGTTAACTGGGCACACAGATTTTACATCAAGTTACTCTAGACCCGCCTCATTATCTAAGTCATTATGGTTGTACGAAAAATAAACATCAACTCCAGTTGCTGGTGTACTACTGGTGATGGCGAAATTGATGATGGTAGCTGTTCTCAGCCTCAGGGGTAGACGAATCCAGAAATGACTAGCGTCGTCAGTTGTATACTTAGACCCGACATAAACATCCAAAAATACTTGTCACTCACCGTCACAGAGAACTGCCGATCCACCAATCGATTGACCGTCGATTTCGCCACACCGAGAGAATCACCAACTTGAGTGTAACGCCATTGTGGCACGTCCGGCCATAACGCTTTCTCGCATTCGTACAACTGGTTCACTTGTTTCACGATCTCGTGATCAGGTTCCACGACAAGTGAATCACTCTTTTCGGCCATTTTAAAACCTAACGCATGTTGTATAAATCTGCCAGTGAATTTTGTCATGGGATCCTCTGGAACTGAGGCGAGCACCTGGATTCGTCTGCTTGGTACCGTTGACGTCGATGTGGCTCCAGGGGTTTTGGGACTACGCGTTGTCCGAGTCGATAGCTCTTTGTGTCGAGTGAACAAATCTTCCATCATCAAACGGTATCGATCACGACCTTCGTCAAGCCCATCGGCATTTCGAAGCTTGACCGAATGACGAAGTTCTCCTTCATCTCTAGCTGTGCTCTTGTATAGTTCGCTCTGTCTACCTGTCGACTGTGAGGTCATTGAGTGAACCTCTTCGTAACCCATATCCGAGACCGCAGAAGCATTCTGATTGATAGCTTTCTCATGCAGACCGATCGCATTTGACTGATTTCCTTGCACAGCGTCTATCGATAAGGGCATCCTAGATGCGTTTGTCGTGGTCGTCGGTGGCAGCAATGGTAACTTTTCTTTACTTTCTCTTGCTGATTCCATGTCCTTCGCTCCATTTGACATGTTCACTGTGTCAGGATGTTTTTGTAGCAGCTTTTTTAGGTATGCTGTCGGACAATCAACATACTCCGGAACATATTCATTACACAAGTGTGGCGTTTTTTTGCATTCTTTAAGCGGCGGCAACCTGCCACCGCCTGTCTTAGCTCTTCGGGATACGTCTGGTATACAGGCCACGGTACTTTCTCTCACGAAATGCTGTGATATGTCAGCGTTTCTTTTTGATGCTGCCCGCTGGTCCACTTTTAATGTGCATCTCAACGATTTTTGCCTAGTATATGACACTGGACTTGTCCGGACAGCTACCAACCCGCTCATCGTGATAATTGTTTCACCGAATGCGCTGTGCGTCTGAATAATTCAGCCGGGGAAGCGCATTATCGCTCCAAACCGGGATCGAACGTGCGCGTTACACCGTTCAGTCACGTGGCACAGTTGCTAAAAATATCGATCAAATCGCAAATTTCGATCGGACAGCGCCGTGAGAAGACGCACAATTTTTGTTTACTTCCGAGGACGTCTGGACGTCGGCCAGAATAACACCACTTCTTAAAAAGGAATCTTACAAGCATCGCCCTATTGCTTGTACTTCCATGCACTTAAAAGTCCTCGAAAAGCTACTAGTTCCACGGACTTTCCCAGCCATTCTTGCTGATGCATGCCAGCCCACCGACTCCCTCGACGTGCGTTGTTTGCTCACCGGTGATGTGGATGGAAGAAGAGGAGAGGTGGCCAGGCGATGACTTGGTCCAGAGGAATGAAGTCCATCACTTCAGAGCTAGCCTCGGTTAGGGCTTCACGGCTCCCTGGTTGGGGTCCAAAAGACGGTGAACACGTTTGGCTGGATACACTTGCCGACATGGCAAGGAGCCGACCTCAATGGCGTTCCTGCTGTGAGTTTCTTTGTCCCTCCCCATCCCTTTTAGTCTCCCTCTCGATCTACGATCTCATTTCCTAGGGTAAAACATAATAAATAAATAAATAATTTTCTTTTTGCCTAGTAGCTGGCTGGAAGCTTACCGGAACGATGCCTATCCGTTGCTGGTAGCTAAGCTGGCATGCAACCGTTGTAGCTATTTTTCCTTTGTGTATTGAATTATATGTATGTATTTCTTTCATATTTTGCGGCACAATAGCGGAGGTGTTTTCCCACCTCCAGCTGATGTGTATAATGATATAATGATGATGATGACCTGTTTAAGACCCCAGCATCCCACGCTTGATGCTGTCTCGAACCACGTGCATTCAATAGCCTCTGCGCTAGCTAAGAAATGCAGATCCATTCGACTTCTTTCTCTTGACTAGTCAAATGCGTTCGAGTCTTGATCGACGAGTTCTGCTTAACCTACTTTATTTGAACGAGGTTCGCTCTAATATTTCTAACTTGTTGCGTTACTATTTCACTGATCGGATGCACTTTACACAGTTAAACGGCAGAAGCTCCTCTACGTTCCGCGCTGATTGTGGCGTTTTTCAGGGCGCGATCCTTTCACCCGTTTTAATCTCTCTATATGGCGAAAGTCTCTCAATGTCACCAACATCCATTAGATAAATATGTTGAAGATGTTGTCTTGGGGTGCAGATTTCACGGGTTTCACGGGTTTGCGCAGAACGAGTAAGCGTAGCTTTTCGGTGGTTCTGCCTCGGGATCTTACAGCTACCCAAAACCGGTCAGGCCAGGGTTCGTGCAACTTTAACGGATGGCCACGAAGGGTTGGCAGTCGAGTTGGGCGAAACAGTCCAGTCAAATCGGGATCAATCTGACCCATCAATATACGATATGTGGGGACCAAGTCGCCCCGAAGCCGCCTGTAATACATGGAAAATGTCTCCAACTTATGTTGCCTCTCCGGGTACGTCAGCTTTCTTTAATCCGCGCAACATTTTCGTCTATGACAGCAGGACTCGTTCAACTGCCATCTTATCACGAACCAGTTATAGAGGACAAGCCTGAACGCAGTACTCCAAGTGCGGCCCTACAAAAGCCGAAAATAGTCTAACGAAGCTTCCGGTGGTCATGATGTTGAATTACCTGCGGATCATCCTCAACATGTTAAAATTTTGCGAGCAGCTGTCGTCCAGTGTTCACTGGATGACAACAAAACATCGAGGTCAGATTGGAGTTCAACTCGCGGTACCTCGTTGCCGCCAAGCAAATAACGCGTCGGCGGGTCATTTGGACCAACGCGTAAAACGGAACATTTCGCTAAATTAACGAGCAACTGCCACAAAATTGACCAGTCCCAAAGTCTATCCAGAGCCCTCTGTAGGGTCAGTAGACCAAGCGGCTCATCTATCGTGAACCAGAATTTCAAGCCATCCGCAAACATTAGGGATGGCACGCCCCATTCATCAGGTAAATAAATAAATAAATAAATAGTATATTCTCGGTAAAACGAGACACACCTGTAAAGGCGTGATCAAATTTGCACACAAGCATAGCTTCTGTGGAATGTTAAAACATTTCGTTTTGATGAAAGTTATAAAAGAAAAGATGTTGTCCGTATGAGTGAGCATACTGTCAGGTAATAGTCAGACCCAGGGACATTATGGCGCTGTGGCGCGCAAAAATCCGTCAAAACACAAGTTGGAGGTAATTTCGCCAGGTAGTGAACCGTGAGCACAGGAGCCTAAACAAGGCTTTTTGCAACCAATAACCATTACGAGATAGAGATGATCTGTGCTCCAACAAAGCATTGTTCATAGCAGAATTAGTTGCACAGGTTCGATGTAGAAGGCTGAGGACTGCGTCAGTGTGAAATGCATAGCTGTGGCTTTATTTTGTGGCGAGTCACATCCGCCATGTTGCAGTGTTGTTAAGCGGACTTTTGTGGCTTTTTAAAGGGAAAACGCTTGATAGGCGAAAACCCACCACGTCCTGGAACACTGCCGTAGCTTTCGTTGAACAGTAGTGCAAGTCGGTTATGCATCGTATAGACCGATTTTGCATTCTATTATTCGCAGTCGGTTGACAGCCAAAATTCTTCGTTGGTTGGCCGAATAAATAAATAAATAAATAAATAGTATATTCTCGAATTTCCGAGACACACCTGACCAGGCATGATCAACGTTTACAAGCAATTATGTTTCGCAACAAACACGTTGCTATGTATGTAATCGGCAGTAAGCCGAAAGTGGTCCAAGCTTTGGAAATTGTAAAATTAATCTTGAGGTATAAATTCGTCAAAACATGACGACAAGTTGGGTACTTGTGTGCGTAGTGTAAACAGGATGGGCATTCCGTTTGTAGAGAAAACTTGTCAGGAAAATATTACATTAGGATTCTGGACGGCTTGCCAGTATGTAGTTGTGGGCAGTGACTTTATTCAGTGGCGAGTCACATCCGCCACGTCGCAGTGTTGTTAAGCGGACATTTGTGGCTTTTTATAGGGAGAACGCTTGCCAGGCGAAAACCCACCACGTCCTGAAACACTGTCGGAAATCCGTTTGTACACTAATGTAAAACTGGCAGAGCAGCTCGTCGACTGATATAACCCTCGGTTAACCGCCGTCAATTGCCTTCTAATTTCCTCTGTTAGCTGAACAGGTTATTTTTGCTCGGGGCGGCCATAATGGCTGAGGCCTATGGAGGGTTAGGCCTTCGTCATCTTCGTGTCCAGGTGAGCAAAACTTCCGATTCTTGCTTCTAGAATTTACAGGATTATGTATACTTCGCAGGAGTATGAAGGCGTCATGTCCAGCTACCATTACTGGACGACGGTCATGGTAGTGAGTGCATTTTTATCCACTTGTTGTACAGCCGTGTTCTATGTAGGTCCTTGGGGGTTTTTATGTCCTGTCCCAGGCAAAAGCTCTTTCACGATCCGATCCCAGATCCCCAAGAAGTTCCAGACCTCGGAGAAAGGGAAGGTGAGAGACAAACAGGGCCGCAAAGAACAGACGTGGGAACAAGCATTATTTATGTCCTATGGTCTAACATTTAGAGGAAACATATGATGTACAATGTGTAACAATGATTATGCTAAAAGTGTCTTTTGAATATTCATCGGAAGCAAAGCCCTATAGGTTGGTTGCTACTGTATACCTTGGATGCAGAGCGTTGCGCCGTTAAGCAAAGAAAACACAGGATCAGTTTGCTATGATGCAACTGTTGCGTGGGAAGATTCGCTGGGGAGCGTAGAATATGCTGACCCAAGGAAAGCCAGTGAGTCTTTTGGACTCATACATGGGTAAGTTTCGCAAAAATAGCAGCGAATAATTGAGGAATGAACACCTATGAATGAGAAGCTAAGGGGCTTCTCTGTACTGACCAGGTGAGAGAGTGCCGAATTAAAAAGCTAAGAAGGGCTAATTGACGGAAGGACCGCGAATAGCCAGAATACATGCGTACATTAAGGTTGCTGAGGGTATCAGAACCTGAGGCCTAACCGCAGCAGCCAGAGTGCTAGGGTAATAGTGCCAAGCTGGATAGAGCCATGGACTGCTAGCCCGAGACTTGGAGTATTGCAGGTAAAAAACGCCTAAGACAATACAGCAAGTAATGGGTAGATAAAGGTCAAGAAATGTGAGGCAGAAGTGCGGCTAACGCTGAATACCTGGATATGTTTGCACGACAGAAGAAAGCTAAGAGGTTTCGTGATAGAATGACAGCGGACAAGTAAAGCGCAAGCATACAAAGAGGTTGTTAGATAGTTAGAGCATAATAGACTACGACGCATCGACGTGCAGCTAATCATATCATGCGGTGGTGCTAATGGAGTATAATTAAGGAGGCCTGAGCCGGGAGAAGCCAGTGAGAGAGCTGTACTACGGCCAATTAGGTGTCGCGGATGAGCAATGGCATTTAGGTGTGGCCTTATAATTGCTAGTGGACACCTGATTAGGGCAACAGACAGCAAGTGTATGTGATGCATGCAGTCCCAGGGATTAAAGCTTGGAGGGATAAAGTGTGGAACTTGGCAGCTCAGTATATGCGCAAAGATGATAGTAGCTTATGAAGAAGGACTGCTGCTAAACACGGGAGCCAGAGGTAAGACGAGGAACAGTTAGGGTCGCTGTAAGTGTGAGTATCAGTGATCAGCAATGGAATTTGCATGAAGCCTTTTAGTTGCTAACGTATGCCTACAATTACCCATAATAAATCAGCAAAAAGCGGATGTATGTGACGCAGACAGCCACAAAGTATGTTCGAGATAGAAGAGAGCAGCTCTTAGCAAGCTCCAGAAATGCGTGGAGCCTACGATTACTAGTTGCTGCTAAGCAGAAGTGCTTAGGTTTAAGAGGATGGACAGAACATGGCGCTGCGAGAAAATTTCGGTGGCCTGATGTAGCCAGTCCATTAGGCTATTTGGTTACAAGTGGATTGCTACAGTGTCACAGAGCACATCAACAAGCCAGCGAAGGTAAGTGATACAGACAATCTGGGAGATTACAGGATGAAGAAACGAGGAATGGCTCCTAGTAGCTCCGGATAAGCTCAAAGATGTGTGGAGCCTACAATGAATCTCTGCAGTAAACGTAATGAAGATAAGAAGAACGAAGGGTAATTGTGTTGAGAGAACCGGCGGACAGCATCTGAATTCCATTAAACCTTCTAGTTATTTATTAGATACAGTGACAGAAGAAGTCAGCAAACCAGTGAAGGTATGTGATGCTAACAATTCAAGAGAGTAAGTGGGAGAGATACAGAGTGGCTGCTAGCGTTGATATGTATGCTAACTACTATGACTGGCTGCAGCTAAAAGGTGGTGACATAAGTAATACGAAGAACTGATAATGATACAAGGTGAGATAGAAGTATCCGCAACTAGCAATGGCATTGGGGTGTAGGCTTCTAGTGGATAGTGGATACCTAAAGTGTCCCAGAATAAGTCATCGGTCAGCAAATGAATGTGACGCAGACAGTCAAGAAGAATAAAGGTTGGGGATGCAAGAGGGTTACACTAGGCAGGCTCCGGATATGTGCAGAGATGCATAGAGCCTACGACCACTACTTGCTACTAAGTAGAATTGCTGAGGTGAAGAGGATCGACAGAAACTGGCACTACGAGAAACATTCGGCGGCCAGAAGTAGCCATTCCGTTAGACACTTTGGTCACAAGTGGATTCCTACGGTGTCACAGAACACAGCAACACGCCAGTGAGGGTAAGTGATACATACAATCTGAGAGATTACAGGATGTGGAAACAAGGAATGTCTCCTAGTAGCTCCGGATAATCTCAAAGATATATGGAGCCTACAATGAGTCTCTGCAGTAAACGTAATGAAGATAAGAACGAAGGATACTTGTACTAATGGAGAGAACCAGTGGACAGCTACGGAATTCTTTTACGCGTTCTAGCTTTTCCATTGGATACTTACAGTGACAGAAGAAGTCAACAAACCAGTGAAGGCATGTTATGCCAACATTTCAAGAGAGTAAGTTGGAGAGATACGGAGTGGCTCCTATCGCAAAGATGTATACTACCTACAATGACTAGCTGCAGCTGGAAAGTGGTGACGTAGGTAACGCGAAGAACTGATACTGATGCAAGGCGAGATAGAGCGTATCCACGACTTGCAATTGCATTGGGGCGAAGCCTTCTAGTGGCTAGTGGATACTTAAAGTGTCCCAGAATAAGTCAGCGGACAGCAATGGATCTGACGCAGACAGTCACGAGGCATGAATGTTGGGAATAAAAGAGGGTGGCGCTTAGCAATCTCCGGATATGCGTAGAGATGCACAGAGCCCTCGACCACCAGTTGCTACTATATAGAAGTGCTGAAGTTAAGAGGATCGACAGAAAATGGCGCTACGAGAAACTTTCAGTGGCCTGATGTAGCCATTCCATTGGACACTTTGGTCACGGGCGAATTCCTGCAGTGTTTGTGAATACATCAACCAACCAGCGAAGGTAGGTGACACAGGCATTTTGAGAGATTACAGGATGAGGAAACGAGGAATGTCTCCTAGTGGCTCCGAGGTTAAGAGGATCGACAGAAAATTGCGCTACGGAAACTTTCGGTGGTCATTTGTAACCTTTCCATTAGGCAGTTTGGTCACTAGTATTTTGGTCTCCCAGTAGCTTCTTGGGTTAAAGGAATCGGTTGATTAGATATGTAGTGCCTGGATCAGTTAGTTCTCCGTAGTATGCATGCAGTCGGAAAGCAAGCGA
The DNA here is from genome assembly GCA_944474145.2 of Dicrocoelium dendriticum. Classification (NCBI taxonomy): domain Eukaryota; kingdom Metazoa; phylum Platyhelminthes; class Trematoda; order Plagiorchiida; family Dicrocoeliidae; genus Dicrocoelium; species Dicrocoelium dendriticum. Next base: position 7,636,032 of record OX104066.1, read on the forward strand.
CTGGTCAGATGAGATTAGATTAATGTAAGGGACAGACCAGACTGTCTAGGTAAAGAAATGCAATCCGATGGAAGACGGAATGAAGACAGCGAAGTAAGGGAAGAACGGCGTAGCGAAGCCAACGAGGCTCTGTAAGGTAATGTGGTCTGTGTATTTAATCATCTTAATATTGGCCGGTAACGGCACAATAGTCAGAGGTCAGAAAACATGAGCCGACATACACGAGGCTGTATTAGCCGGAGTATTGCGATTTAATAGTGAAGTTGGGAAGAAAAATAGAGGGCGTCAGCAGAAGTGGACATGTTAGATTTAGAAGAGTTTGAATTGGTTAGTTAGATATAAACAGCAGGGGTGGGAGAAATAAGGTTTGATTATGCGGAGCCTATACCGTTGACGGCTCAGTACTCTGTAGGAAGTCAGAAAGTAGGAGACTGGACAGAGGAAACTAGTTTAGCACACAGATCTGGGTTACTGATAGAGTGAGGGGAGCAACTAGGGACGGGAACAGTGTTCCGTCTTCCGATCAATGACCGGTACCGTCACAATATTACGAGGGGGTCAGCAGAACTGAACAGATTAGAGATAGAGGTGGCTGTGTTAGAAAGGAATGAGCAGGGCCAGCAGGCTCTCGTGAAGAGGGGGCATAACCAGATGTCTACAAAATCGTAACTGTAGTCTGGGGTAAGTCGAAGAGAGGCAGAAGAGTCAAATGAGACTAGGGCAGAGCAGGGCACGGACAAGTGACCGTCCGATAGAAGAGTTAAGAGCGAAGTGCATAATAAGGAGAGGACAGGGTCATTTTGTAAGGAACCTTATTGGTGCTGCGTGTGTAGAGCAGCAAGCTCTTGGCGCGTTGAGATTATTCCACACAGTTAGCGCCTTGTATGGAATTCTATATGTGATCAGGGCCGTTCTCCCATAGCTCGTCCTCAGGGATGCAGATGCCCAAGATGTCTGCTACCGTGGGGACATTTAGTAATCTAATTATGGCCGCGGAGAATTGCAGGATACTATTAGATGCTCTGATCGTTTCTGGTAACTTATTCCATACATGTGCATATCTATAAAGGAAGAAGTTAAAGCGTAAGGAGCAAGGGGTTTTGGGCAGGGAGAATGAGTATGGCTTTTTGCGTAGAGGATAGCGTGTGTCGCCCAGCGGTTGAAAATATCTTTCAATACTTGAGTCCGATGTATTGATTAGCTTATACAGAAAAACTAGTTTGGCTTTAAGTCTCCGCAGCCAAAGTGGATCAAGACCAAGCTGCTTGCAGCGGCTTTGATAACTGAGCGTTGTTGATCCCAGAAGGCGCTTAGTGAACGAACGCTGCACTTTCTCGATGACCATCCTATCATATTTGCGTGAATTAGTAACCACTATGGAGCAGTACTCTACAATAGGTCGGGCACACAACTTGTACAGCTTGAGTCGCGACTCTAACAGGCTCATTGACTTCAGTATATAGCCAACGATAGACCTGGCTTTTGCAAAGCTATAACTCGCTTGTTCCGCAAAATGGCTTAGTTCTGATACGCCAGCAGTCGTTGAAGTTGGTCAATGATGCAAGATTCGAAGAGTCGAATGATAATGATGCAGGTGAGTAAACACATTGTTAATAGAGCCCGGCTCTTCTATTATATTCTTGCTCGGCTCGCAAACCATGTCCAACTATCCTCGCTGGACTTGTCATGGGGTCGGTGAGTGAAGTTGTTTCTTGTGGCTGAATATGTCCTTAATAGGTAAAAACGTCATTCTCCGCAAATTGGATTTGGGATTCCTGCAAATGTAAGTAAGTGTAACTGTTTCCGTAGCCAAGTAAAAATTCCATAGAAGACCATCGGAATAGCCACGTATACGTGCGCAACGTTGTCCGTGAAATGACATCAGAATAGCTCCAGGTGACTGGCGAATAGGAATGTTCGAGGCAGTGAAGGTAATCACGCCAGAGTTGTTTGTCTTCGATTGTGGAACGGGGGATCCATGTACATATATTCTTCCAGGTGAGTAAATTGTTCTCTGAGTACGAGGCAAGCTAAACCCATTTGTTTAGACCCCATTAAGGTAGCGCCTCCGGAATGGCAGAATGAGCTCCATTTGGACCAGTGTGTGGGTTTTTCATTTCCTGGAGAAAGGACCAAGCGTTTTGAGGACGGGTCGGCCAGTCCCAGATGATAAACCTTCTTGTTTTGGCGGATGTACCTTTGGGCATCTCGGGAAAAACGGGCAACGGACAAGAGGTGGCCAAACAGAGACAGCAATGAATCAAGAAGCAATAACACAGACTGGTGGCGCTCACCGGTGCCTATGATACCTTCAAACTTATGTAATTTTGTTTAGTATACATAATTCGCAAGCGCATTCTATACATTACGTTGCTGGTGTGACTCAGACTACAGCTACTACGTGGGAAGAAGGTTCTGCATGCGCAGGGTCAAAAGACCGATATATCAAAGCTTTTTAATAAAAGTTAAGCGAATGATGCGATGGTTTTAGAGAAACAGGTAAACCGATGATGATGGCAGAAGCCAGAATGCGAGAGGCATCTTAGGTGAAACTGAGGACAACTAGGTTGAGACCGAATGCGGGAGCAAGACAGGTAGAGCAACAATCCAAGAGGAAAAGTAATTTCAAGGAATCGGCTAGGAGCGAATGAATGCTGACGGCAATACGAGGAGTAGTTCGTAAGAGTAATTACACTAAAGCGTTCATGATTCTACAGTCCAAAAGCATTCAGAATCTAGGAAAATGGTCACAGGGGGCCAAAACTGCCGTGCATTGGGTGTCGTTATGACACGTACGGTCTCAATAGTATACCAGTGCGAGCATAAGGTAAAGAGCATAGGAATAGGAAGAGTGGTAAGTTGAGCATACTAATAGAAGTACTAGTCAAGCAACACTTAGCAATGGTCCGAGTGCCGCCAATACTCAGGAGCGAGCTCAGAGCGAATGAGATTATGCGCACGAGGATAACTTGGATAGGCGCAATGAGTGTAAGCTATGGGAATACAAATTGGATCGCAATAAAAGAAAAGGCCAAGGATAATAGGAAATAAAAGCAAGCGGAAAGTTACAGACGGGTCAGTTGAAAGAGGATAATGACAGGACAGTAAAGCCGGACGTCCGAGTTAAAAAGAAATGAAAACAGAAGTGAGAGAAGAAAAGGTTAGAGTCGCGGTGATAAGGGTTTATTGGTAAGGAGTGGAAAAGCCCACGAGGCTCTCCGAGTAGTGTAAACAGGACCAATAGGTCAGCCGAACCAATGGAAGTGATGTCTCAGAAGTCCAAATGAATTTAGTGATTACGAGGCCGACTAAGCGGTATTGGATTAATGGGCCCTTTGGGACTAGGTCGTACAATGCAGATAAGAATGAGGCTATAACAGTAATGTGGGGTAATAGAGTTAACTCTGCGGAGCCAACACCGTTTATGGCTCGGTATCATGGAAGCAGTCAGAGAATAACAGACTAGTCCAATGAGACAGGATCACGGCAGGGCAGTAAGCTGGTCGTCCGATTAATAAGGGGAATGAAAAGAGAAAGCGAGATAAGAAAAGGTTAGGGTCGGTATGAGAAAGGTTTACTGATAAGGAGTGAGGGAGCCAACGAGGCTTTCCAGGTGATGTAAGCCAGACGTCGAGTCAGCCGAACCAAGGTTTGTAACGTGGAATAACTCTAAGTAAAAGTGGAAACAAGTATCTGATCTAGCGAAACTAGCTTAGTCGGCGCGTAGGAATAGCACGTAAAATTAAAGGCAGGAAAAGAGGCTGTAACAGAAGATGAACAAGTCTAGCAGCCTCACGTAGTAAGGGATCAAGAGCGTTGAGTCTGTATAGCGTATACCACTTAAGTCAGAGTAGCATATCAGCAATCAGAGAGAAGGAAACTGATCGGTGGACTAGATCACCACACCGCCAGTTGAAGAACAATTGAGAACGGAGCGCGATAAAACATAAGTTAGCGACAGGATGAGAAGGGTTTATTCATGATGGGTAAGAGAAGTCCAATAAGCTTTCTAGGTAATGTAAAGGGATAGTAGAGTCAGACGAGCCAAGAGAGGTGACGTCTCAGAAGTCTGAATAAATCCGGAGAGCAGGAGGCCGATCGGGTAGGACTTGATTAGTCGGTGCGTGTGGATAAGGACATGTAGTAAAGGTAAGAAAGGAGCCAGCCGTAAATGGTGAGCAAGTCAAGCAGGTTCTAAATTTAAGGGAAACATCATGTTAAGACTACGGGGCGCATACCGCTAGGTCTTAATAGCATAGTAGCAGACTGAGGGAAACAGACTAGGCAAGTGAGCCAATATCACGACAATGCAGTAAAGCCGGACGTCCGATAAGAAAGGGATTGAAAACAGAAAGCGAGAGAAGAAAAGGTCAGGGTCGGTAGGAAAAGGTTTACTGATAAGTAGTGAGGGATCCCACGAGGCTTTCCAGGTGATGTGAGCAAGACGTCGAGTCAGCCGAACCAATGTTTGTAACGTGGAATAACTCTAAGTAAAACTGAAAACAAGTATCTGATCTAGCGAAACTAGATTAGTCGGCGCGTAGGAATAGCGCGTAAATTTAAAGACAAGTAGAGGTCCGCAACAATAGAGAGTGAGCGAGTCAAGCAGAATCTCCGGGTAGGGGGACAAGAGCGTTGAGTCTGCATAGCGCATACCACTTAAGTCAGAGTAGCATTGGAGCATAAAAGAGAAATAGGCAAATCAGTCATTAACGCATAAAGTGAAGAGAAGGGGGCTAAGAACCGGACTTAGCGGAACGCCACTGAGAAAACATTGCCGGAAGGACAGGCTTGAACCCACCCGCACACACATTTCCCTTACGATTAGGAAAGCTGAAATCAATCGTAAGGCTGATCCAGTAATACCACAGGAATTCAGCTTGTACAAAAGGCGCGAATGTGGAACGGTGTCAAAAGCTTTGGGAAAGTCAGTAAACAGCACGTCCACTGCCTTCCCGCAATCAACGGCTTCGGCGCAGTGTTCACGAGTGGTTAACAAGTTAGTAAGGCAAGTATAGCCCTTACGAAAACCGTGCTGAGAAGGAGTAAGCAACTCAAACGCTTTCGAGTGTCCTTCGAGAGCGTCCCTCACGAGCTTTTCCAATAACTCGACCAGCACGCTCGTTACACTGACCGGTCTATAATTATCAGGGAGGTGCTTATCACGTTTATTAAAAATGGGACAAACAATAGCCTCCTTCCAGTCCTTGGGTAGAGAGCAGCCTCCTGGAGACGTAATCGGACGGCAAAGTTCATCAGCTAACCCGTACAACAGTTTGGGATGAATAGCATCTCCACCGGCAGGTTTATTGGGAATTAATTGCCTCAGAAGCCGGAGCCCTTGAGTCTCGGTTATAGAAACCTCCTCCAAGTGGGAGCCCTCAGGAACTTTTGCCTGGAGACTGATATGTGGCGGCTGTGACTCTCGAACATAAACCCCAGCACACTGTCTCCAAACAAACAATCTTTTTCGTGATCCGTGACAACAACAGTGCCGTCAAGGCCAAACAACACTGGGATGCACGAATTCATGTTGCCTCGCCTTTTGACATAAGCGAAGAAGCGTTTCGGGTTTGATGAGGCTATACGGGCAAGCTCTACTTCATGCTGTAGACGAGCACCTCGTAGATACTGTCTGCAGGCATTTCGAACCTCAGGATATCGCTTGAAGGTGTATAATGAAGGAGCAGAGAAGCAAGTGTGCGAACATCTGGCACCTCTGTTGAGTTGTTTGTGTACAGCCGAACCAAACCAGGGTGGCTTTGCCCTAGTTTTATTCCTGCCAGATAGTGGTATATGGGGGGAGAGAGAGCTCACTCAAGCATGATTTAAATCTGTCCCAGGCCGTTTGAATGTCGTCACTTTCCAAAATGACACAAGGTGACTTTGCGGCTTCGGCTTTCATTATTGAAAGTCCGCGCGCCATATATTTGGAACTCGGTCGGGATGATCATTAGTCTGACAACTAAGGGCGCACTTAAATGAGAGACATGCGTGGTCCCTAGCACCGAGAGGTGATTTGTATACAATATCCGTAACAAAAGCAATGCATTTAGGGAAGCTCAATTCCAAGAGGGACGAGTTTCGACCCATCTTGAATCTAGCAGGCCGATCGACAAATTGGTGCAGGAAAGCATGCAAGGCCAGCTCGACAAGCGCGGTGGCCAAACACCTTGTAACGGCGTCGTAGAAAAAATTCTGCCAGCCAACGTCTGGAAGATTGAAGTCCCCCATCACTGAACACCTATTTGTCGAACGCTCGTGGGTGAAATCAGCTAGCCCCTTAGCAACGTTGTCGGGGCTTCTATAGACCAGCACAACTTTAAGTTGCGCGGAGGCAATACACAGGTTAACTGAGAGTGCCTCAACATCACCCTCTGATGATCTGAAACTATACGTCGTAAAGACAGTAAGTGCGGAGTTAACGTACAAAGTAACGCCACCTCCGCGCCGATCAGAGGTGCGGTCACATCTCAGCAGTGCGTAGCCTGGCAAGCACACTTCAGTGTCCGTGACGTCGGTGGACAACCACGTTTCAGTGAATGCGAGAACATCTGGACGGCAGTCGTCGACAAGAGCCCCGACTTCGCACAGCTTGTTTCGCAGGCTACGCACATTGCTTAAGATGACCTGAAGGGATTTAACATTGTGAGTCCGGGATCGTGCGCCACCAGAACCGGCTCTGGTAGGGCAGAAGTGGACCGCCGGCTCACCACCCGAAAACTCACCAAGCGGAGACCCTTTTGTTCTGCTTCACGGCGGGCTTTAAGATCCTTCACAGCTTCCAGCAAGTTCAGCCTATCCGCCAAAGGGAGGTCTGGGTGCACAATGACACCAGTGCCCTTGAGCTTAAAGGTGAAACGCAGAAGTGCTTGGCGCTGCTCCGCAGTGCACAGAACAACTCGCAACAAGTAAGGGCGAGACTTGTCAGCTGGCAAGTTACCGAGTCTGGTTAGTTTGAGCACAGTCACGCCGGGGAAGCCGGGAGGCAGGATTTCGGTAACGCATATTCCAAACCACTAAAGGTCATCTAGCATACCGTCTTTTGGGAGAACAGCAGAAGACTCAGTGGCGTTTCTGAAAATAACACTGCGGTCGGTATACGAGTCTCAGCGACGCGGAGTATTTACCGAACGCTCCATAGACGACGGTGGTTTCAGTTTAGTGCCGGTTTTTATAGACTATAGTGTCATAGATGTTTCCAGTTGCAACGATTCCGTAGTGGTAGCATTTGAGGTGGGAATGGGCGCCCGACGGATTTCTCATGTTCGCCTTGGGTTTTGCCGCGTCTTTAACCCTCTTTCGCCTTCTTTTGACAAGGGAAGAGACCTGCTGCTCTCCTTCCCTAACAGCCGAATCAAACACGCTGTCTGAGAATTCGTTACTAACAAGGTCGTTGCTAAAAGGTAAACTGACATTCGACAGTGAACAAATAGATACAGGATCTGACAACTTGCCAGTGTCTTCTGGCAAGTTGAACACGGACATCAGGGAAACCCCTGTTTCTCCCGCGTCTCCGTCAACCGCCTGTTCTTTGGATATAGCCATGGCTTCCCAAAATGGAAATCATGACAATGACACAAATGCAATTCCCCTGGTTCGTAAAATTCAACATTCAACTTGAAAGAGAAATCGGTTCAGCAATCAGCATCCTGTAACGGTGCAGCATTTATTATACCGTAAAATAGCAACCTACAGTTTCCAAGGAACATTGCTACGCCTGCCATGAACACAGGAATACTGCACGAACTGTTACGGGTACTCATTTGGCAACCCCTTCCACTTTTGCCGTTTATAATGCTGTGCAATCACAGCCGTATGCTTGCAAAAAGCTGTGACAGTTGCAAATTTCTTTACATCGGACTCAACCTCATCAAGTTTCCGATAATAGTACGCACCAAAAGACAGAATCTCTCAGATTCATCCACCAGAGAGTGGCTAATTTTTGACATGAAAAATGCGCCTGGAGAGGCTTTGTTTTCCGGTACATCAGGCTAAATGATAATGGTTTCATAACTGGATTTAAAAGAGATGGGTATAGGTCGCTTTGTGCTTAAGTATGTGCAAAAAATGTTAGTTGGTAAGATTTATTAGTTTTAAATTTCGATTTCCTTCATCGCGAGTTCTAAAAATACAAAAAGTACAATAATCAGACAAGAGATATGTATACCCCTTATCTAAGCAAGCAAGTTCAAGTTCAAGTGGGACTGGAACGATAGGATGAATCCCGTAAGTGTTCCTTCTTGAGCGGGTCGTCGATCCAGGAGTTGATAGCGGTGCTCCGACTTCTTGATGGGTCTAAAACGAAAACACCCGAAAAGCACCCTGGTCCACCAATTTAATGCCCACGTTCCTAACATTAGCTGTCCCAACTATGTCAGTTACGTGAAGTAAGTTAGAGAGGAAGAAGAAGAAGAGAGTAGGGGAAAGCAGTTAAAAGAAGAGAATAATACCAATGGCGAGGAAAAGTAAAGAAAATAGAATCGAAGTGTGAAGATGGGAATTTGTCAGGAAAACGGAAAGGTTTCGTGTTGCCACCCAAGAGCATCTAGTTGACGCTCAAACCCCTTAACCGTAGCTTCCTTGACAACATTTTCTGGAAGCAGGTTCCAGCGCTCGATGACTCGACGCGATAAGCGTGTCTCCGCTCTATCTCGATCGGACCGCGGTTTGCCCAGCTTCATACAATGCCCGCGGAGACCAGATAATCTAGCAGGACTAAATAGCATGGACAAATCAGGACCAACCTTCCCAGTCAAAATAAGGTAGGTTAGGATTAGGTCCCCTCTAATGCTTCGATAGTGCATTGACTGCATCCCCAAACTAAGTAGGCGTTCGGGGTACGTTTGCCCTCGTAATCCCTTGACCAACATAGTACCGACACGCAACACCCTTTCTAGTACCATTTTGTCCCGGACAAGGCATGGTGGACAGGCCTGGACGCAATATTCTAGGTGGGGTCGCACAAACGCTGAGAAGAGCTTCACAAACACATCAGCGGTTAGGGTCCCAAAAGAACGACGGATAAACCACAACATTCGGAAGCATTTACTAGCCGCCTTCTTCCAATTGTCTCCAGAGTGTGTGGAACAGTGGACGACACCTAGATCAACCTGATGAGTCACGTGAGGAAGTACAGTCCCATCGAGCACATAACTTGTGGAGGAATCAGACGCTCCGATACGCAGCACTGAACACTTTGCCCGGTTTATAGGCAGCAACCACAAGACAGACCATTCCCAGAGTCTATCCAGAGCCCGTTGAAGAGCCATAGGACCTCCAGGGATATCAACAATATTCCAGAGCTTTAGGTCATCTGCAAATAAAAGCGATTGTATCTCAAGCTCCTCCGGCAAGTCATTCACGTAGACTGAGAACAGCAGCGGACCTAGGACAGAGCCTTGCGGAACGCCGCTAAGTACAGCTTGTCGAAACGAAAGACTGCTTCCCACACGAATACACTGTTCCTGTCCAGCCAGAAAAGCTGACACCCACTGGAGAGCGCGACCAGCTATTCCATACGACCTCAACTTCAGTGAGAGTCGCGAATGGGGGACAGTGTCAAAGGCCTTGGCGAAGTCAATGAACACCACATCCACTGCATGTTCACTGTCTACGGCTTCAGCCCAGCACTCACGAGCTACCAGCAAGTTCGTCTGACACGAAAATCCTTTGCGAAAACCATGTTGCTCGACGCTAAGCAGGTTAAACCTATTTAAATGGTTCTCCACTGTATCTCGTACTAATTTTTCAAGTAACTTAACGACCACGCTAGTCAAGCTGACAGGCCTGTAATTAGCCGGTAGGTCTTTGTCACCGCACTTGAAAATCGGGCAGACAACAGCCTCCTTCCATTCGGTAGGCAAGATACAGCTGTTGAGTGACTTCTGAAACACACAAGTCAGAGGTCCACTGAGTTCCCCTGCCAATTCGTGCAACAATTTTGGATGAACAGAATCTGGCCCAGAAGCCTTAGTTGGGTTCACCTGTTTTAGCAACCGGAGAACTTGGGACTCCGTTACAGGAATTTCATCCAGACAACAGTCCTCAGGGACTCTTGGAGCTAACTCTTTACATGGCGTATTTGTCTCGCGGACAAAGACGCTTGAGTACTGCTTACCAAGCACGCATGCCTTGTCATAGTCGCTATAGGCATGGGTCCCATCTCCTCGAAGCAATGGTGGAATGGGCGAGTTTGCACCACAGCGTCGTTTAACGTAAGCGAAGAATCTCTTGGGATTTTTCGAAGCAGTATTAGCTAAGCCCTTTTCATACTGAAGCCGGGCCAACCTAAGATGTAGCTTGCACTCATTTCGAACCAACCGATACTTGTCAAACGTGCTGTTCGACGGAGCTGTTCGGTAAGCTCGCCAGCATATAGACCGCTTCTTTAGCAGGCCCTTCCCCGCGGAATCTATCCACGGAGGCTGCGCTCTTGATTCCCTTCTTTGTACCAGTGGGACGTGAGGTGCAGAAATGTCGACGAGGTGAGTCTTAAGCTTTTCCCAGGCTATGTGAACAGTGTCGGTCTCAGATATCACACAAGGCGATGACCTAGCTCTATCCCGCATCGCTTGGAAGTCCGCGGCCCAAATGTTCGGATACCAACTGGTAGTAGCTTGGCAAGGCCTGATAAGGGTACACTGGAAAGACAAACAAACGTGATCGCTAGCGTCAAGAGGCGAGTCGTATTTAATGTCATTTACAAAGTCAAGTGACTTAGCAAAAACAAGATCTAAAATGGACGGCTGCAGATTGCTCATGTACCTAGTGGGGAGGTCCACGAACTGGTGTAGTGGTACCTGCAGCGTTAAGTCCAGCAGTTCTGTACCGAACGATCCCAGCGCAGAACTGCAAGATAGATCATCTCAACAGACCTCTGGGAGGTTGAAGTCTCCCAGCACCAGACACTTGTTCGCAGAGTGAGTGCGTATAAATTCTATGATTCCATTTGAGGTGTTCATAGGGCTTCTATACACTAACACGACCGTAACCTGAACCGAGGAAGCGCAAATCAATACTGCGAGTGCCTCAACAGATTTGTCGAGAGACTGAAAAACGCTGGTCCTCAGGACGTCGATGTGATAACGCACATAAAGAGCTACACCACCCCCTAGACGGCCAATGGAGCGGTCAGCGAGGAACAATGCGTAGCCAGGCAGATATACTTCGCCATCTGTGATTTCCTCAGACAGCCACGTTTCAGTGAAAGCAAGTATATCTGGACGAGATTTGTCTACGAGCAGACCCACCTCGCACATCTTGTTCCTCAGGCTACGCACGTTACTAAGTACTACTTGGAGGGCTTCGGCACGACCAGCCCTGGGTCGTGCGCCAGTAGTATAGGTTCTGGCGGGGCGGAAAATGACCGCCGGCTGACCACCTGAAAACCCACCAATCGGAGACCTTGCTCGCCAGCTGCACGCCGGGCTTTTAGGTCTCTGATGGCTTCCTTTAATTTTAACCTATCCGCTAACGGAAGGTCTGGTTGCACACTAACCGTAGTACCTTTGAGCTTGAAGGCAAATCTCAGTAAGGCCCTGCGCTCTTCTGGGGTGGAGAGGACCACCCTAAGCAGACGGGGTCGAGGATTTGGTTGACCAACCGGAACGTTCCCCAATCTGATGAGCTTCCTGACAGTAACGCCAGGAAAACCTGGTGGTAAAAGCCTGGTCACGCAAACTTTAAGCCAACCAAGATCATCAAGCATGCGCTCGGTGGGAAGAGCGGCAGTGGATTTCGTGACGTTTCTGAAAATCACACTGCTATCTGCGTAAGAATCGCCTCGACGAGGTGTATTTACACCACAGGCTCTACCATTCACGCCACACGGTTGTTTGACAGGAATCGGTGGGATTAAAGGCGACGGCACTTCATATCTCACTGAGGGAAACGCAACACCAGGTGGTGTTTCCAACATAGGCGCCTGTTTCTTGAGCACTTTATCACCTTCCGGTTTAGGGGCAGGGGTTTGCGAGTTTGCCTTGCCCTCTTACGCTTATTCTTCAATGGCCCAGGAGCCCGTAACCCGCCTTCCATTTGGGGCGGGTCAACAATGCCGTCCGAGGCATCTGTGTCAGTTATATCCACGTGAACTAGAGCGTCTGATAGGATGAACGCCTCGTCAACGGTTAAACTTTCAGCAGAAGGACAGTCCGTTACGGCGTCCACATTCGCGATATTCAGGGATTTCATACGAAGACCGATGTAAGAAACTAGGGTTATACACCCTATCTTATCGTCGGCTGAGGGTTGACCTCATCATGACGCACCGAATATTACATCTGGGTGATTACCCCATGTTGAGACAACTACTTCATCTGCGCACACAAAGCTGCACGCGAGGACACCGGTATAAACTTATCGTCCCGGATTTGAAGCGGGTCGCCCATCAACTCTGTTTCGAACGAAGAGTGGTGAATGTCTGGAACGACCTGCCTCAGCATATAGTAGAAGCGAACACAGTGGCTAAATTCAAGATGCTACTAGACAAACAATTTGCAGAGGCAAAGTACAAAGAGCGAAACGATAAATAAAAAGTTCATGTCCGAAGACGACGAACGATGCAGCTACACAGAGTAACCTCTACTCGCTGCTTCCCACCAGTTCTCAGTTCTCAGTTCTCAACAACTGTGAATTTGGATGCTATTGCTTTGTATTCAGCACAGGTGAAAGCCGGGAGCTTCGCTTTCTGAGCGCAACAAGCAGCACATCTAAACAGAAGATTATCACTGGCTGGTAGCATGTTGTACTGATTGGCTCGGAGGCCGGTACAACTTTTGTGATACCAATGAGAACAAACATCACACTGCATACCACCAGATGAATCCGTCACTGGCCTTGAACAGGCAGAATTGCTGCAAGCTGCATTTGACTCATCAAACGAAGACGCAAGGTGTTCATTCGCCTCGGTTTTTCGCGAGACGACCATGTTGAAGTGGAAAACAGAGCAGAATTTAAAACCTCGTATACAACCGTAAAACGACCACAATAAAAGGACAAAACAGGGTGTAAAACGGGATTAAAAAGGGAACGACCGCAAAATTACCAGTAAGCGTCAGGAGGACGCTTTGACCAGTACCACTTTAGTCGATCCAAGATATCTTGGATCAGAGGAAATTTGACAATAGTCAAATTTCGTTCCGAGTGTTTATTCAAACACTGTTTTCCACGTTATTTCAGCTAAAAATCTCGATCAGTATGGCACGCCAAAAGTCGAGTTACCGCGTAGCACTCACAGAACGTTAATGTAAGCATTTCCTTTACATACGTAAAAGCAATTGCATTTAGACTTATTTGCTCCATAAAACAGCCTTTTACACTTAATTGTTTTTACCATTTGCCTGCTTTCGATTATGCCGTGAACTTCAACTAACCTGTAGTCATCAGGCTAATTTATCATAACCGTTTTCACGAAGCTAATCCATATAGCGTTATCTTCTACCTCCCACACCTTATTACCACCAAACTTAGGAATATACTCTGCAGCCACTCAAACTATATTAGATGTTACCTAGGACAGTGAAAGCGAAACCCTTTCCCGCCATGACAAAAATTAGACCTTCCCTATCCGCCATGATGACAGTTACAAATGTGGCGCCAAGTGATTTCCAATACTCCTGTAGTCTATCACAACAACTAACTATGAGAACCACATTAACCTTATTTAATACAAAACCTTCACCAGGTTAACATGTGTATACTATTTATATATACAAGCCGCCATCTAATGGCAACCTCTCCAGTTGGCCTAGCATCCCTACCGAACCAAACCCGCCGCTAGGCGAATCTCAGATATGAGGCTGCGACGTAGTCGCAGCACCGTTACCCCGCAAAACCTAGTGCGCAATAAATACTTTCGTTTTATTTTATCGCATGATTCCCGGCTATCATTGTGGCTTTGCAGTTTTATTCAATTCTGTGCAAATGTGATTTTGTATTTGTTTAAATCTGTCAGAATCCAGATACGCATCGTTACCCCTCAAAACCTAGTGCGCAATAATTAGTTTATGAACATTTTATGGCATTATTCCCGGCTATCTTTCTGCCTTTGCAGTTTTATTTAAGTCTGTGCAAATGTGATATTGCAATTGTTTGAATGTGTCGGAAATCAGATACGCGGTAGAAACAGTATTTTCGAATCCGTGCGCCATGGAGGCTGATTTCCGGAGAATGTTCCTAGGGCGTTATTTTGATAGTTTTTACGAGTTTAATAGTTTGTTTTCAGAGTCTATGCTTCTTCATTACGTCAATTCGAAATGCTACAGCAGCAGAAAGTGTAACCTGTCATGGGTGAAGTACGACGGGGTTATTTATCGATGTGTCTGCTGCGCACGTCGGAAGTCAAAAAGTACAGGAGTGAGACGTGTTTAGTAAGATTTCTCTTTTACTATTCTAAATCTTTCAGCTCACGTAATACTAACTGCCAAGCTCGCGTTAACCTCATTAGAACGGGACGCAAGCTAAAAGTCACAACGTTCGATCTGCCTCACAATCACCCAGTTAATCGCCTTCTTTTTGAGCGACACCCCATCAATCGCCGTCTGACGGACGATGAGTTCACTCAGTCCGTGGATCTTTTCCGCTACAACACCCCAACTGGTACTGGTGATCTATTTCCTTACCTTCCATCGATAGGTTGTCGAAAGGGAGCCGTGGAATTCCCCTCAAACAGAGGTATTGTGCAGAATAGAGTGCCAAAGTAAGCTATTCGGTGCAATTTAAACTCCCATTTTCACTTCATTGTAGCGTCGACATGGATGCCAGTCCAGTAAAGAAAACGCAAAGAAGGAAAAAGCTTGTTCAGATAAAAACGTATTCAATTACCCGACAATAGGCTATATGTTCGCACTACTATTATATTATAGCCGATGAATACGACTTTGTGTAATGATACCCAGGATGGGACGTGCGCGACCAAGGCACGAATATAGTGAACAACGCTGAACCTTCTCTCGCTGCCTTTTGTTAAATACAATGCACAGTTTTTATACCGGTTTCTGCGCTCATTTGAAATTACAGCATTTTAAAAAAGAACTGGACTAGCGGCACGTTTGCTGCCAGTGTAATATGACCCAGGTGGGTTGTCATAGCATACGGCTCGAAGTCTCGTGGTCGGTGTATAAAGGCTCCATCAGTAGCACATTTGGTGCCGATGTAATAGGACACAAGTGGGTTGTAATAGCACACCGTTCCAAGTCTCATGGTCCTTGTATATAGGCTTCAACAGTGGCACATTTGGTGTCAGCGTACTAGGACCTAGTTGGTTTGTAATAGCATACGGCTCGAAGTCTCGTGGTCGTTGTATGTAGGCTCCATAAGTGGCACATTTGGTGCCGATGTAATAGGACACAAGTGGGTTGAAATAGCACACCGTTCCAAGTCTTGTGGTCGTTGTATGCAAGCTCCATCAGTAGCATAGTTGGTGCCGATGTAATGGGACACAAATGGTTTGTAATAGCACACCGTTCCAAGTCTCGTGGTCGCTATATGTAGGCTCCATCAGTGGCGCATTTAAAGCAGATGTAACAGGACCCAGTTGGGTTGTAATAGCATACGGCTCGAAGTCTCGTGCTCGTTGTATGTAGGCTCCGTCAGTCGCACATTTGGTGCCGATGTACTAGGACCCAAGTGCGCTGTAATATCATCTGACTCCGAGGGTTGTGCTTGTAGTATACAGGCTTCGACAGTAGCGCACGCACGATAATGCTGTGGTAGCATCAGATAATGCATACCGTTGGCTGAAAGTCATCCTAATTAATTTCCGTTTGGACGAGAATTGGTAATTCAAAATCAATGTAGGATTTGGTTTTGTGGCTACTGCATTGCGTAATTATAATTAATATGAGGCTTTCCGCTTCATGTTTACGATATTTTTACCAGGAAACTTTCGTGGCTGAAGTTCGATGGGCGTTGGAATATATACTGGGTGACCAAAAGGTCGTACGTAAGGTGTACATTTGCACTGCTGAGGTCCAAAAGTCTGGTCATTTCGAGAGTTACAACGGCACACGCTTTCGCTGCTCGCGCTGAACGGATGCATATTCCGTCGACGTTACGCAGTAATAAATTAAGGACTGGTAAGTACGTACTACCACAGTGACGAATTATTCGTCACCCATGGGGCGTTAAAAGTCACTTGCGCTGACAGAACGTACGGTTAAAAAGAGAGATTTAACGCACTAAACAGCGCCGATAATTATTTAGTACATTAGTTAAACAGAATCATGGACATCTAAAGACATTTATCTTCAGCTCCTTTTTTCCTCCGCGAGTGGCCAAAAACGCGCTTCAGTGAGAAATCTCGCTGTATATATGTTTGGATAAAATGATAATTCAGAGGGAAAATAATGCTGCATAAGATTCCTAGGATTTTACAAAAGCTACGCTGTTAAAGAAGCCACTTAATTATGTCTGCTGTGATGTATCCACTGCTATGAAACATTCCCCAAGTGTTACTTATTTCATTGTATTAATAATGCGTTTCACATTAAAATTCCAAGGCTAATAATATCTGGAGATTAGGAGACTGATTAAATAGTCCAGGAAGAAACTAAAAGTGGACGGCAGGAATTTTTAATAAATGGGCTCAGAAACGTTATGTTTATCTTTTATACCTTGTAGTGAATAATTTCTACTTCAGTTACCAATATTGTATTAGTGTTACGCATGTTTAAGGCAAATATAGCTGCATGCATTGCACAATTCGATGTTTCCACCTCGATAAGTGGACTCATGGTAACGCGAGTTGAATATTGGCACTTTTGCGACGCAGCGGGCACAACTGATTAAGTGGACATCTGTTAGCAGTTGTATCAAATCCGTTTTGCTGAACATCTCGTCTGTGTTCTGTTTTGCGTTTAACAACATCTAAACAGGACGCCGAGAAGACGCATAAAAGATAACCCACGGACTATTAACGGACGCTCGT
>OX104066.1:7653458-7723102 GCA_944474145.2 Dicrocoelium dendriticum
TTGTGACATTGAGCCGAGCTGCCTAGTCTTAGATGAAAAACTGCCTTAGCTCGTTTCCCAGTTCTCCTCGTAGGATGCGTCTGGTATGGATGAGGTCTCGGCGACGTTGGCGATAGTCAAAGTAAAAGAGGTTTATCCTCTTTAGTGGGGTGCGGTACGAGAGTTTGAGTAGCCCAAGGACAAAATTTCGAGGCTGGTCTCTGAATTTTTATATCTTGTCACTTTCACGTTTGGACAGAGAGGCTACGGCTAAAAGTCCGAATTCAAGAATGGGACGGATATGGGAGGTGAAGAGATGTGTAAATAAGCGCGGCGTCCCCTTAGAGAATGAAATCCTTATGACGCTCCACGTGTTGTTCGCCACAGCAGTTCTCTTTAACGTGTCGAGGGTCGTTTCGAGATCAGAAGAAATTTTGGGCCCAGGTCCTTTTCCTGTGTGGCAACCTTGATTAGGTGCCCGCCAATGTGATACATGCGCAGTGGTTTAGCAGCACCTATAGAAAGGACTGAGCACTTATCTTTGTTCACCGGCAAACCCTACTTGGAAGACCAAGAGTGTGGCAGGTTTTCTGTAATCGGTCGGAGTCTTCAAGGCTGGACACTTCTGACCACAGTTTGAGATCGTCTGCGTAGGTCAGACAGTCCGTTTGAAGCATACTAGGTAGATAATTGATATATCTTGAACGGTTCCGGTCCGAGAAAGGAGCCTTGTGGTACGCCACTATGCATCGGCACTTGGAATGAAAGCGAACGGACTAACAATGCCGAGCGTCTTCTATAATTGTGTGCAGACAACGTTGTTGCTTAGTAGCAATGCTTTAAGACGCAGCATGCTGCGATTTGCCACTTGGCGTCCTCCTCTAGCTGGCTAGCGATGGGCCCAAGTTGACCACTTAGCCAAAAGTTAAAGATGGCGTGCTTCCATCCTGCATTAACGGTCGTACTGGAGTACCTGTGTCCACTATCATCATGCCTTGGTACGCTGTCGTTTCTCCATGAACTTTACCGGGAGGCGCACTAGGCGTCCCCTCCGACTGGTAACTAAAAAACTGCCTGCACCTAGGTCAGACAAATTCTATCAAGCCACACTGCATACCGAACGTTTGCGGTATCGTTTTTATGACACTGACCTTAAGCGGCATAGCATTTCCGCCGCCATGCACGACGCCGGTGCACTTGCTTGTGGCACTATCAGTCGTCACCGCACCAGTCACTGGATATCCGTGAGGTCCCTGAACCTGTTAGATGCTAGAAGACACTTCCAGGCTGGTTCTGAACACAATGTGACCAGACGGGCTATTAGGCGTGAACTAAAGCAGAGCCTACGTGCTGAAAGGAAGCATGGTGGACCAGTCGGGCTCAAGAAATGGAGGAGGCTGGAGCAGTAGGCAATTACCGGAAGCTCTTCCAGCTAATCCGCACCACTGGTCCCAGAAAACCGGGCGTCAGTGAGGCAAGCAGAGACAGCGCGGGTGCGCTGATACACAATAAGTAGCGCCTTGTGGCTCATTGGGCGGAACACTTTGAAGATCAGTTCAGCTGGCCCCTTGCTTCCGGACCTCTTCCTACTCAGGTGATTCAGGACGAGCCATGGACGGTTAGTTTAGAGCCCCCGTCGGAGGCCGAGGTCCGAAACGCGATCACAGCCCTCAGTCGTTTTCGTGCCGCTGGCCCGGATTCCTCCCACCTGCATTATTTAAGGATGGATGTGAGGTCCTCTGCAGGGCACTGACCTCCCCATGCGAACGTATCTGAAACAAAGAGAGTGTGCCGGCTAACTGGAGGGAAACGATTATAGTGGCAATATACAAAAAGGGCAGTCGCACAGACTGTGCGAACCACAGGGTTATTAGCCTAACGTCTGTTGTGACAAAATTACTGGCCCCGAATCTTGTTCGTCGCCTCACTGCAGAACGGGAATCTCGGATTACGGAAGAGCAGGCCGGTTTTCGCCCAGGACGTGGCTGTATAGACCATATATTTACATTGCGGCAGGTGCTAGAGCAGCGTCACGCATACCGCAGACCGACAATAGCTGTGTTCCTCGATTTCAGGAGTGCGTTCGATTCGGTCGATCGATCGCTTCTGTTCGCATTACTTGCGCGATAAGGTGTTCCCACGAAATGTGCGAACATTCTTCGTGCTCTATACTGGAACACTACAGGCTGCGTCAAGGTCTCTGGTGTCCATTCGGATAGCTTTTCGACTACAAGTGGCGTTCGTCAGGGTTGTCCGGTTTCTCCGTTTTGTTCAATTTCGTCGTGGATTCTATAATGGAGTGTTCCCTTGCGGAATCTCACGATGTAGGTGTTGAAATGCTGCCTGGTGAAAGGTTAGTTGACCTAGATTATGCTGACGATATCGTCTTGCTTTTCGACGATTTTGCGGCGACACAATCAACCCTGAATAGCCTGTCCAGAGTGGTCCCATTAATTGGTATGCACTTCGCACCTGCAAAGTGCAAAGTGTTGCTTCAGGACCACCAGCCACTTGATGACCCCTTGACGCTTGCTAACTAGGAACTTGAGGTGGTTGATCATTTTACTTATCTTGGCAGCTGCATCAGCAATGATGGGCGCATGGAAACTGACGTGGGCTCACGCATTGCAAAAATCAGAGCTGCCTTCTTGAACCTGTGTCATCTTTGGCGACAGAAGGGAGTTTCCCTCTGTCTGAAAGGCCATGTATACAAGGCCACAGTGAGGGCTGTTCTGCTCTATGGTAGTGAAACTTGGCCCCTTCGATCTAAAGATATGAGGCGCCTTCAAGTCTTTGATCATCGTTGTTTGCGAAGCATTGCTGGTGTCGGATTGCACCAGCGTATCCGCAACTATGATGTGCGTAGGCGAGTACTAGGTAGTGAAAAACATGCTAGCTCCCTAGAATCACAGATTGCACTGAATAACTTGCGTTGGCTCGGGCACGTGCTCCGCATGCCTGGTCACCGCTTACCTAGGAGGGCCTTGTTCAGTCTCCTTGGTGTAGGATGGCGCAAGGCTCGTGGTGGAAAGCAGTTGACTTGGCAGCGGGAAATGAAGTCACTGACAACCAAACTGGGTGCCGTTGGTCCGTCGCGCCTTCCGGGTTGGAGTCCAAGTGACTCACCTTGTGCTTGGCTCGAGACTTAGCAGGACATGGTTTGCAACCGATACCAGTGGCGCGTCTGCTGCCATATCCTAATCGGATTGCCTGTTTAAAGTATGTTTAGTGCTGAGTTATCTGCGGGGTAACGGCTGATTATGACGCTTGGCAGAGAAAGCCGCAAGGAAGCTGTCTCGCCGATGCCGCCTTACCTTTGCTTGATAGCCAGCTGTTTGTGCCGGTATGCTTTTTACACAAGATGTAGGCGCCTTGATCCAGAATGTTTGCTTAGGGCTTTAAGTTTTTCAAGTAAGTCCCCCTTTCTCTTCCTCTTCTTATTATTTCTTTCATAGTTCCTCATGGTTGTATGGCAGCGAAGCATCAGTTCAAATGGCTGATGTACTGCTCTTGATGATGATGATGAACAACGTACTGGACAGTCCACTTGAATACTGTGTGCAAGTGCTGTCGTAACCTATCTCTGGATTTTCAGACAGCGTAGCAGCTACAATCCCGCTTTTCCGCTTCACTAACAAACATTTTAGTTACGACTTATCACTCATAGCGCCATGCATTGGTCTTTACTAAACACAGTTTAGAAGCAAAATCTGAACAGGAGATAACCGATGCATTAACCGGTAAGTTACCCTCACTTTAGCTGCATTGACTCAATACTGCAAACGTAAACCAAACTTCATTTTTTTGACGTCTAGCATTGCATGTTAACCTTGAGCAACGATACAAGAGGTGTGCAGTGCACGCTCACAGCAGCCGGTAAGCACGTTTACCACTGTCAGTTTCGTTTGCAGTCTGTGGCCGCTAGTGTGATTTATCTCATCCGCCAGTCCGCCAACCACTACATTACTGAGGTTCCGACGTGGCAGCAATGGTCACAATACTATTTCCGAAATCAACTTCTAGACAAGCTATTTGACAATGGCAGACCAAAAATTTATCAATGGTGGAATTTGTACCCTCCATGGGTCAGTCGCCAGTATGCACCCTCTTCGCCTGTTGATGGGCGGCACCGAAATGAAAAATTATCAAACGTTTACCACCGAACTACGTTATCTTTCAGTTCCTGGTAATTTTGTCTAAGACTTTGATGACGTGAACCATACACTCTACTATCGGGAGGTGCGCTACATCGCTTCCATAGGATTCAGTAAATCAACCCCGCGTTACATCTATGCAAATTTCTTTCATGAAATAAACTTCCATTTACCATTCCTCAGTGTTCGCGCGTTGTGGGTCAAGAGCGCCTCGCACGCGCTCCCCATAATGACGTGAATATTCGGAATCGGTACAGACGTCAGCGCTCCATTTGTGTCTCTTTTTCGTTACCATTTCCATATTATCACGATTACTCAACATAATGCATCAACGCAGTTGCATACAATGACGGAAACAAATGAAAAGCCATGTGACTCCATTCCAGTTGTATCAATAGCGTTGACAAAGCCCATTACTTACGTTCTTTTCGTCGCATCATCATCATCATCATTACACGTTAGCTGGAGGTGGAAAACACCTCAGCTATTGTGCCGCAATACAAAAGGCACGAAAAGAAAAAACAAACAAACAGTGGCACGCCCGCTGAGTCCGCAGTAACGGATGGACATCGTTCCGGAGAGCTAACAGCTGGCTGCCGTAAAAGAAAGTCATATTATGCCTAACGATTGAGATCGTGATTGGAGGGGGATGCTAAACAGGAGGGGGATGGACAAAGGAACTCACAACACAAACGCCATTGGGGCCGGCTCCTAGCCATATCAGCAAGTGTGTCCAGCCAAACGTGTTCACCGTCCTTAGGACCCCAGCCAGGCAGTCGGGATGCACCAACCGACGCCAACTTCGAAGTGAGGGTTTTCATTTCTCGCGACCAAGTCATCACTTGGCCTCCCCTCCTCCTCTTCCAAACCGCACCCACAACGCGCAAACAATGCACGTCGTGGGAGTCGGTGTGCTGGCATGCGCAACACGTGGCCCAGCCATCGGAGCCTGGTGCGTGATATAATGGTGCTGAGCGGTTCAGTCGCTCTTCCTGCACCAATACGCGACGTCGAACACGCTCATTGCTCACGCGGTGTTCCCACCAGACAAGAGCTAAGCTGCGAAGGCAGCGATGATCGAACGTGACGAGCCTCTTCATGTCTGTCGACCTGAGGGCCAGGTTTCCAGCCATATAGGAGAGTTGAACGGACGGCTGCGTTGTAAACTCGGCCCTTGAGGGCGAGAGTAATGTCGCGTCTGCGCCACAGGTGGCGGAGATTGGCAAAAGCACCTCGAGCTTTTGCTATACGGTTCGTAACCTCATCTTCATCTTTTCGTCGCAATGCCTAAGGTTAACACTGTGGCAACAATAATGCCTTCTATGCGACTTACATGCATTTCATAACCACTGGTTATGCAGGCGCGCTCCGCTTATAGGGCAGTCCTCCCCGTGCCGATTATGCTGCCACCAACGTGAGACCTACGTAAACTTATGTACTGCCAGTCAAGAACGCCTGAGACCATTCATTACTAATTCCATAGTGGCAGAATTGATGCGGCTGCGCTGGGAACAGTTAAAATCATTCCTGTGGGCGTGCAGATGCATTCTCTTTTCCTTCGTTAGCAGTGCTTACTATACCGCCACTGCTGGGCCATTATGGTATAAGGACTATGGTTCAAACGACGGCGATTATGCTGGGTCCGATAACGACACAAATGCTCTGCGACCAATATAGCACTACTAATAAAAAGCCATCAAGACATGTGCAGCAAGTATATGAGGCTTCCCTAGAGCCCATATGGATGAAAATATCATGGAACCCAATTAGCATGAGTGAAGGCCGTTCATGTAGGCTGCTCGCGCCGATAACATAATTGTCGCTGTAGGCCATAATTAGGCTTCCCTGTGGAACATACATAGGCTTACTAAGCGCCGTTCCTTTACCGCAGTGAAATCAAAAATATCTATCTGTATAATGATCGATATGACACTGCTGCTATAGAACACATGATACTTTTCCATGCATCGCTCGTGCCACCAATCGCGACCAACACTGGAGGGCGGTTCAGTGAACAAACAAATGCCACCCATGAGGCAATCATATGGCCTTACTATGTACCCGTCACTTATGCAGGAACATAAACCTACCTATATTCTTGCGAATATTTTGGGCTACTTGTATGAAAAGCTCGCAAACGTTCATTGATTTTTTCCTTCTTCGTTTTGCCATCCGATTATTCCCTATGCTTCCTATAACTTCCGCATATACCGCGTGCGATAAATTTCCCTTAATATTATTCGTAAAACGGTATTAACTTATTATTGAAATGCGTAACCTATTTACTTTACTCCTGACACCTTGATATGCACCATTATACATACCGGTTAAACTCCATGAAAACTGACTGCCACGTACTTAATTATTTACTCAGTTACGTACCGATAAGGTCAGTTCTACATCTGTAATGAAAAGAATGTATACGTTGGTCCACTGACGTCCAGTTGTGTGTATTTGCATTAGGTAATCATAGCGAGGAATAATAACGTGCCGTCCCCTTAAATGGCATTGAACTGAGGATCAGTGTTACCGTCACACGCATACCAATGTATTTCTACATAAGGATATAAGCATAGTTAGATTGGAGGAGCAATACCATTTCTAATCACGTTGAAGTTGCAACATTAGGAATGCATATATTTGTAAGTATATTATATGCATTCCCTTGCAGACAGCATTATGTATACCTAAATGTACGCCTTATTAACCTATATATATAATATATATATATATATATGAGGTTTCATCAACCATTTATGTACCCTATGAAAGCTCATTCCGCCGTTATGAGCATTTACCCACCACATATTGACCAGGGACCGACATGCATTTTCACTTCTCCTTCATTTTAGATCACTTACCTTACTGCTCCTCAGGCATTCATATATGCAATTGACGCTTTCGCGTTACTTTCCCTTTGTAAATACCCATTCCGTAACAAGTCCCATATGTACATAGGTATGCGCATATGGCATGTTTATTTGCCTATTCGTGCCACATCCGTTTACCCCGTTATTTACATATTATTCTCACAGCCATTTCTGTTCTTTTCCACCTATTTCTCAAAGTACGCCAACCATTCTGCCCAGTCGTTTCCAAAAAACAAATAACATTGGAGCATGTGTGGTAAGCAAAATATTCATTGCCCCTTCAATTCAAGTGTATCACTCTTCATATACTCCCTTAAAGTGGCTATTCTTCATTTTCTGATTAACCAAATGCACTATTTACTTATCCAATAACATAGGTCAAATTTAGACCCATTTGTAATATTCCTCCGGTCGGGCGTCCTGAGCTCTTCCGAGTCCAAGTAGTGTGACAAGCTGCAAAATGCAAAATAAATACCTCGTAGACGGTTGTACGCTCGAGCCGCCTAGTAAGAGGCCGATGTAAAGGAAGCAGCTAAGGAAGCACGGAAGAGGAAAGGAAGAGTGCCTGAGAGGAATATGAGAGCAATGATAACAGGAAGCAAAACCGACCGACCTCTTACCTGTTAACGTGTTACCGTGATGCCCGCAGACCGGCTACATTATCCCCCCTCTTATCAGGCGCTGTCCTCAGCGCCCCTAATGGCCCATACCGGCATCAATTTATGTGCCTGCCAGAGGCATTGAGCACGGTATATTAGGCTCGGGAGATACAACGACAAGCAGCACGAGGGTAGAAAGTTAACTGTTGCCTCCAGGGCCACAATCTAGCTCGGTGGACTGCTGTCGTGAACCGGCAGGGTCGCCAAGTATGTAATATTCCTCCGGTCCGGCGTCCTGAGCTCTTCCGAGTCCAAGTAGTGTGACAAGCTGCAAAATGCAAAATAAATACCTCGTAGACGGCTGTACGCTCGAGCCGCCTAGTAAGAGGCCGATGTAAAGGAGGCAGCTAAGGAAGCACGGAAGAGGAAAGGAAGAGTGCCGGAGAGGTATATGAGGATAATGATAACAGGAAGCAAAACCGACCGACCTCTTACCTGTTAACGTGTTACCGTGATGCCCGCAGACAGGCTACACATTTATGCAATTGGAAACTCCGGGCACCTGCTACCAAGGTTACAGTAATCTGTGGTACTATACAAGCTACAGGACCCCGATTCCTTTATACATCCGCTACCGGTTTCTTTATCATGTTTACAAATTATTTAACTACATCTCAGTATCCTACGCTACCCTAATACTCCCGACTGTGCCGGTTGATCTGGGCCCGCAAATCCGTTCCCGCCAGATGTGAGAGTCCTTGTCCTCATCCACCACGATGACACTTACAAATGTGGCGCCAAGTGATTTCCAATACTCCTGTAGTCTATCACAACCACTAACTATGAGAACCACATTAACCTTGTTCAATACAAAACATACACCGAGTTAACATGTGTATACTGTGTATATATACAAATCTCCATCTAATGACAACTTCTCCAGTTGGCCTAACATACCTACCGAACCCAACCCGCCGCTAGGCAAATCTCAGATTCAGATGGACTGGAACGATAGGAAAATGCCTTGAGTGTTCCTTCTTGAGCAAATCGTTGAGCCAGGAAATGATATGGTGCTAGTTCTTAATAGATCTAAAACGAAACACCCGAAACCCACCCCGATCAACCAATTACTGCTCACGTTCCCTGCACTAGCAGTCCGCGCTGTGTAGGTTACGTGAAGTAAGAAAGAAGTAGAAAGTAAATGAAAGAAAAAAGCATGAAAGTCATTAAAATGAAGGATAACACCAAAGAGTGAAGAGAATGACAGAATAAAAACTAAACGTTTGAAGATGGATATGGTCAGTTGAAGGGAAGATTTCGTGTTGCCACCCAAGAGCGTCTAACTGACGCTCGAAACCCTTAACCGTAGGTTCCCTGACTACACTTTCTGGAAGCGAGTTCCAGCGCTCGATAACTCTACGCGATAACCGAGTTTCCGCCCTGATCCGGTCAGAACGCGGCTTGTGTAGCTTCATGGGATGACCGCGAAGACATGGCAACCTAGCCGGGCTAAATAGCCAGCTCAAGTCCGGTCCAACCTTCGCTGCTAAAATGCGGTAAGTAAGGATTAGGTCTCCTCGAAGCCGTCGGTAGTGCATTGAATACATACCCAAGCTAAGTAGACGCTCGGGGTACGATTGCCCCCGTAACCCCTCGACCAATTTGGTACCGACTCGCAAAACCTTCTCGAGCTCCATTTTGTCCCGAACAAGGCAGGGCGGGCAAGCCTGGACGCAGTATTCCAGATGGGGCCGGACGAAAGCTGAGAACAGCTTCACAAATATGTCGGCAGTTAAGACCCCGAAAGAACGGAGTATTAACCACAACATTCTGAAACCCCTACTAGCGGCCTTCTTCCAGTTTTCACCAGAATGCAAACACGAGGAATGAACGACACCTAGGTCTACCTGGTTGGAGACAAGGGGGAGTTCGACCCCACATCTGTTTCAGTCGGCAGATAAAACTGTCGAAGCGCTGTCGGTAGTAATTAAGACTTCCTCAGCTCAACTTACAGTCGTACTTGTGTATAGAAGCCCGGGGAATGCGTCCAAAGAGGTGCTTGACTTTATTCGCTCCCAATCAGCAAACAGGTGTTTGATACTGGGGGATTTCAATCTACCAGAGTTTTGCTGGACGGATCTTTCTTGCAACTCGGCAGAAGGTACTTTCGGGGCAGATCTACTTGAGCTTATGCTACAAGTACCGTTGCATCAATTCGTGGACCTCCACACTAGGTACATGGACGCTCAACTCCCGTCTATTTTGGATCTAGTGTTTGCCAAGTCACTAGACTTCGTATTGGACATCACTTACAGCTCTCCCTTAGGTGCTAGTGATCATGTGTGTTTATCGTTCAGGTGTACTCTGACCAGGCGTCGCCAGAGCATTGCTAAGCCATTTCCAAACATATGGCGTGCTAACTATCAGGCAATGCGTATCAAGGCTGCTGGGATGCGTTGCGAAATCTCGGTGGTTGATACGGTTCAGTCGGCTTGGGATAAATTTAAATCTTATCTCATGGAAGTGAAAGTCCCGGTCCGCTCGACCTCAAACGGCGCGTTCTGCTTTCCCCCGGCGGCGTGTTGCGATTGCTTTGTTGGTGTGCTTGGAAAGTCTGAGCTACGTGGAACCAACACTGGAATATCGTATCAGGGAGTGTACAATATAAGTGGAGTTGGCCCAACCGTCACTACTGGAGGTCAGCGTGTTGATATTTTTATTTGACACTAATCCTTTCCTTCTGGTGCAGTAGGTTAAGACTAGTTTTCACTCCACTACATATTTGGTGACCCCTGTTTTCCTTTATTTTCCTACTGGAACATTTTTTCGCTTGCATAATGTCCAGTACCACTCCCCACATTGACTCTTCTGAAAATTTTGTTGGATTTTCCCTACCTGCTTTTGACGTTAACAGTGCACGTGTCTGGTTTGTACAGTTAG
Source organism: Dicrocoelium dendriticum (assembly GCA_944474145.2). Taxonomy (NCBI): domain Eukaryota; kingdom Metazoa; phylum Platyhelminthes; class Trematoda; order Plagiorchiida; family Dicrocoeliidae; genus Dicrocoelium; species Dicrocoelium dendriticum. The sequence goes on from OX104066.1 coordinate 7,664,001, forward strand.
AAGCTCTTCTCCGTTGCCGTAGAATCACTTCTCAAGGTTCTATGTTTTCCTACGTCGCTGCCCATCTTCCCACACACAGCCGCTGACGTGGTTGACCGACTTGACCCTGTTCTTAATGATTCCCCCTACGATAAGCTTAAGGCTGCCATTTTGAAACGCCTTACAGCTTCTGATGAGAGCAGACTTCATCAACGTCTCTCCGGAGTTAAACAGGGTGATCGTTCACCTTCACGGCTTCTCGTTATATGCGCTCTCTCGTAGGTGCCTCTAAAGTCGACGACAGTGTCTTAGGTCAATTGTGGCTAAAATGTATTCCTTCCAACACGACGGCGATTCTCGCTGTATCCGCCGACGATTTGTCACTTGACAAACTAGCAGAATCGGCCGACGAAGTTCATTGTGACATGTCTACGGGTAAGCCCAGACCCTAGTTCCCCAACGTTACCGCCGAGTCCTTTTCGATCATTTTCACGGGCTCTCGCACCCAGGCTTTCGAGCTACTGTTAAGTTGCTCACAGATCGCTTTGTTTGGCCCAATATGCGCTGTGACATCCAACAGTGGGCAAAGCACTGTGTTACGTGTCTGACTAACAAGATCCATCGCCATACAATCACTTTCCCTGGCACCTTTTCATCACCGGATGCTCGCTTCAGGCATGTCCATTTGGATATCGTTGGCCGTTTGCCTTCCTCCAACGGTTTTCAATACTTGCTGACATGGGTTGATAGATTTACACGTTGGCCGCATGCAGTGCCATTACGGGACGTTTCCACTGAAACAGTAGCGCGTACCTCCATCGAAACCTGGATTTCGTTCTTTGGCACACCTGCTACTATCACGACAGACAGAGGTCCGCAGTTCACTTCTTCGTTGTTTCGTGACCTAAGTCGTTTGTTCGGTTGTTCTCACATATGCACCACCGCTTACCATCCCGCTGCCAATGGTTTGGTCGAAAGCTTCCATCGCCAGCTGAAAGCTTCGATTACCGCTTCTCAGTCGAGCACGCAATGGTCGGAGCGTTCGCCAATAATCTTACTTGGCATACGCAACACGGTCAAGGAAGACATAGGCTGTTGCCCTGCTGAGTTAGTTTTTGGCACGCCACTTAGACTTCCTGGAGAGATGGTGTTCGATTCAAGGGTCACTGGTGAAATGGATCCTGCATCCTATGTCACACGCCTGAGGAGTCGTTTCAGCTACGACTCACGCTTCGTAACCCACAGGTCCATCCTGATCTTCGCGATTGTCACTACGTTCTTGTGCGCATCGATACTGTTCGTAAACTTCCAACGCCACCCTACGAGGGTCCTTACGAAGTTATCGACCGCAAGGACAAGTATTTTGTTTTGGACCGAAATGGCTGCAAAGACTCTATAAGCATCGATCGTTTGAAATTTGCTTATATCGAACCTCTTCCGCCTCAGCAATCTTCAGACGCATCTGTTCCCGAGGACGATCCATCGCCAAGCACTCCCCTACACAGCCTATGTGGGATCCCAGTGTCCTTTCTTCGCAACCCCCTGCAGCCCCCTGCAACCACTCACACACGCAACCGCACACGTTTTGGTCGTACGGTGATTCTTCCTTCCAAACTAGCGTTTTACAATCAGTGAGGCGTACATTTCGAGCCATCGCTTGCCCACTCACGCTCTAAGGTGGAGTACTGTAGTGTTCATAGCTTTTTCATTTTTTGCGCTTTTCTCTTTTCGCTTTTATATGCGTCTTGTACAGCTGTTTTAATTCACCGTTTTTTAATATACACAATTCTCGACCTCGAACGGCGCGTTCTGCGTTTCCCCCGGCGGCGTGTTGCGATTGCTTTGTTGGTGTGCTTGGAAAGTCTCAGCTAAGTGGAACCAACACTGGAATATCGCATCAGGGTGTACAATATAAGTGGAGTTAGTCCAACCGTCACTACTGAAGGTCAGCGTGTTGATACTTTTATTTGACACTAATGCTTTCCTTCTGGTGCGGTAGTGTAAGACTAGTTTTCACGCCACTACACATTCAACGGCACACCTTTTCAGGAGACAGCACGGGTGTTTCGGAGTTGGGATTCATGCGCAGACAATATTTGTTAATTAAAAGTTTCCTTGCAATTACATTGTTCTGTTAATCAGTGTTTGTGCGAACGGACTTGCATAAGTCTTCTATTTCAGCGTTATGGCTTCGTCAACATATTGCGTCGATTCCCTGAGCACGTCCACCGGATGCTCCGTTACAACCATGAGCAGCTCTTGGCCGCGTAGGGACGGTCGCCAGGCGTTGCTACCAAACGTCCCTCTTCGGAATACCTGAACGCTGTGAGGGAACACCGGCCGGCGGAGGAGAACTTTACTTTGGCCCAAGTGACTGTACTGCGGCGAACCAGTAGGTGCTGTGCTGTCATAAGTCTTCAGTGGATTTCGACCAGGCTGCTGCAATAGCGAACTCCGTCGACCTTTCGAACCTGCTGGAAGACACGGATTCAACACTTGACATGAGCACACCCCACGTAGACCCATGTGAGTTGCCACATCTATATAACATTTCATCACAGCCGTATACCACGTCGTTTGATTTCGGACGACGATGACTTTGAGCCACCCAGGAAGCGCATGGTTCCCACAGCCGTTCCATATGGCTCGCCACCTATCTGTTCTTTAACTGAGTTGGCCCGCTCGATGGGTAAAAACCCACGTCAGTGGTCTTCCCAGCAATACAACATGGGTGGATACAAACCAGCTTATACAGGTAAGGGGTACATTTTTCTTAATGTTAACTACAGCGTTCAATACCGCATCTAACTGGGGTGAAAATTCGAACTCCCAGATTCGGAAAACGGCATCGGGTTGGTGCTTACACTTTGTAGCTTGATTGTCCTAGTCCTAGAGTCTACCTCCGACTCCTCCATCACCGTTCCTACAAGCAATTGGAATGGCATTCACCGTAAGCATGTACTTGAGGTTTTACCATTTTCCTGCAGGCGATATGGACCAAATGAAGAATAAACTGAAGTCCATAGATGGTAACGTCCTACATTTCTAAAACAGGGTTTACGTTTGCAGGTAATGTTCAGAAAATTATGGAGACACTGGAGTACGTGAAGAGTTGCAGGAGATCGATGGCTGCAACCATTGCCGGGCAACCAGGGCAGCAGGCAACGCAGCTTCCTTTGCCAATTACATCGGTGGAGGAACTGCAGTCGTTCGATATACTAATGCAGGATGCAGGACGCAGGCAACAAATGGTAGGATGCTTTGATACCTCACATATGCATGCAGCATACTTATCTGGAAGGTGTGCATGGAGAAACGTTGTCGGAGACCGTACGCCTCATGATGCAGCGTCTTCTAACGCGATCCTTGATGGCGCAGATCAATTACTCCGGTTCCCGCAACAAACACGGATTCCGGAAAACGAAGCTATTAACTGAAATGCAAGGTAAGCAAAATCTTTGCCCTTTCATCCTTGTCCCAGCTGCTCTATTAAAACGTTTTTCCGGAAGCAACGTGTCACCCGAGGACGTTACACAATGTCATAAAATACTTGAAATCGATTCGTGGCAATGTATGGCGCGACACGGCCAAAGGTTGTGCAAGCAGTCAGCAGGTATGAAATGGTGGATAACTTAATAACATTCGTTACATAAGGTTTCCCAATTGGTGGACTTGGACTGCCCCGGCGACAGCATGGAAGAAGGGTAACGGTTTCAAACTGAACACGGACCTCTGTTATCAGTATTGATGTCCTTCCATTTAATGCATCCACTACTATACGTCGGTAAGCAGACTTCTTACTAAGAAATGATCGGATGCCATTCCCTCTTTGTGCTCAGTGGGACGGACATACTAAGGCATCACTATGAGTAGTGGGACTGCACCCTGTGCGCCATGTTAAACATGGTTTCCTCCATTCAGTGGCAGCAGGCTGTGCACCATGGTAGCACGCTTACCGCTGTCGTTCATTTCCCTACGCCGCAAGCGAAAATGTCATAGGAGCGGTTAGCTATGACTCGCACGTTTACCTTGCATTTGTAAGCCGGTATGATACCTGCGTTACATAGTATTATTAACGGGCAGGACAGGTAGGGATTTGAGATCCTCATCCACCGGTGTGCGAGCTTGGGTGGGTAGCCAATACGTGGAGCGTACGGGAGTAGGGGCTAGGTGCGGCCTACCGGGGTACCGCCTAGGTGCGTGCGACGTATATTCGTGTTGCGTGCACGTCTATTAGTCCACGCGGCTCAAGGTTAATCACCAACGCCCATTCATGCTCCACTGGTGTGTCTGTCATCCAATGTTCAAAATAGGTTGCTGATTGGACACGGTGCAAAGTCCTTCACTGTGTGCCTAAAACAGCTGCAGTGGAAGGACAAATTTCGCCTTCAAAATGGTCGCCAAACTCATTTAACATGGATTCATGTTTATAGTTGACGGTTAAGGACTTTCGCATTCAAAGTCCTTTTTGTGCTAGCAAGGGTCTAGCAGCAGCCATACTTCGTAGGTTCCAATCATCTCTGCGCATATCCAGAGCTTCCTAAGGGCCACAGTCGATTATCTCCAACCGTCATCCTTTGGGACTGTCTGAATCACATACATGTGCTGTCTGTTGACTTATTCTGGGACACTTTGTTATCCACCAGCCACAAGTAGGCTTCACCCGGATGCCATTGCCAGCCGTCGATACTCTCCCTCTCTTAGTACGTCCACCAGTTCTTCTTATTACCTCTGCCTAGCAGGAGCCATTCTTCTCAGGTTGCAGTCATCTCTGCGCATATCCAGAGCTTACTAAGAGCCACACTTCGCTAGAATGCTGATGTATTCTGTGACACTGTAAGAATCCACTAGTGACCAAACTGCATAATGGAACGTGACCTCTGGCCACCGAAAGTTTTGCATAGCGCCATTATCCGTCGATCTTCTTAACCTCAGCACTTCTTTTTGCAGCAACTAGTGGTCGTAGGTTTCAAGCATCTCTGAGCATATCCAAAGCTTGCTAAGAGCCGCACTCCTTTATCTCCAACCTTCATCCTTTGGGACTGTCTGCGTCTAATACATTTACTGTCTATTGACTTATTCTGGAACATTTTGTTATCCACTAGCCATTAGTAGGCTTCACCACAATGTCATTGCCAGCCGGCGATGCTCTCTCTCCCTTAATACAATTATCAGTTCTTCGTATTACCAATGGCACCTCTGTTTTGCAAGAGCTATTGTTTGTAGGCTCCAAACATCTCTGCGCATATCCGGAGCATGCTAAGCGCCACACTTTTACTTTTCTCTGGGCTGTGTGCGTCACATACATTTGCTGTATGTTGACTTATTCTGGGACACGTTAGGTATCCACTAGCACTGGAACGCTTCACCCCTCTGCCACTGCTAGCCGTCGGTACTATCTCTCTCCCTTGCTATCATTATCAGTTCGTCGTAGTTTCTACGTCACCTCTTTCAGCTGCATTGAGTCAATGAAGACAGCATACCCCTTTGCGCTAGGAGCCACTTACTATCTCTCTAACACTTACTCTCTTGAATTGTTTGCATCACCTACCCTCGCTGGTTTGTTGACTCTGCTGACATCGTAACTATCCACCAATAACTAGAAGACTTAATGCGATTTCAGGTGCTGTCTACTGGTTCACTCTCTTCGCACCATTACCATTCGTTCCTCTTACCTTCATCACGTTTTCCACAGTGATTCGTTGTAGACTCCATATACCTTTGGGCATGTTCGGACCTACAAGGAGACATCCTTGCTTCTCCATCCGGTAATCTTTTCAAATGTCTACATCACTTACCTTCGATGGATTGCTGATGTAGTCTGTGACACTGTAGAAATCCACTAACGACCAAATTGCTCAATGGAATGGTTACATGTGGCCACCGACTGTTCTTCATACTTCCATTATCCGTAGATCCTCAACCTCAGCACCTCTATTTAGTAGCAACTAGTGGTCTTAAGTTACAATCAGCTCTGCGCATACCCAGAGCTTGCTATGAGCCACTCACTATAATTTCCAACCTTCATCCTTTGGGACTGTCTGCGTCACATACATTTGCTGTCTGTTGACTTATTCTGGGTCACTTTTTACCCACCAAGCACTACTAGGATTCACCCCAATGCAGTTGCTAGCCGCCGATATCCTCTCTCCCTTAATACCATTTTCAGTTATTTGTATTATTTACGTCACCACTTATATACTGCGGCGCGTCAATATAAATAGCATACCTCTTCTCGCTAGCAGCCACTCATTATCTCTTCAATACTTACTCCCTTCCATTGTTTGTATCACATACCTTCCCTAGTTTGTTGACTCTTCTGTCACTAAAACCCTCCACTAATAACTAGAACGTTTAATGCGAATTTAGTTGCTGCCCACTGGCTCTCTCTTTTGACACCATTATCGTTCGATCCTCCTATATTCATCACGTTTTTCTCAGTGATTCGTTGTAGGCTCCATACATCTGCGCAAAACCAGAGCTACTAGGAGACATCCCTTGTACCTTCATCCAGTAATATCTTAGAACGTCTGTATCAATTACCTTCGCTGGCATGCTGATGTATTCTGTGACACCGAGGAATCCACTAGTGACCAAGTTGCCTAATGGTACGGGGACAACTGGCCACCGAAGGAATTTCATATCGTCATTATACGTCGACCATCTTAACCTCAGCACCTCTATTTAGCAGCAACTGGTGGTCGTAGGTTTCAAGCAACTCTGAGCATATCCAAAGCTTGCTAAGAGCCGCACTCCTTTATCTCCAACCTTCATCCTTTGGGACTGTCTGCGTCTAATACATTTGCTGTCTGTTGACTTATTCTGGGATACTTTGTTATCCACCAGCCACTAGTAGGCTCCACCCGAATTGTAGCGCCTTGTCGAATGCTACACAAGAACTCCGTAACACCCTTAGCTAGACGAAAGCAGGATATAAGGAATGTCTTTAGAAAATGAAAGGAATAAACGAAAAGATGTAGTCCATATGAGCGAGCATATTGTCAGGTAATAGTCAGATCAAGGACCATGATGGCGCTGTGGCGCGCAAAAACTGTTGCGTCAAGATACAAGTGGGGGGTAAATTTGCCATGTAGTGATCCATGAGCACAGGAGCCCAAACAAGGTTTAGTGCAATCAATGACCATTACGAAGCCGGGATGATCTGTACTGCACTAAAGCATTCTTCATAGTAAAATCAGTTGCACAGGTTGGATGTAGGAGGCTGAGGACTGCGTCAGTGTGAAATGCATAGCTGTGACTTTATCTTGTGGCGAGTCACATCCGCCACGTTGCAGTGTTGTTAAGCGGACATTTGTGGCTTTTTATAGGGAGAACGCTTGCCAGGCGAAAACCCACCACGTCCTGGAACACTGTCGTAGCTTCCGTTGAACTGTAGTGCTAGTCGGCTATGCATCGTATAGACCGATTTTGCACTCTATTATTCGCAGTCGGTTGAAAGCCAAAATTCTTCCTTCGTTGGCCGAATGGCTTAGTAATGTTCCGGCAGTAGTCGTTGAAGCCGGTCAATGATGTAAAAGAGTCGCAGAGTCGAATGATATTGATGCAGGTGAGTAAACACATTGTTAATAGAGGCCGGCTTTTTCTATTATATTGTCCGGCTCGCAACCCGTGTCCAGCTATCCATGCTGGACTTGTCATAGGGACGGTGAGTGCAGTTGTTTCTTGTGTCTGAATATGTCCATAACAGGAAAAAATGCTATTCTCCGCAAAGTGGACTAGTAATTCCTTCAAATGTAAGTGTAATTGTCTCCATGGCCAAGTGAGAACTCCATGCAAGATCATCGGAAAAGCCGCTTATACGCGCGCAATGCTGTCCGTGAAATGACATCAGAAAGCTCCAGGTGACTGGAGAATCGGAATGTTTGAGGCAGTGAAGGTAATCACGCCAGAATTGTCTGTCTTCGGTTGTGGAACAGTGGATCCATGTAAATACATTATTCCAGGTGAGTAAATTGTTCTACTGTGAGTACGAGGCGAGCTAAACCCATTTGTTTAGACCCCGTGGTGGTAGCTTCTCCAGAATGGCGGAAAGAGCTCCATTTGGAACGATGTGTGGGTTCTTCATCTCCCGGAGAAAAGATCAAGCATGTAAACCAGCTGGCTATTGAGGGTGGGTCGACCAGTCCCAGTGGATAAACCTTCTTGTTTTGGCGGATGTATCTGTGGAAATCTCGGGAGAAAACGGCAACGGACAAGAGGCAGCCAAACAGAAAGACAGCAATGAATCAAGAAGCACAAACACAGACTGGTGGCGCGCAACGGTGCTTATGATACATTAAAATTTATGTAATTTTGTTTAGTATACATGATTTGCAAGCGCGTTCTTTACATCACGTCGCTGGTGTGACTCAGACTACAACTACTAGGTAGGAAGAAGGATCTGCACGCGCAGGGTCAAGAGACCGATATAACAAGCGTGTTGACAAAAGTTAAGCGATTAATACGACTGTTGGATCGAAACAGGTAAACCGATGACTAAGACAGCAGTCCGAATGCGAGAGGCGTCTTAGGTGAAACTAAGGACAACTAGGTTGAGACCGAATGCGGGAGCAACATAGGTAAAGCAACGTTCCAAGAAGAAAAGGAAATTTAAAGAATCAGCTATGAGCGGAAGAATGCGGACGGCAGTGCGAAGAGTAACTCGTGAGAGTAATTAGGAGACGATAGTCAGGATGAAAAAGGTTTACTACTAAAGTGTGGTGAAGCCAAGGACGCTCTCGTGCGAAGTATGAATCGTTCAGCTCTGAAAAATCACCGGTAATATCCCGGTAGTCTGAGAGAACTCTGAGAGCCGGAGACCGAACAGACGAGACTTGAATAGTCGACACATCCTTAGGCCTCGTAGTAGTCCCAGAGAATTTCACTGATCAGATGATGACAAAGAAGGGCATGGCACTAAGCGTCAGTCGTCCGATTGAAGGTTTGAGGGTACAGGTTACTGATGGAAGTGCCTATATTAATAAAGGGTAAACAAGTCTAACCGGCTGTCAATGTAAGCAAGACATAGTTTTGAGTCTACAGAGATTAGATCGGTATATCTTGCTAGTCTGGAAAAGGTCAAAGGAGCATACCGGTCAGATGAGACTAGGTTATTACAGGGCACTGAGAGTTGACAGTCCGATTAGAGAAGAAATGATAGTAGAGAACGCCATAAGGAGAGGAGACGGTCCGGATAGAGAGAGGTTTACTTATAAGGTGTGGAAAAGTCCATGGGGCTCGCGAGGTAATGGAGACAGAGCGTTCGGACTTCTCATCAAATGCCGGTAACGTCACAGCAGTCTGAATGAATTCAAAGAGCAGGGGACCGATCAGACGAGACTAGATTAGTCAGCACATTGAGAGTAAGTCGAAGAGTTAAGATGGGAAGATAAATAAAGAGTCAGCGGAGACGGATAGGTTTGGGATGCAAGAGGCCACATGAATATAAGGTATGCAAGTCAGGCAGGCTCGCAATGTGAGAGAAGTTGTGTGTTGGTGAAACAGAGCTTAAAACCACAGTTCGCTAGTTAGGAAGCAGTCAAAGAGGATAATAGGGCAGGGCTCTGAGAGCCCGCTATGCGGATGAAGAAGAAATAAAGACAGGCCGCGATAAGGAGAGGCCAGTGTCGAGAGTAGACTTTTAGGGTAAGAAGTGCGACAGTTAACGTGGCTGACGAGGTAATGGAGACAGAGCGTTCAGTCTTTCGAGCCATGGTCGGCCACGTCACAGAAGTCCAGCAGGCTCTCGAATTGAGGGAAACGCGGCTTTGAATCGGCCGTGCCTAGACCGATAACATCCTGTTAACCTGTAGTCCCAGGTTATTCGGCTCATGGGATTAGGCTAAATTAGGGCAGGGCGCTGAGAGTTGGCCGTCCGGTTGAAGAATGATTGAACGATGGCCAGTAATGTCACAGGAGTCTGAGACTGGATTAGTCGGCGCATTGTGATTGAGGCTGTAGTTCATTTGGGAGGCAGTTGGAGTGAGTCGCGAGGTGGACAGTAAAAGATGGATGTGGCTGCAGTAAAAGAGGGTGAACAAGCGCAGCAGGCTGTCGCGGTGAGGGAGGCATTGCGTTGAGTCTACAGAGCCTGGAACTTTAACATCCCGGTAGTATGAAAGAAGTCGAAGGGAAGCAGACTGGTCAGCTGAGACTAGGTTATTGCAGGGCACTGAGAGTTGGTAGTCCGATTGAAGAAGGATTGGAAACAGAAGACGCACCAGCAAATGACAGGATCAGGATGGAAAAAGTTTTCTGCTAGGATTTGGAGAAGCCAAAGTTGCTCGCGTCTTAAGAGCAAAAAGAGCGATTAGGAGAGGAAAAAGGTTGGGATAGGAAGTACTTTACTGATAAGGTGTGGGAATGACATTGAGGCACTCGTGTAAAGGGGTATAGAGTGCTCGGTGTTCCGAGTATTGGCCATTGAATTCACGGTGGTCGTAGAGCAGGACGCCGATCAGATAGGACTAGTTAGTCAGCGCGTTGAGGTTGAAGCGTATAGTTAAGGTGAGAAGACAAATAGGGAGGGGCAGCAGAAATGGACAGGAATAAACTGCATAAGTGTAAGCGATTCCAGCAGACTGTCAAGGTGTAGTAGACTTAACATTGACTGCAGGTCCCAGACCATTTGCAACTCCGTAGTCATGGATGCAGTCAGACTGGTCAAATGAGACTAGGTCATGCAGGGCACTGAGTTTGCCATCCGATTGCAAGAGAAATGAAAGGAAAGAGAGCGATAAGGAGCGGACGGTTTCGGAAGGAAGGGAGCTTTATTAGTGCTGGTTGAAGAATTTGTTTGTCTATATGTGATCGGGGCCGTTCTCCCAGAGCTCGTCCTCGGGGATGCAGATGCCCAGGATCTCTGCTACTTTGGGGACGCTTAATAGTCTATTTATGACCGTGGAGAATTGCGTGATACTATCAGATGCTCTGACGGCTTCCGCTAGCTTATTCCAGACATGCGCATATCTATAGAGGAAGAAGTTAGAACGTATGGAGCAACGTGTGTTGGGTAGGGAAAATGAGTGTGCCTTATGGCGTAGAGGATAACGTGTATCGCCAGGCGGCTGAAAAAACTAGCGACACTTGAGTCAGATATTTTGATTAGCTTATATAGGAAAACAAGGTTGGTTTTAAGTCGTCGCAGCCAAAGCGGTTCCAGACCAAGCTGCTTGCAGCGGCCTTGATAGTTGAGCGCAGATGCTCCTAATAGACGTTTAGTGAACGAACGCTGGACTTTCTCAATAACCATCCTGTCACTTTTACGTGAGTTAGTAACAACGATTGAGCAGTACTCTACTATAGGCCTGGCACACAACTTATAGAGCATGAGTCGAGACTCTAGCAAGCACATTGACTTCAGTATATAGCCAATGATAGACCTGGCTTTGGCAGAGCTATAGCTCGCTTGTTCCGCAAAATTCAATGAGCAGGAATAGTGTACACCGAGATCGCGCACAGTGAAGCTGTTATCAAGTGGTGTACCGTTAAGAGTTAATAGTTTGGGGGTATGGAGCATCGGTAGGAAAGGACGTTGCATTTCGTTGGTGAAAACTAGTTTCCATAGATCGCACCATGTTTCAAGAGCACTGAGATCGCTTTGAATGCTAGAGAGGCTATTACGTAGACAGCTAGGGTCAAATGAGAAAATAACTTTTATGTCATCGGCAAAAAGGTACGGCGTGCCGTGTTTGAAGACCTGGAATACATCATTAATGTACAGCAAAAACAGCAGAGGACCCAGGACGCTGCCTTGGAATACTCCGCTGGTTACGGATGCCTTTTTAGATGAGATGTCGCCCAGTTGCACTGACTGCGTTCGGTTGGAAAGGTAGGAAGAAAACCATGAAAGGAGATGGCTGGAGACACCGTATGCTGCTAGTTTAGTCATTAAACCATTGTGTGGGACCCGATCAAACGCTTTTTTCATGTCCAGGAAGATAATAACCAGTGCCTGACCTAGGTCGATGGAGTGTGTCACGTGGTTTAAGAATTCAAACTGGCAGGTTTGACAGGATTTAGTCAGCAGGAACCCGTGTTGGGACCTATTGATAAGCTTGCGTGGCAACAGAAAGCAAAGCATCGCGTCCTTTATTATTCTTTCCATGAGTCGAGACGCAATAGCTGTGTGACTAATGGGACGATAATTGTCAATATTTAGGCGACAGCCTCGTTTGTGTCGTGTTATGACGGTTGCGTGCTTCCAATTGGACGGGTAGTGACCACTCTTCATTGAGAGGGTGAAGACATTGAGGAGAAGGACTGGAATGTCCGGACCTCCGAGTTTTAAAATGGAAGAAGGCATACCGTCAGGACCTGGGTAGTGTGACAGTTTCAACGAGCAAAGTGCTCGCTTGATAGTGCATAAGTCAAAGTCAATAGTATGAATTTGATCTTCAGTGAACTTGGGAATCGTATTTGGCAGTGCCAAGTCATTGCTAGTGAAGGAGTTACAGAAATGCGTGTTAATGAACTCGCAGAGATCAACCGCATCAGTGATTATACTTTTATCAGTAAGCTCTAAGGTAGTAATCGGGATATCTTTTCTGCCACCCCGCTGCTTCAGTAGTCGAATGAGAGACTTTGCTTGTTTTCAGTACAAAGCGCTGCATGCTCTACTAATGTACGCGCAGTACTTTGTGAATTTCTCCAGTCGGCTAGCAATTCGTTTATATGGATGATTAAGGGAAAGCTTTTGGTCTTGATGTAGCGGGAGCGCGTTTTCTTGAGCCTGCTGTTCAGTTTGCGTGTGAAAGTGTCATCAAGCTTTTGACGCTTTTTGCGTTTCTTCTGTTTTAGAAGGCTTACTCCGAATGCCTTTGCTGACCACTAATATTCTCTGTCCTAACGTCACTATATGTCACTCTTCTAAGCTTCCTCACTACCGCAACAATTCGCAGTATGCTCCAAGTCCCTTCTGCGCAGATCTTGAGCCTGCTAAAATACACTTCTTGTCTGTCCATCATACATTCTCCTCCGATGGCTTATTGATGCATTTAGTGACCCTATAGGCATACACTAGTGACCAAGCTTCTGACTGGAATGGCTACATCTGGCCACTAATAGTCTTGCCTGGCGCCACCATCTGTCGGTCGACTTAAAGTCGACACCTCTTTTAGAAATAGCTGGTGGTCATCGGCTCCATGCATATGCGATTATCCAGTGCTTGTTAGGAGCCACTCCTTATCTCAATAACTCGTGTTCCGTTAGAGTATCTGCATCCAACCTTTCCGCTGCCCTACTGCCAATTGACCACTAGATCTCTCTTGCAGCAACCTATTTATTTTCACTTATTCTGCGCTCCCTATCGTATTATGCCAGCTACTTGCTCTTCATGCACCTTGCAATCACCACCTATATTCTAACTCTCTTTGCTCTCTCCCCACGCAATTTTTGTCTCATAATAATAAACCGAGGCTTAGTAGTTTACTTACCGGTACAACGCTCTTGTCTCTACGTAGGTGTTAGCAAGCCACCCATACGGCTTATGATTCTATAGGATAATAAAAAGGCACTTTCAGCATAATTATTGTTGCACAGTGTACATGCTTTTGTCTCAACTGCAAACGTTATAAAATAAAGCTTTAACAGTGTTTAACTCCGTGCCTGTTCTTGAGGTCTTCTGTTGCTTGTCCCTCACTTTCCCTTTTCTCCGAGGTCCGGAACGTCTTGGGGATCTGGGATTGAACTGAGGAACAATTTTTGCCCAATATAAACGTAACAACCGACAAGGACTTACGTGGAGCATGCTTGTACACCAAAGGGACTCAGCTGAAATCACCACAACCCTTGTCCAGTATGGAGAACTGGACAAATCTTCATACTCCTATACATTATACATCTGAAAACTCCAGACAGCGGCAACTCTGAACTTTTGCTCATTTGGACAAACAACTAGGTTAGGGAACCTACGGTTAAGGGTTTTGCGCGCCAGCTCGATGCTCTTGGGTAGCAGCAGCAAACCTTCTTTTTCCTAGCCGACTCACCTTCACTTTTCAGTACTTTCTTTAACGAGTCAAATACCTTGGTATTCCACTTGCTTAGCTATTTCCACTTTCTCTTTTGCCTTCCGAGCTTACTTTTTTTCTTACTTCACGGAACAGACCCAGCAGGGACTACTATGGCAGGATACGTAGGCATTAACTGGTTGGACAGAGTGTGATGCGGTCTATGTTTTAGGTCCATCAGTATTTCAAAGTTCGCCAACTCTTGGTTCAACGACCCGCTGAAGAAGGAACACTTACGGGATAACCCTATTGTACCAGTCTCGCTTGAACTTGAACTTGACTATGCGCAATGTTCCTCTCCTCACCGGGCCTCAACAATCATGGCCACCCCGATCACATTACTTGTCCAGATAACAGAGGAAATTGGGATCCATTTGTCTGCGAATAACCGAATATGAAACCAGTCGTCAAGCGGCTTTGCCAGTTAAACCTTAATATTCAAATTGCTTTACGGCAGTGTTGCAGGACGTGGTGGGTTTTCGCTTGGCAAGCGTTCTTCCATGCCACAAATGTCTGTTTAAACCACACTGCGACGTAGAGGATGTGACTGGCCACCGAATAAAGTCACTGCCCACAACTACAAACTGGCAAACATAGTGGAAAACAGAGTGATTATAACACGTATGCAATAGTTAAACGACCACAATAAAAAGGCAAAAAATGGGGTGCAAAACGGGGTTAAAACTGGGAAAAACTGGAAGAATTACCAGTAAGCGCCAAGACGCTTTGACCAGAACCGCTTTAATCGATCCAAGATATCTTGGATCAGAGGGAAATTTGACAATAGTCAAATTTCGTTTCAAGTGTTTATTCAAACACTGTTTTCCACTTCAAATCAACTAAAAATCTCGATCAGTATGGCACGCCAAAAAGTCAAGTTACCGCGTAGCACTCACAGTAACTCAGGTCAGCCAGAGGCTTAACTATGGCGGGATGTACGCTATCAGGACCGGCTGATTTATAAGGGTTCAAATTGGCCAGCACTGTGAAGACCTCTGACACATTGAGAATAATTTCCCCCCATTGTGTAGCTAGTTGAGCAGTGCGGTAGTGATGGCAAGGCTGACCCACTATCCTTCCGATGCAGGCTTTGGTAGACACGTAGCAGCACTTCCACTTTATCGACGTCGTCTACAGCCTGGGTACCGTCCTCCATGGTTAGACAGCCGAACACCTCTCTTAAGGAATCCTTTGACTGGACATAACTGTAATAACACTTGGGATTAGTTTTCGCAATTTTAGCCAACCTAATCTCATATGAGTACTTCGCCTGCCGCTGTAGCTTAATAGCCATGTTTCGACACCTTTTGTACTGCAGCCAGCGTCGAAAGCCCCGGATTTCTTGATATTTTCTCCACTCAGCATTGCGCCTCTTTATCGCTCTATCAATTTTTCTTCTCCACCATCGGGGTTTCCCAAGATGTCTCCTAGGGCGAAGAGGAGCAAATTCATTCAGCAACTGTACAAATCCACTTTTAAGTAGAAGCCACCTCTGTTCCAAAGTGGCCTTGTCCTGTTCAGGGACCTAAGTGATTTGAATGTCTCGATCCCGCAATTTCGTCAAATCAATACGATTTAAATCTCTTCCCATTCGACGGTTCTCTGCAAGCCTCGGCGTGTCCAGAGAAATGGTCAAAACACAATGATCACTCTTACCTATGGGTGGCTCCACGCATAGGTCAGTTAAGTGACCATGTCTGGCGATCACGATATCAAGGGTTGAAGGGGTACTCCCAGTACGACTTCTAGTCGGGACATTGACGTATTGCTTGAAGGCATTTACGTGTATCCAATCTACTAGTTCCTTCTCTAAAGTACCCACTCTGTTTTCAGCATGCTGCCAATCAGCATGCGGAAGGTTTAGGTCACCGACGATCAGAAAATTAGGTGCGGCTATTGCCGCCTGTCTTAGTAACATACCAAGATCCCTGTCCTCTTCTCGGGTAGACGATGGGCTACGATAAACACATACTATAATCTCCAATTTACCCCATGCTCTTAGATAGCAGGAAACCGCCTGAACATTAGCAGAACTCATGGTAAATGGAGCCTCCCAGTGTTTATATTGGCACCTTATAAGCAAGAGTACTCCTCCACCGGTCTGATACCCGGGCCTGTCAGCCCTGTAGCACGCAAAGTCTATAAGCAGATCACCAATAAAGTCATCTGAAGAGAGCCAGGACTTGGACACAGCGGCCACATCAACATGCTCACAACGTGTCACTAATTCCCCCCATTTGTTACGCACACTACAACAATTAGTGTACCACACGCTTAGTCTCTCCGAACGCGGTTGTTTCCCCTCGGACGTAGAGCCCGAGGAGACAACCCGTTTTTTTGTACCATTTCATTTCGATCAGCTGCCTGAGTCGATGAATCAACGCTGGGCTGCTGTAACGCATTACGGGATAATCCCTTTCCTGGCTTCGCCCGCCTAGGCTTGTTGGATAAACTCCCAATGGGTTTCCTCCCATTTACCTGAGTCGACCTAACAGCAGTGCACTTCGGATTATCTGTACGGTCCAATTTAGGTGTGGCAAGTTTTTCATTTATCCTGTCATGTTGTGAAAAGGGCATACCACCCATGGACTTTGGTGCCACTACTGTCGAGCATGAGGCCTCAATTGTTTTTGAACGCACCGGCTGAAGTCCCATTGCCACACCTTCACTGCCCTCTTCCGCCATAGAAGTGTGATTCACATTTCCATCAAGAGCAAGTTTCTCCACAACCAAATGCAGGCCAGGAGTTATCTCGCTGGCGTCTTGTGAAGGGGGTTGTCCAGACAAGCTGACTGCTCTTGCCACAGGAGAGCAAACGCTAGAGTTTTTCTTAGGTGTCTGCATAACGTGAGGCTCACTATCATGAATTCCAACGTGTGAGACCGCAGATTCGTTAGCCAAGCTGGTACTAGTATCTTCTAACCGGCTCAGCCGAGGGGCTTTAGCCTTCGAAGTTAGTGTGTCCGGTGCTATTTGATACCGACCATTTGTCTGACTTGCAACCAATCCAGCCCTGTTAAGTAGAAGGTCCCGGTGTATAGGGTTCCGAAACTCAACCAGGATAGGCCTTGCATAACCTTGGTGGCGGAGCATACTTGTTTCTCTCCAGCTGCCAACACGATGTACTCTCTTGATACCAACGTATAACGGTATTCCGGCTATACGAAGGATATCGTGCACTCGCCTTCTGTCTAGGTCCCGTCGAGTTCTAGTTTCTCGGATGACTGGCTCCTCCCTATTGTAGATAAGAACGTTTCGTTGTCTACCCATTGCAAGTTCAGCACCACGCAAGTAACATTCCAATGAAGACTGCAACTCTTCAACTTTTGAACGCAATGTCTCAATTAGCAAGCTCTGGTCACGAATCAACTTCTCGGCACTGTCTAGTCTATGCACACAGTTCCTACTAGCGGACACATGCACATCTGAGACATGAGTAACTGAATCAAAAGTCCGATCGTGTATCAAACGAGAACCAATGTCGGCTAAGCACACGTAGTGGAAGCAAATCCACTTTAATTGGGAATGTCGGGCATAAAGATCAATAGAGTCCTGGTCTAATCTAGAGCAGTTGTTATGGTACCATAACAAGCATCTGTCGCACTGGATTCCCTCTTTGACCTCAACGCCACAAGTGTGCTCACCACATTTATAGCCAGCCACCGATGTCATTACAAATAGCACGTAACAGCTCCGTATAGAATAATAAAGATAGGTAGTTTGGTTGGATTAACTGACCAAACTAATGCAGGTATGACGGCTTAAGATGAATGAGTAGTCAAAACAAGTTAATACAAAGGAGAATACAACAATATTGAATAAAAATATAAACACAGCGAATTAACACAACCAAAAAGAACAAAAAGAGAAGCAACACTGGAACAAACTCACGCGGTTACCGAAGATCCAAGATATCCTGGATCAATATTTGATGGAGCAGAGTAAAGATTTCCCACTCAGTCAGTTTAGATCACGCTTCCAAGCCAAATTCGAAGGTAGAAACTTCTAGATAGAGCTTTTCAAAATTTCATAGCGCGCGGGCTTTGAGATTCCAGCGCCAAGTGATTTCCAAAACTCCTGTAGTCTATCACAACAACTAACTTTGAGAATCACATTGACCTTATTTAATGCAAAACATATACCAGATTAACATGTGTATACTATTTATATATACAAGCCGCCATCTAATGGCAACCTCTCCATTTGGCTTTGCATAACTACCGAACCAAACCCGCGAGCGCGTCGGATCAATCGAAAACAGCTGATCGTATTTTGGAGTCGGCACTGTTTGCTGTACTGGCTGCTGGGGATGAATGTTATGAAGTGCGTTCTTAAGGTTTGGTAAGGGTTTAATAAAGGTATATTGATTTAGGGGAACTGAAAATGGTGGTGCATTACTTTACGATGTATGATGCGGTGTTTGTTTTAGTGAGCAGGTTTTGTGTCGGTTTCGCTGCACTGGCTGTGGATGAAACTCTTGCGTTCCGCGCTGCTTTTCGCCAATATCATAAGGCGTTTGATAACTTCGAGGAAGATTTGAGGCTGTTTCAACTTCAGACGGCGACGAGTTTTTACGAATATGACGTGTTGACCGCTATGTCGTATAAGAGGAGGTCAGGTCAAGAGCTACCGGACAGAATGCGGTACAAATGGGTACAGTATCGTTGTGTCCATTGCACCCGGAAAGGAGAAGGTGGCAGTCGGTAAGTGCGAAAGTTTTTTATGCGTAATCCATGTTGCATGGGTATGTCAGCCTCGGTTGTAAAGCGAGCATATCCATCAGTGCTAAGGGCGTCTACTATGAGATAGGCTCGCATTGTCTGGTGCATAATGATAACTTTCACTTTAGGTATCCAAGTTTGTACGTGGGTAATCGGCGGCTGACTCCTGAGGCGGAGCGGCAGGTGTTTGATTTAATGCAGTCCTTCCGTAATACCGGAGAATGGCGAGACTATGTCTTGGAAAGATACAACAAACGATAGAATCGACAAGACCTATTTTCCATCCGCCATCGCTTAGGTGGAGTATCTAAGGGGAGTGATGTAAACACGGTAGCGGAATGTTTGAGTAAGAACGGCGCTGTGCGTGTAGAAAGAGATGGGTCGAAAGTACGATTCGTATTTTTCGTTCCTGCTTCAATGACTACCATAGCGGCGAATTACGGGGACGTACTTCTTGCGGACGCGACGCATCAGGTGAACCGCGGTGGTTATGTTCTTTGGCACTGCATGGTGCTTGACGGTTTCCGCGTAGGTCGCAGCGTGTTTTACGCCTTAATGCCCAAGGAGACAGCATGCAATTACCTGGAGGTTGCTCGAAGCATGTCGGAAATGTTGCCCACCACCTTGTCAGCGATGACTATAGTCATGGATAGTTGCCCGGGTGAAATGAAGGTATTTAAGTCGATATATGCGCGGACCACGGTAGTATTATGTCGGTTTCATTTCTTGCGGGACGTTTCACGCAGACGCCAGTCTTTGTCAAAAGTGAAGAAGGCGGACAGAGTTTTGTTCAAGCAGTGGATGCACAGCTTAGTGTACACGAAGACGGAATTACAATTTCAGATGCTGCTCTGAGCGATTAGGGTTAGAAGCAAAGAGGCATTCACTTACCTCAGTCGCATGTGGTAGCCCTTCGCAGGAAGCTAGGCGTATCACCGGTTGCGCGATGTGCGTACGTTGGGTGCCTTCACCACAAATAGAGTGGAGAACGAGAATATGCACCTCAAGTGTGGATTAAGCGAAAGGACTTCGCTGTTGCAAGTTTTTGAGGCAGTTGTACGTAGAGAACGCGAGGCGGATTCACGTTGGACCACATCACTAGGCGAATTGCGGACGTCGAAATCGCGCACCATTCCGGCAACAGGGCGGATGCGGGAGCTGCTTTCCTGCCTTTCTACTTATGCTGCTGCCATATTCATGGGGCACATTTTTTCGGAGACGGTCACCTCAATGCGGCCGAACGGCACTGGGTATGACGTATTGGGTAAGGGAGACCGAAAGCACAACGTTTTTATGGGTAATGAGATGAGCTGTGATTGCAGATTCCTTAGGCAATAGGATATGCCATGCGCACACATTGTACGAGTAACTGGGATGTTAGCCGCAGACGTTACCCCCTTTAAGCACAGAAGCCGCTGGTCGATGCTGGACCATCAGATTTCTGTCCCTGATGGGGAAAGCTTTAGTGCGGAAGTTGCACCGTTGCCCTCCACATCCGCTTCCCCGCAAGTCGTATTAACGCGTGAGGAGAAGTTGTCTCGTGCTAACCGGCGGTTCGGTGATTTAACCGTTGTCATGACCAGCCTGGGTACAATGGCTTTGCTTGAGGCGAAGCATTTCTACCAAATCAGCCTAAATACCTTGCTTCGGAGGTAGAGACTGATGTCCATTGGAAATTGCCTTCCTGAAAACGTCCACCAAGCGGCCGCCATACAACAGCGTCCACGGCCCAAGGCAACAAAAAGGGAGCAGTCATTTTCGCATAGGGTGATGGAAGCCCCACAACTGTCAACCGAAACACACCCCCTGCACGTCCGATGCATGCCGACTGTCACCTACGCAGTGTGCAAAACGGTGAATAAAAGCGCTTGAGCGGAGCATATACAACTTGGGAACAAGAACGAAAATGCATGCATAATTTGCGATACGGAGGATGGACCGATAACCAGTGGAGACATCGTTCACTGGGTGATGTGCTGCATATATAACCAGTGGCTTCATCAAGTATGTGCCGCGTATACCGGAGACCAGGAGCAATATACGTGCGTCCGATAGCACCAGTGCCTACGGTGGCATGCCTTTCATGTCGTCAGCGGAGTCGGGAACTCTTAATGTGTACCGACTGCCCGGTAATTAGAGTAGTCAGTCAGTACAGTTGCGTACGCTTGCATTGCGGTGACGTCTTTCGTGGCGTCAGGAACCTCTCACACTTAAGAGTGGCGAGCTCATGTGAGTAGTCAGTGACATGCATTGCATTTGTCAGCATCGCTGTGATATCTTAAGTGCAAGTGGGTACATCTATTAATAACTGGCGTCCACGTTATATGAGTTACCGGTAACCTCTATAGCATATAGTAGCATGCCTGTGACGTCTTAAGTGCAGTCCGGATTACGTAATAACCACCCGCCGCAAGCTTATATTATTGGCGACTTAGCTCTATCGCACATGGAGGCATTGCTGTCGTATCTTCTGTTGAGCCCGCAGCATACGATACTTAACAGCGGCGAACAAAACTGAGCAGTCGTTTAAGTTTATTGCATATGGTAACATCGCTGTGACTTCTTAATCAGAACCGGGAACGTCCATTAATCAACAGCTGCCTGCGTATGTATACAGTCCATTTGCTTTATTGCAAACGTTAGCATTGCCGTGACACGTTCCATCTAGCGGGCGACATCCCATAATTACTGGCGCCCAGTGTATGCGAGTAGGGCGGTTGCTCTATTCATTATGGAACAACGCTTTACTACGAGATAACATTACCTGGATGCGGAAGTCCCTTGGGAGACAAAGTATTGCGAAAAGTGAATTGCATGACAACGTGAGAACCGTTGTGGTGCCCTCACCACAGACTTCAGTAAAAAAGCGGAGATGTTGGCATAATAAACATACAAATGCACTGTAGGCGTTAAGGAATTGGGGAAAGTTTGAGAGCTTAAATGGACCAAAGGCTATGCTGTGACATATTCTGTGCACCCGGCAACATGTGACAATTACCGGCGTCCACCTCATATGAGCTGTCATTTACCTCTACTGCCTACGATAGGATGTATTTTATATCTTCAGTGTAGTCGGGAACATTTAGTACTTGCCACCCGCCAGCTTCTCAGAGAAGACAATCAGTTCCGTCGCATATGGAAGTATTGCTGTGCCAGCTTCTGTGCAGTCAGCAACCACTAACACTTACGAGCGGCCCACTTAGGTGAATAGTCAGTGACCTCTTTTGCATATCTTAGCATCGCTGAGACATCCTCAGTAGAGTTGGGATCGTGCAATATTTACCGGCCACCAGCTGATGTTAGCAGCCATTTACCTCCCTTGCATATAACTAAATAAATATATATATTCCCTTTTAAATGTTAAGTGTAGTGGCGATTATCTCAGACCTATGGCCCCCAGAGTAAATGAGCAGACAGTCAGCTCTACTGCATATGTTAGCATAGCTGCGACAACTTAAGTAGAGTTGCGATCCTCTGATAATTAACGGCCACCAGGTTACATTAGCATTCCTTTAGCTATGTGCATATAAATAAATATATATATTCCCTTTTAAATATTAAGTGCAGTGGCGATGATCTCATACTTACGGCCCCCAGACTATATGAGCAGTCAATCAGCTCTATTGCATACGTTAGCATTGCTGTGACAACTTAAGTTGAGTAGAGATCCTCCGATAATTATCGGCCACCAGCTTTTGCATCACTCCTTACATATACATAAATACATAAATACATTCCCTTAGAAATATTATGTGCAGTGGTGCCATTTAGTACTTAGCCGCACCCAGCTTATATGAGCAGTCAGTCAGCTCCATTGCATATTTTAGCATTGCTGTGACACCTTCTGTGGGGACAGCAACCTGTATTACTTCACAGCGGCCAGCATATTGTAGTTATCAGTTAGCTCCATTGCAAATTGCAGCATTATCGTTAGATAGTATATGAAGCAAGCAAGATATTTTAATTACTGCCGCCTACGATCTTTCGGTAGCTCGTTTTATGTAATGCGCATACTTAAACACATAGTCGCATCGTTTTTCCTTTGTAGTCCGACGGTAACCATTCCAAAACCCTTTGCAGACACGCGAAAATATTTAAAGTTTACCGTTTATTTATCCACCTAAATAATTTTAAAAGCGCCTTCCTCCATTAAATAGCCTGCAGCTAAAGTCATTCATGTACCGCATAATATACCACTAGGCGTATCTAGATATAAACTGATTATCCAAATTTTAGATTCTCCTTGCATATTCACGTCCTTTTTACATAGACGGACGCTACCGCATTAGCACATCATTTTGTACTGCTTGTAAATTGCTTGCAAATGTCCTAACCATTGAGTCTGCCATTAACGCCCGCTAAACAAGCGCTGATTACAGCGTACACATTTCTGATTGACGCTCATTATGTAGAATGCAGACAAGGGAGAACCACAAGGATTGAGACGTAAGTTCTATTACGCAACACGTAGACTCTATAAGAAAGAATCAGTAACGTAGGAAGGGATGAAAGAAAAGTTACAGTCAACTGTTCGCTTCAGGTTTCTGTCCTTCTTCAATAATGGCGCAGGAGTGTCTTTCTGAAAGGCAGACAGAAAAGTTGTCGTCAGAGCAACGAGTTAAATTCAACCACGCGCCGAACTAGTTTCGATCACTCTTTACACCGCACCCCTTCTATATAGGCAACGTCCCCGTTGCCACACCAAAGCCCCCTTGAGCTGGTACTTCAACTTCGGTGGCTACTTCTATCGGTGGCTCATTGTGATGTTCCTCATCCGAATGCTCAGATTCGATATGGAAAGGTTTAAGCCGATTAAAGTGTACGACCATGGACGGCCCAACGGCGTTCTTTGGGTCCCTAACCACACAAGTCAGATCAGAAATTATTCGGTCTACCACGTAGGGGCCAGCCCACTCACGATGCAGTTTCGCTGGTATTCCGGATACCGGTGCCTGATGCAAATATACGAGGTCGCCTGCTTTCAACGGGACACCGAAGACCTTCTTGTCGTAGTATTCCTTCTGTCGCCGTTGAGCGTTCGCCAAATGGATGCGTGCCGCTTCGTGTGTGCGTCGAACGGAGTCGAGGAGTTTGCTGACGTATTCAACAACCGACGGGTATACCTGTTGTGATCTCGGTAATCGGACATCCGAGGGCAACCGAACTTCTCTACCCGTCCACATAAACGACGGCGTTTGTCCGGTAGAAGAGTGGACCGTACTGCGATAGGCCAATAAGCATTTAGGCAATAACGTATCCCACTCGTAAATGTTCTGGTCCACGAACGCCTTCAAGAGTGACTTCAACGACCGATTCGTACGTTCAACTTGTCCGTTCCCTTGTGGATGGTAGGCCGTCGTTCGCGTTTTATCAATACCGAGTACTCTGCACATCTCCTGGACCAGTGAGCTTTCGAAACATGATCCCCTATCGGAATGCAATTGCCCAGGCGCTCCCCATTGGCAAACCCAGTGGTTAATCATCGCTGTTGCCACAGTGAGAGTATCAGCCTGTGTGATTGGCACAGCTTCTCACCATTTGGTGAAGTAGTCTACCATGACTAGAATGTAGCGATTCCCTCTCGGCGTTTCCGGTAGTGGACCAACAAGGTCTACTCCAACTATTTCATTCGGGTAACCTGCTGTCATGGATTGTAATGGTGCCCTATGAGCAATAGGCGGATTTTTGAACGTCGCGCATCTTTCACAAGTTTGGCAGAAGTTGACAATGTCTCTTCGTTGGTGCGGCCACCAAAATCGTTGACGCGCCGCCGATTCGAGTTAATTGATTCCAACGTGTCCCAGCTGTTGGTGCAGTTCCGACAGCACTTCGGTAACTAACGCCTGGGGAACAACAATCCTCCTCAGGTACGTGGGGCCGAAATCGAAGACCAACACACCCTCTTCGATGGCGAGTTTATCCCACATCGCCCACAAGCACCGAGCTTCGTAGCTTTTCCCTTCCATTTCTTTCGGAGCTGGTTTGTCCCTTCCCGAGCGCCGCGCATGGTAGATGAGTGATATGTCGGGGTCCGAAGCCTGTGCCTCTTGCCAACGACCATACTCGGCTTTCTGTAGGTTGACTAGCGCTACCTGTTGCGTAATGCAGGAAGGACAGTTTCCGTGATCTCGAGACGGAATCCTCGATAGCGCGTCCGCGTTGCCGTGTAGTTTCCCAGGCCGATGGTGACATTCGAACTCATACTCCTGTAGTTGCTCCTGCCATCGAGCAATCTGCCCCTCAGGGTCCCTGAAGTTTTGCAACCACCTGAGTGATTGGTGATCAGTCCGTACTAAGAATTTTCTTCCTAGAAGGTAGTGCCGATTTTGTTTTATGAAAAACACCAACGCCAACGTTTCTTTCCTTGTCGTACAGTAATTTCTTTGTCTTGACGTAAGGCTTCTACTACTGTACGACACCACTCGTTCTATTCCGTCCTGCCCCTTCTGTGACAAAACAGCTCCAATCGCCTGGTCGCTCGCGTCCGTGTCTAGAATAAACTCCCCAGCATTTGGTGACAGATCGGGGAAAACCAACACCGGAGCTTCACAAAGGGATTCTCGTAATCGATCGAAGGAATTTCGACACTCAACGGTCCATTCGAAGGTTTTGCCTTTCTGTAACAAGGTATTCAAAGGCGCAGCGATCTCTGAGAACCCTTTCACGAATCGCCGATAGTATGAGGCTAACCCTAAAAAACTGCGTAGTTCATCAACGTTGGCCGGGGTTGGCCATAATCTCACTTGCTCCGTCTTACGTGGGTCAGTACGAATCCCCATCCCCGAAATAACGTGCCCAAGATACGTTACCTCGGTCTGTAGTAAATGGCACTTTGTGGGCTGGAGTTTGAGGCCCACATTTACTAGGCGTGTTAGCACCTCCGCCAAGTTGTTTAGGTGTTCGTCTTTTGTTTTTCCGTGTACAATGACATCGTCCAGGTAAGCGAGACACTTATGGGGCATCAATTCGTGTAACACTTTCTGCATCAGCCGTTGAAAAGTCGCAGGGGCGTTAGAGAGGCCAAAAGGCATGGTCTGGAACTCATAAAAACCTGATGGTACTACAAACGCCGCCTTCGCTCTGTCGCTCTCCTCCACTTCTACTTGCCCGTAGCCGGAAGCCAAATCTAGCGTACTGAAATAAACTGATCCTCCTAGTGCGTCAAATAGATCATCGATCCTGGGAGGGGAAAAGCGTCTTTTCGAGTAATCTCATTTAATCGTCTATAGTCGACACATAGGCGAAAACCACCATCCTTCTTTTTCACTAGAACAACCGGGGCTGCCCATGGTGAAGTCGAGGGCCGTATTACCTCCTTTTCTATCATGTCATCTATGAGCTTTTGCAATTCAGTCTGCCAATGTAATGGTATGCGTCTTGGGGGGATTTTAATCGGGATTGCATCCCCGGTGTCGATACGGTGTTTCACGAGATTGGTTCGACCCAAGTCGGTACTGCGCCATGCAAATGCGTCTGAGTGGTTGCGCAACACGTCTTTGAGCCGCTTCAGTGTCTGCTCATCCGTGACTCTGTCGAGTGAGCGAATAAGGGCGTTAATGTACTTTTCACTCTCTAAGGTGTCCTCATAGGTTGTAGATGCTTCCAAAGCACCACCTCCACCGGGTTTTAACGAAACTGTACAGTTATCGGTGATTAGTTGGCACCTGTCCAGATCTAATCGACACTTCAACCGGCGTAACAGATCCATCCCAACAATAACAGCAAACGGAATTTTGTCCGCAACGATAAACTCATGGGTGAAACTCTGTTTCGCGACGTCAACTTGTGCGGTTAGGGATCCCCGAACGGACAAGAATTCTCCATTGGCGGCAGTTAGTCGACAGCGACAAGGCGCGTATACATGTTCTGCTAGCTGATTAGTCAAACTAGATCTGATTAGGCTCTTACATGCACCTGTGTCGATGAGACCTATCAATGGAACCCCTGCGATCTGTAATTCTATTGCTAACGCTGAATCTGTGGTCGACGCACAAACAATGGTTGGTATAGAGTGTGAATGCAATCGGTGCCACTCACCTGGGCGTCCGTTATTGTAGCGAGGTAGACCACGATTCGGAATTGGTCGGCGGGGCCGCCGGAGGTACGATTGCACTGGAGGTCGCGAATAATCCCCTCGAAACGGGACGCGATTCCAATTTCTTCGGTCTGGTGGTTGGAGTCTAGCGGGGCGGTGTCGATTCAGTACGCAGCATGTTTCCAGGGGGCCCATGGACTCGTCGACTTGCTCTAATTGGTCTGCCACTTTTAAGGCTGACTGAAGACACGTAGGTCGTCATAACCGGAACTCTCTTTTTACCGAGTGCGTCTGGATGCCCTCGAGCAACTGCTCCAACACTCGCTCGTCCTGTTGTTCCGGCGGTTCATCTGTGTAGGCATTTATCGCCATCCTCCGCAACTCGCGAACGAATGTTTCTACGTCTTCTCCCGGTCTCTGATACCGGGCATGGAAAACTCTGCGCAGTTCATCGGGCAGGCCACGCCGATCTAAGATGCGACGAAGGGCAGAGAAGGTTTCCGTAGTGACTTCTCCCTCTAGCACTTTGCTATCCGTAACCTTGTCGAATGACTCTCCTGCCAGCAGGCCCATGATCACCGTACCCCATTGTTGTGCTGGAAAATGCTTGACATACATTTGCACCTGTTTCTCCCATCGGAGATATGGCATGCCTGGAGAAAACTTTTCTGGAGGGGGTAACGGGGGTGTGGAAGGGGCGGGTGTCCGATTTGTTGTCCTCTTCTGCATAGTGTCCGACAAGGATTCCAAAGCGGAAGCAATCCTTACCCCCGGATCGGAGGTCACCGGCTGAATTTCACCACCGGACAGTTTACCTGGTTTTGCCATTATCTCTGGATCCTGGCAGGGTCACCAATTGTAGAATGCTGGCAAGGGAGAACCACAAGGATTGAGACGTACGTTCTACTACGCAACACGTAGGCTCTATAAGAAAGAATCAGTAACGTAGGAAGGGATGAAAGAAAAGTTACAGTCAACTGTTCGCTTCAGGTTTCTGTCCTTCTTCAATAATGGCGCAGGAGTGTCTTTCTGAAAGGCAGACAGAAAAGTTGTCGTCAGAGCAACGAGTTAAATTCAACCATGCGCCGAACTAGTTTCGATCACTCTTTACATTATTGACGTTAATTTTGTGACCTTACATAACAGCTCATTGAAACCGAAGCTTATGCCACTTCAAAAACACAACCTAGTATTAATTAAGCATTACTGTTTCATAACTTGTTAACATTACGCCGTAACTGTTGTTTACCTTTCAATCTTTTGAAAATAGATGTACGGTAGTTCGGCGACCATAAACTTGATTTCGCGCGTCATACCGATTGTACGTTCCCCAAACCCGCCGCTAGGCGAATCTCAGATATGAGAATCCCGGTCCGTGTCGGATGAATTCGAGAGATTATGCCTTTTGGTGTGTACTACTATCGGAAACTTGATGAGGTTGAGCCCGATGTAAAGAAATTTGCAACTGCCACAGCTTTTTGCAAACATATGGCCTAGACAGGTGCTGGCCGCGTATTTTTCCGGAATTAATATAATCCTATCCAATTTATTCGCATTGATATCTGATGTTGATCCTTGTAAAATCAAAGACTGCTCTCGCTTTTGCTTCATATTTTTTGCAAAGGCAAGGAGAGGCGATCAAAAGTCGAAGTGCCGGGGCTCTGGTTCGCCTACCGGTACAAGAAGCTGGACGCTCGTTAGGCGGATGCCTGTATCGTCCACGGACTTTGACCTGACCTGACCTGACTCCGCAGCATTATGAACGGCAAAAGTGGAAGTGGTTGCCAGATGAGTACCCGTACCGGTACATGCAGTATCCCTGTGTTCATGGCAGGCATATCAACTTTCCCGGGAACTGTAAGTTGCTATTTTTACGGTATAATAAATGCTACACCGTTACAGGATGCTGGGAAGCTGAGCCCTTTTCTTTTTCAAGTTGAAGATTGAATTTTAAGAACGAGGGGAATCGCATTTGTGTCATTGTCATGATTTCCATTTTGGGAAGCCATGGCTATATCCAAAGGACAGGCGGTTGACGGAGACGCGAGTAAAAGAGAAATTGTTTCCATGTTGTCCGTGTTCAATGTGCCTGAAGACACTGGCAACTTGTCAGATCCTCTATCTATTTGTTCACTGTCGAATGTCAGTTTACCTGTTACCAACGATCTTGTTAGTAACGAACCCTCAGACAGCGTGTTTGATTCGGCTGTTAGCTAAGGAGAGCAGCAGGTTACTGCCCTTGTCAAAAAAAGCGAAATAGGGTTGTGAAAGCAGCCAAACCCAATTCGAACACGAGAAACCCGTAGGGCGTCCATTCCCCCTCCTCAATTCTACTACTGCAGGATCTTTGCAACTGGAAACATCCACCACGCTAGAGTCTATATAAACCGGCACTAAACTGAAACCACCGACGTCCATGGAGCGTTCGGTAAATACTCCGCGTCGCGGAGACTCGTATACCGACTGCAAGGTTATGTTCATAAACGCCACTGATTCTTCTGCTGTTCTCTCAAAAGACTGTATGCTAGATGAGCTTCAGTGGTTTAAATTATGCGTTAACAAAATCCTGTTTCCCGGCTTCTTCTGCGTGACAGCGCAAAGTAACCAGACTCAGCAACTTGCCAGACGACAAGTCTCGCCCTCGGTTGTTGCGAGTTATTCTGTCCACTCCTGAGGAGCGCCAAGCACTTATGCGTTTCGCCTTTAAGCTCAAGCGCACTGGTGTCATTGTTTACCCAGACAGTGGGCGCCGAAATGCCACTTGTAGCTGGCAAGCCATGGACCCAAATTGACCACATAGCCATAAATAAATAAATAAATGGATAAATAAATATTTTATTCTCGACTATGCGAGGCACGCCAATTGAGGCATGATCAGGTATGTACAGCTGTACAGACATTTTATGGGAACTGTAGTGACAGTAGCAAATTGTTCATATGTCCATGCTTGGAACTGTGCAATGGTGAACATGCGAAACAACGATTTGGTTGTAGTGGGATCGGTAGCCATTTGTTTGGACATAATCGCTCTGCCATATATCGCAGTCATACCTCGACTAATAATAGATAGAGAATCCTGAGTGATCCATTGGAAGATGGTTGAAGAGCAAGCTATCCAGCATTATGATTATAATTGAGCTGCCAGTTTAAATTTATGTGGCGCGGTTCCATTCTGGATTGCCGCTCGTACTGGAGTACCTGTGTCGGCTGTGATCACGCCTTGGTGCGCTGTCGTTTTTCCATGAACTTTACCGGAAGGCGCACAAAGCCTACCCTCCGTTTAGAAACGGAGAAATGGTCCCAGCCCTCGGTCAGGCAAGCCTATCAAGAAGCATTGCATACCGAACACTCGCTTTCTTGTCTTAATGGCACTGAACTTCAGTGGAATAGGATCTCCGCCGCCATGCACGACGCAAGAGCATCTGCTTGTGGCACTATCAGTCGTCACCGCAATAGTCACTGGATATCCGAGAGGTCCGTGAACCTGTTGGAAGCTAGAAGACACTTCCAGGCTAGTTCTGAACACAATGTGACAAGACGGACTATTAGGCGTGAACTAAAGCGGAGACTACTTGCTGACAAGGAAGCCTGGTGGACCAGTCGGGCTCAAGAAATGGAGGAGGCAGGAGCAGTAGCCAATTACCGGAAGCTCTTCCAG
Organism: Dicrocoelium dendriticum; assembly: GCA_944474145.2. Taxonomy (NCBI): domain Eukaryota; kingdom Metazoa; phylum Platyhelminthes; class Trematoda; order Plagiorchiida; family Dicrocoeliidae; genus Dicrocoelium; species Dicrocoelium dendriticum. The sequence continues at coordinate 7,694,400 of OX104066.1, forward strand.
CTAATACGCACCACTGGTCTCAGAAAACCAGGCGTCAGTGAGGCAATCAGAGACAGCGCGGGTGCGCTGATACACAATAAGGAGCGCCGTATGGCTCGTTGGGCTGAACACTTTGAAGATCAGTTCAGCTGGCCCCCTGCTCCCGGACCTCTTCCTACTCAGGTGAATAAAGACGAGCCATGGACGGTTAGTTTAGAGCCTCCGTCGGAGGCCGAGGTCCGAAATGCGATCACAGTCCTCAATCGTTTTCGTGCCTCTGGCCCGGATTCCCTCCCACCTGCATTATTTTAGGATGGAGGTGAGGTCCTTTGCAGGGCACTGACCTCCCTATTCGAAAGTATCTGGAACGAAGAGAGTGTGCCGGCTAATTGGAGCGAATCGATTATAGTGGTAATATACAAGAAGGGCAGTCGCACAGACTGTGCGAACCACAGGGGTATTAGTCTAACGCCAGTTGTGACAAAACTACTGGCCCCGAATCTCGTTCGTCGCGTCACTGCGGAAAGGGAATCTCGGATTACGGAAGAGCAGGCCGGTTTTCGCCCAGGACGTGGCTGTATAGACCATATATATTTACATTGTGGCAGGTGCTAGAGCAGCGCCACGCATACCACAGACCGACAATAGCTGTGTTCCTCGACTTCAGGAGTGCGTTCGATTCGATCGATCGATCGATTCTGTTCCCAGTACTTCGCGAGTAGGTACTCCCACGAAATATGTGAACATCCTTCGTGCTCTATACTCAAACACTATAGGCCGCGTCAGGGTCTAAGGTGTACTCTCAGGTATCTTTTCGACTACAAGTGGCGTTCGTCAGGGTTGTCCGATTTCCCAGTTTTTCCTCAATTTCGTCGTGGCTTCTATCATGGAGTGTTCCCTTGCGGAACCCAACCATGTAGGCGTTGAAGTGCTGCCTGGTGAAGATTAGTTGACCTAGATTATGCGGGCGATATCGTCTTGCTTTTCGACGATGTTGGGGCGGCACAATCAACTCTGCTCAGCCTGACCAGAGTGGTCCCTTTATTTGGTATGCATTTCGCACCTTCAAAGTGCAAAGTGTTGCTGCAGAACCACCAGCCACTTGATGACCCCTTGACGCTTGCTAACGAGAAACTCGAGGTGGTTGATCAATTCATTTATCTTGGCAACTGCATCAGCAATAATGGGCGCATAGGAAGTGACGTGGGCTCACGCATTGCAAAAATCAGAGCTGCCTTCTTGAATCTGCGTCCTCTTTGGCGACAGAGGGGTGTTTCCCTTCGTATGAAAGGCCATGTATACAAGGCCACAGTGAGGGCCGTCTTCTCTGTGGTAGTGCAACTTGGCCCCTTCGATCTGTAGATCTGAGGCGCCGTCAAGTCTTTGATCAACGTTGTTTGCGAAGCATTGCTGGTGTCGGATGGCACCAGCGTACCCGCAACTATGATTTGCGTAGGCAAGTACTAGGTGTTGATAATCATGCTAGCACCCTAGAACAGCAGCTAGCACTGAATAAGTTGCGTTGGCTCGGGCACGTGCTACGCAGGCCTGGTCAACACTTACATAGGAGGGCCTTGTTCAGTCTCCCTGGTGTAGGATGGCGCAAGGCTCGTGGTGGACAGAAGTTGACTTGGAAGCGGGAAATGAAGTCACGGACAACCAAACTGGGTGCCGTTAGTCCGTCTCGCCTTCCGGGTTGGAGTCCACGTGACTCACCTTGTGCTTGGCTCGATACTTTGCAGGACATGGCTCGCAACCGATATCAGTGGCGCGTCTGCTGCCATTTTCTAATAGGATTGCCTGTTTAAAGTATGTTTGGTGCTGAGTTATCTGCGGGGTAATGGCTGATTATGACGCGTGGCAGTGCAAGCCGCAAGGAAGCTGTCTCGCCGATGCCGCCTTATCTTTGCACGATAGCCAACTCTTTGTGGCGGTATGTTGCTTACACAAGGTGTAGGCGCCTTGACCCAGAATGTTTGCTTAGGGCTTTAAGTTTTTCAGGTAAGTCCTCCTTTCTCTCCCTCTTATTCGTTATTTCATAGGTCCTCATGGTTGTATGGCAGCGAAGCATCAGTTCAAATGGCTGATGTACTGCTGTTGATGATGACGATAATACCTCCCTTTGGCGGATAGGCTGAAATTGCTGGAAGCTGTGAAGCATCATATAGCCCGCCGTGAAGCAGGAGAAAAGGGTCTCCGCTTGGTGGGTTTTCGGGTGGTGAGCCGGCGGTCCACTTCCGCCCTGCCACAGCCGGTTCTGGTGGCGCACGATCCCGGACTCACAATGTTAAATCCCTTCAGGTCATCTTAAGCAATGTGCGTAGCCTGCGAAACAAGCTGTGCGAAGTCGCGGCTCTTGTCGACGACTGCCGTCCAGATGTTCTCACATTCACTGAAACGTGGTTGTCCACCGACGTCACGGACACTGAAGTGTGCTTGCCAGGCTACGCACTGCTGAGATGTGACCGCACCTCTGATCGGCGCGGAGGTGGCGTTACTTTGTACGTTAACACCGCACTTACTGTCTTTAACACGTATAGCTTCACATCATCAGAGGGTGATGTTGGGGCACTCGCAGTTAACCTGTGTATTGCCTCCGCGCAACTTAAAGTTGTGCTGGTCTATAGAAGCCCCGACAGCGTTGCTAAACGGCTTGCTGATTTTATCCGCGAGCATTCGACAAATAGGTGTTCAGTGATGGGGGACTTCAATCTTCCCGACGTTGATTGGCAGACATTTTCCGGCGACGCCGTTACAAGGTGTTTGGCTACCGCGCTTGTCGAGCTGGCCTTGCATGCTTTCCTGCACCAATTTGTCGATCGGCCTGCTAGATTCAAGATGGGTCAAAACTCGTCCCTCTTGGAATTGATCTTCCCTAAATGCATTGATTTTGTTACGGATATTGTATACAAATCACCTCTCGGTGCTAGGGACCACGCATGTCTCTCATTTAAGTGCGCCCTTAGTCATCAGACTAATGATCATCCCGACCGAGTTCCAAATATATGGCGCGCGGACTTTCAATAATGAAAGCCGAAGCCGCAAAGTCACCTTGTGTCATTTTTGAAAGTGACGACATTCAAACGGCCTGGGACAGATTTAAATCATGCTTGAGTGAGCTCTCTCTCCCCCCGTATACCACTATCTGGCAGGAATAAAACTAGGGCGAAGCCACCCTGGTTTGATTCTGCTGTACACAAACAACTCAACAGAGGTGCCAGATGTTGGCACACTTGGTTCTCTGCTCCTCATTAGGCACCGCTCGTGAACACTGAGCCGAAGCCGTTGATTGCGGGAAGGCAGTGGACGTGCTGTTTATTGACTTTTCCAAAGTTTTTTATACCGTTCCACATTCGCGGCTTTTGTACAAGGTGAATTCCTGTGGTATTTCTGGATCAGCCTTACGATTGATTTCAGCTTTCCTAATCGTAAGGGAAATGTGTGTGCGGGTGGGTTCAAGCCTGTCCTTCCGGCAATGTGTTCTCAGTGGCGTTCCGCTAAGTCCGGTTCTTAGCCCCCTTCTCTTCACTTTATACGTTAATGACCTACCTGATGAATTGGGTGTGCCATCCCTAATGTTTGCGGATGACTTGAAACTCTGGTTCACGATAGACGAGCCGATTGGTCCACTGACCCTACAGGAGGCCCTGGATAGACTTTGGGACTGGTCAATTTTGTGGCAGTTGCTCGATAATTTAGCGAAACGTTCCGCTTTACGCGTTGGTCCGAATAACCCGTCGACGCGTTATTTGCTTGGCCGCAACGAGGTACTCCGAGTTCAACTGCAATCTGACCTCGGTTTTTTGCTGTCATCTGACTTCAAGTCCAGTGAACACTGGACGACAGCTGCTCGCAAAATTTCAACATGTTGAGGATGACCCGCAGGTCATTCGGGATCATGACCACCGAAATGTTCGTTAGACTACTTTCGGCTTTTGTAAGGCCGCACTTGGAAGGCTGCGTCCAGGCTTGTACTCCATGCCTGGTTCGTGCTAAGATAGCAGTTGAACGGGTCCTGCGGTCCGGGACGTAATTGGTGCACGATTTAAAGAGGCTGGCGTACCCGGAGAGGCTACGTAAGTTGGATACATTTTCCATGTATTACAGGCGGCTTCGGGGCGACTTATTTCTCACATGTCGTATATTGATGGGTCAGATTGGTCCTGGTTTGACGGGACTGTTTCGCCCAACTCCACAGCCAACCCTTCGTGGCCATCCGTTAAAGTTGCACGAACCCCGGTCTGACCTGGTTTTGGCAGCATTTCTGTTATCGCTTAGGGTTATAGCTTATTGGAACGCCTTGCCTGCAGACGTCGTGATGGCACCGACGGTGAAAGAGTTCGAGAATCGACTTGACGCTTTCGGTCTGCAGTTTAAAGTCTTCCCCTTCGTGTCTTAAACTTTTCCTCGTCTACTACGGCCTACACTTCTTTCATTCATTTTATCTTACAGCTTAATATTGCCTGCGATATTCCATAAGCTTGTGTCCTCTGTTTCCTTTACTGACACTACTGTTTTCTTTTATTCTTCACGTGGCCGGCACAGTAGGGACTGCTAGTGCACGGCACGTGGGCGTTGTTTGGTTGACCATGTGAATCGTGTGTGTTGATTTGGCTCTCTTTTGGCACATCAAGGCACCGGTTTCCTTGTTGGATCACCGACGTTTTCGAAGGTGGAACATTCGTGGGATTTTCCTACTGTTCCGGTCCCACTTGAACTTTAACTTCATTGAGTGGTAGAGAGCAGAAGGAGATCCGGTGTCAGCTCTTTCGCTTCCCTACCTTCTAGGGATTGCAGGCGAATTGGCTATGTCATAGCTCAAGGTGTAGTATCAGTCCTGTAGGTTCCTGTAATACTCAGTAGGAAGATATCTAGCAAACGTTTGAAACTCCCTTCTGATTGTGCATTGACAATTAGTCGGTTCCCGTCATTAATTACTCGAGTAGAGAGAGTAACATCTGAGCGGACTTTGAACCTACTCGGTTTAAACAGCTTCCAGCTGTGACCTCGAGTCGAGCTGCCAAGTCTTAGCTTAAAAACTGCCTTAGCTCGTTTCCCAGTTCTCTTCGTAGGATGCGTCCAGTATACATGAGGTCCCCACGACGTCTGCGATAGTCTAAGGAAAAGAGGTTTATCCTCTTTAGTGGGGTGGTTACGGGAGTTTGCGTAGCCCAAGGACAAATTTCGAGGCTGGTCTCTGAATTTTTCTATCTTGTCACTTCCATGTTTAGATAGAGAGGCTATGGCCGGAGGTCCGAAATCAAGAATGAGAGGGATATAGGAGGTAAAGAGAAGTCTAAATAAGTGCGGCGTCATTTTAGAGGATGATCTCCCTATGACGCTTTACATCTTGTTCGCCACAGCAGTTCTCTTTAATGTGTCAAGGGTCGTTTTGAGATCGGAAGAAATTATTGTGCCCAGGTCCTTTTCCTGTGTGGCAACCTTGAGTAGCTGCCCGCCGATGTGATACATGCCTAGTGGTTTAGCAGCACCTATAGAAAGGACTGAGCACTTATCATTGTCGTCCGACAAACCCCACTTGAAAGACCAAGAGTGTGGTAGATCACGCGTTTTCTGTAATCGGTCGGAGTCTTCGAGGCTGGACACTTCTGACCATAGGTTGAGATCGTCTGCATAGGTCAGACAGTCCGTTTGTAGCATACTAGGTAGATAATTGATATATCTTGAACGGTTCCGGTCCGAGAGCGGAGCCTTGTGGAACGCCACTATACATAGACACTGGGAATGAAAGGGTATCGTTTACTTTGACTTCCTTGTTCCGGCCTTGCAAGAAGTCACTGATCCATAGTAGGATGTTCCATGTTATGTCAATTCTGCAGAGATTAGAGAGTAATTACGGACTTGGGACTCTGTCGAAAGCTTTGCTGAAGTCGATGAATACCACATCTAAACGTTTTCCAGCGTACACTGATTTAGCCCCCTTTCTCTCTAGCAACCACCAGGTTAGTGATGCAGGAATATCTTTTTCTGAAGCCATGCTGGGTGATTGAAATAAAGTTCCGATCTTCGCAGTGTCGGTTGATAGCACATTTAATGTCCTTACCCATGATCTTGCAGGCAATCGACGTCAAGGGAATTGGCCGATATTTCGCGGGGTCCTGGCGGTTTCCGCCTTTGTATTTCGGCATAACTACACCCGTCTTCCAATCGACAGATAGTCGACCAGCTTTAAGAGGGAGCTGAAAGATTTTCCAAAGTGGGACGGAAATAAATTCTGCTACCACCTTGAGTAAATGCGGGTGTAGCCCGTCTGGGTCTGGTGAGGAAGAGGAGTTCAGTTCTAGTAGCAGCTTCAGTGTAGCGTCTGCATCGATATCGATATGACCGTTGCGTACACGTCCTCCCAAAGGGATGGAAACTGCCTGCTGCTGCCAAAGATGCCGCCGTGTTTAAGAAGTCGGTTCCACCTTGTGCAGCGCGTGAACTGACTTCACTTGTTGTGCGGTCATCTTCGCCTCGTACCTCACGTTAGCCTTACTGCTGCTACAGGCTTCCTTGTCAACAATTACGCTTCGCTTCATATCCAGCGGAACAGCCCCTCTGATCACATTGTGCTAAAACTTGAAGAATAGGTTGCCTCCGATTTGCAAAACGTTCGCCAACCTGTCGGATGTGTAGTGACCGGTGCAGTGACCATTTATTGTGCCGCAAGCAGATGCTCAAGCATGGTGGCAGCGCTACCAATGCGAAGAACCTCAGTGTCATTCGGATAAGACGTCAAACTTTCGGTACGCAGTACATCGTGATAGGCTTGGCTGACCGAACGCTAAGCGTAACACTCAGTGACCCATCGCAGGGTACGCATCCCCGGGAAATACTTGGAGAAAAGATAGCGTACGGAAACATGGTCCCCTTGTTCGCAGGTATTGATATGTGTGTTGCGTTTCCGAAACGCACAAGTACGGCGTCTGCGCTCTTCAGAAGCTCAGCCGGGTAGTAATTACGGGCTTCACTTCGAACGGACTAACAATGGCGAGCGTCTTCTACAATTGTTTGCAGAGAAGGTTGTTTCTTAGTATCACTGCTTTCCGACGCAGTGGGCTGCGAAGTGCCACTTGGCGTCCTGCAGCAGCTGGCGAGCGATGGGCCCAATTTGACCACATAGCCATAAGTTAAAGATGGCGTGTTTCCATCCTTGGTTGTCGGTCCTACTGGAGTACCTGTGTCGACTATGATCATGCCTTGGTATGAGGTCATTTCTCCATGAACTTTACCAGGAGGCGCACCAGGCGTCCCCGACGATTGGTAACTAACAACTTGTTTCCCCCTAGGTCAGGCAAGCCTATGAAGCCACACTGCATAAGGAACTTTTGCTGTCTCGTTTTTATGACACTGACCTTCAGCGGCATAGGATTTCGGCCGACATGCACGACGTCGGAGCACCTGCTTGCGGCGCTTTCAACCGTCCTGTCACCAGGCACTATATCCGAGAGGTCCGTGAAGCTGTTGGAATCTAGAAGAAACCTCCAGGCTGGATATGAGCACAAAGTGACCAGTCCGCCTATTAGGCGGGAAGTAAAACATAGCGTACGTGTTGACAAGGAAGCCTGGTTTACCACTGGGCCTCAGAACTGTAGGAGGCTGGAGCAGTAGGCAATTACGTCAAGCTCTTCCAGCTGATCTGCACCACTGGGCTTAGAAAAGCAGGCGTCAGTGAGACAATCAGAAAGCACGCGGGTGCACTGCTACACAATAACGAGTGCCTTATGGCTCGTTGGGCACCCGGGAAAGATTGTTGGGCAAGGCAGCGCTGTAGTAAGGTAATACTGTGGAACCCGCCTCAAAAGGTGCATGGATATGATACTGCGCGGTAGAATTTGGTTTCTCTACATTCCTTAAGCATATCACGTAGGTGAACACGTCATCCCTGTTTTACTGATTGCACGACGGTTCCTTGTTACCTAATTCTTGTCTTCGTAGGATTCATGATTCATGACAAGGTAGGTGACAATGCCAGGCCAAAAAGTTATCAATGGTGGAATTTGTAGCTTCCATGGGTCAGTCGTTTGTATGCACCCTCTTCTCCTGTTGATGGGTGGCACTGCAATGGAAAATTATCAAACGTTTACCACCGAACTACGTTACTTTTTATTTCCTGGTAATTTTGTCTAAGACATTGATGATGTGAACCACACACTCCACTTTCGGGAGGTGCGCTACGTCGTTTCCATGTGATTCAGTAAGTCAACCTTGCGTTACTTCTATGCATATTGCTTCCATGTGTGTCTACGGAATAAATTTCCATTTACCATTCCTCAGTATTCGCGCGTTGTGAGTCAAGAGCGCCTCGCGCGCTCCCCATGATGACGTGAATATTCGGATTCGGTACAGATATCAGCGCTCCATTTGTGTCCATTTTTCGTTACCATTTCCATATTGTTACAAGTACTCAGCATAAAGCATTCAACGGAGTTACATACAATGACGGAAACAAATGAAAAGCCACGTGACTCCATTCCAGTTGTATCCGTAGCGTTAACAAAGCCCATTGCTTCCGTTCTTTTTGACGCATTGCCCAAGGTTAACACTGTGGCTTCCCTCCTAATAACAATAATGCCTTCTATGCGACATATATGCATTTCCTAACCACTGGTTATGCTGCCGCCAACGTGAGACCTGTGGAGGCTTATGTACTGTCAGTTAGGAACGCCTGTGGGTCCAGTCATTGCTCATTCCATGGTGGCAGACTTGATGCGGCTGCACTGGGGACAGTTAAAATCATTCCTGTGGGCGTGCAGATGCAATCTCTTTCCCTTCGTTAGCAGTGCTTACTATACCGCCGCTGCTGGGCCATTATGATATCAGTAACCTCTCGTATTGAAAGCCTGTGGTTCCAATGACGGCGATTATGCTCGGTCCGATAACGACACCAATGCTCTGCGACCCAGATTGCACTACTAATAAGAAGCCATCCAGACATGTACAGCAAGTATATGAGGCTTCCCTAGAGCCCATACGGATGCAACTATCATGGGACCCAATTAGCATAAATGAAGGTTGTTCATGTAGGCTCCTGGTGCCGATAACATAACTGTCGCTGTAGGCCATAATTAGGCTTCCATGTAGAACATACATAGGCTTACTAAGCGCAGTTCCTTTACCGCAGTAAAGTCAAAAATAGCTACCTGTTTAATGATCTTGCTGACACTGCTGCTATAGAACACATGATACTTTTCTATGCATCGCTCGTGCCACCAATCGCAGCCAACCCTGAAGGGCGGTTCAGTGAATAGACAAACGCCACCCGTGAGGCAATCATATGACCTTACTATGTACCCGTCATGTTCGCAGGAACATAAATATACCTATAGTCTTGCGTATATATGTGGACTACTTGTGTGGAAACATCGCAAAAAAGTTCATTGACTTTTTTCCTTCTTCCTTTGCCATCCTATTATCCCCTATGCTTCCTATAACTTCCGCATATACCGCGTGTGATAAATTTCCCTTAGTATTATTCATAAACGGTATTAGATTATTAATGAAATGCGTAACGTACTTACTTCTGACACCTTGATATGCCCCATTACAGATACCGGTCAAACCCCATGAAAACTGACTGCCACGTACTTAATTATTTACTCATTTACGTACGGATAAGGTCATTTCTACCTCTGTAATGAAAAGAATGTATACGTTGGTCTACTGACGTCCAGTTGCAGAGATTTGCATTAGGTAATCATAGCGAGGACTAATAACGTGCCATCCCCTTACATGGCATAGAACTGATGGTCAGTGTTACCGTACCAAACGTACAAATATCTTGCTACATAAGGATATAAGCATGGATAGATTGGAGGAGCAATGCCATTTCTAATCACGTTAAAGTTACAAAACTAGGAACGCATATATTTATAATTAAATATATGCATTCCCTTTCTGACAACATTATGCATACATAAAGGTACGAATTATTAACCCATATCCATATGCATATATATATATATTGGTTTGAGGTTTATTATGCGTACATTTATGTATACATAATGCAGTCCGAAAGTGCATGCATATATTTACTTACAAATACGTGCATCCTAATTTTGCTACCTTCTATATATATATACATAAATATATACATATATATATATATACAAGGCATCATTAACCATATATTTACCCTAAGAAAGCTCATTACGCCATTGTGAGCATTTAGCCAACATATATTGACCAGGGACCGACATGCATTTTCACTTCTCGTTCACCTTAGATCACCTAACTTACTGCTCCCCAGACATTCATATATGCAAATGACGCTTTCACGTTGCTTTTCTTTTATAAATACGCATTCCGTAACAAGCCCCATATGTAAGTAGGTATACGCATATCGCATGGTTATTTGCCTATTCGTGGCACATTTGTTTACTCGGTTATTTACATACTATTCTCACAGCCGTTTCCGTTTTTCTCCACATACTTCTAGAAGTATGCTAACTATTCGTCTCAGTGGTTTCCCAAAAACCAAATCACATAGGACCATGTGAGGTAAGCAAAATATTCATTTCAATTTAAGTGTAGCACACATTAAATACACCCTAAAAGTGGCTATTCTTCATTTCCTGACTAACTGAGTGTACTATTTACTTATGCAATAACATAGATCTAATTTAGACTCATTTAGGCAAATGGAAACTCCGGGCACTTGCTACCAAGGTACAGGGCAGGTCAGGTCAGATGGACGATAGAGGCTTCCGCCTAACGAGCGTCCAGTTCTTGTGCCGGTAAGTGAAGCGGCCCCCGGCACTTCGACGTTGGATTGTCTCTTCTTGCTTCTGCAATGGAATGAAGCAAGAACAAGAGCAATCTCTGCATTTTCGTATGACAGCATCAAAATACACTATACATACCAGTACAACTACAATAGCTCTGGAAAAAGGATGAACCAACAATTGTCTAAGCCCCTTTTGAAGGCTACCACGGTCTCAGACTCCACTAAATCAGAAGGAAGTTTATTCCAGTAGTTTACTACTCAGTTCGTAACAAACTTTGCCCTGATGTCCAAACGATCTCTATGAAGTTTGAGCTTCAGGCGATGCCCGCGCAGATGGTCTGACGTAGCCAACTCAAAGAGAAGGGTGGAACTAATACCACTAATTCCCTTAATGATCTTAAACGTCTCTATCAAATCCCCTCTCAACCTACGCCGTTCCAGGGAAAATAATCCTAAGCTACTTAGACGATCTTCGTAAGACTTCCCTCGTTGACCTTCAATCATCCTGGTCGCAAGTTTCTGAATCTTTTCTATACAAATGATTTCACTTCGGAGGTAAGGTGACCAGGCCTGAACACAATACTCCAGATGTGGCCTGACCACTGCTTTATATAAGGGCAAGAATACTTCTGCTTTAGTGTTACTCAGCGCCCTCCTAAGACGAAATAACTCGTGTCCTGCTTTGTTGGCAGCACGGCGACACTGTGCCGAAGGCTTAAAATTGTTCGCTATGATGACAGCTAGATCACGGGCTTCGTCAGTACACCGCCATGATAGAGATCCCACCGAAGACTGAGACTGAGACTGTATTTAAGAGCAAGTAGAAAGGTTTCTGTACAACTCTATCGAATTACGGAAAATCAAAATTTACTTGTGAATTATCAGCAGTTGTGTCTGGTCCGTTTATCGTTTATCCGTGCTCGGTTAGAAATTTGTACTAGCGTCATTATTTCCGGACATACAATGTCTCCTTTTTGCACTGTATGTGCATCGTTTCACAAAAGCACAGGTTTCCAAAATAATCGTCGATACGGGCTTTAAAACACTTCACAGAATCGGCCTCTATTAATCCTTCAGGTGGTGTATTCCATAAGTTTACGATTCTTCGTTCGATACAAAGCTGATGTGATACTTTGTTCATGCTGTGGGCCCTGAGTTTGTAACGATGTCCTCGGGTGTTACATGGTTTTCGCAGGTGAAATATTGGCCGCAGTATGGGGAAGTGGCTCAAGTGTAGTACTCGATGGGTCATAATAAGATCAATTCTTACTCGGCGATAGGATAGTGTGTAGAGTCCGAGCCATTCGCAACGTTTTTCATACGGAAGCTTTCGTAGACTTGGTATCATTCTAGTTGCGATATGCTGTATTTTCGCCAGCTTTTCAGTTTCCTATTGGGTTATCGATGGTAAGCTGGGGCACCGTATTCAAGGATTGGTCTAATGAGCGAGGTGAATATACGAGGGACGGTTCCTTTGGACCATGTGGAGAAACTGCGTCTTAATGCCCAGAGCATACGAAGTCCTGCACGGTGCAATTTCTCTGTATTTTCTAGTGATCTTAAATCATGTCGTGAGAGAACTACTAAGTCTCTGACATATGTGTTGGGATGGAGCAACTGGCCGTCCAAGGTGTATGATCGAGTGGCTGGACGTCTGGTGATACTGATGAACTACGACTTGCTTGCGTTAAGAGAGAGTTGCATTTCAGGGTACCACGTTGACTGTCGCTCTAAGTCATGCTGGAGGCGAGCGCAGTCGTCCTGGTTTTCAATGATTCTCCAGATTTTCAAATTATCTGCAAACAGGGCATATGGTGACTGGAGCTGCTGCGGAAGATCGTTGATATGAATAAGAAATAATACTGGCCCAAGTACAGTTCCTTGAGGCACGCCACTGGTCGATGGGAACCATTCTGTCAGATAGTCATTGATCTGTACTCTAAAACTTCGTCCCACAATAAACTCTTGTATCCACTGAAGTAACGTGCCACCGATTCCGTATGTCCTCAGTTTACGAAGGAGTACCTCGTGGTTCACTCTGTCAAACGCCTTACTAAAGTCGATGTAGACCACGTCAACATCCTTCTGTTCATTGAGAGCTCGAACCCACTGATGGTTTGCGTACATCAAGTTGGTGATGCAGAATCGCCCTTTCGTAAAGCTGTGTTGCGCTGGCGTCAATACGTCCACCGATTCGAAGAGCGACAGCAAACACTTTTTCACAACCTTCTCGAGAACTTTGGATAATACCGAAGTCAAACAAATCGGTTTACAATTCTCTATTTTACTCGGATCAACACCCTTGGGAAGCGGTTTAACTATCGGACATTTCCAGTCGTTCGGGACGGATCCTTCAGAGAGCGATCTATTGAAAAGTTTTGTCACAGCTGGTGAGATGATAATCGATAGGAACTTGAGTATTAGTGGGTGAAGTCCCTCTGGTCCGTGGGGCTTTGCACCATGGAGGTTGACTAGTAGCTGGTACACTTCTACTGCATCACATTGTAGGCTGTCGAGCAAGACTTGCGCAACCTGTGCCGGTACTGTAACCGCCGCCGGTTTACTGGAAAATACAGTGAGGAAGTGCGTAGCCAGGGCGTCCGCGCGCTCCGCGCTTGAAATGATTGTCTTCCCGTCTAAGCTCTCTAAGACCGGTAGGTCGTCCCCAGGTTTCAGTTGACGTTTCAAGTAGGCAAATATTCTTTTGGGTGCAGTTGTGGTGGATGATGCTAGCTCCTCTTCGAACTGCCGGCGTTACTTGAACTTTGCGGCGTTACATAAGTTACGCTGTTTCTTGTACACCGTGTAATCTTCATCACAACCCGAGCTGATGTATCTATCCCAAAGTTTACGACATCGTCGCGCTAACTGTCTGTATTCCCTATCAAACCAATGCGGTTTGACAGGTCCGATTTTTGGATACGTAAAGGGAACGAACCGAGTACAGAGCGAGTTAAGCTTCCCATTTATTAATGACCACCAGGCCTCAAGTGACGCATCATGTGGTAAATAAATAAATAAACAAAGCGTTTATTCTCGGCAAGGCAAGGCACACCTTTACAGGCATGATCATTTTGACAAAACAATGCATGATCAAGAAGTTGCAAAAATCAGATATGTTTGCCATACAAGTGCTTGTTTGTGTAGGGGGAATGTAAGTATGTAATTGTGTGTGCGTTATGTAGCTGTGTAACTTGCGCTGGTAATTGTGCTGCTTCATTCTTGAATGTTTGCTATCGTCTGCAAGGTGCGATTGGAAGATTGGTGTCCGTGGGTTGGAAAGGATTATCCAGATATCTAGGGGGCAGTGTCTTTATTTTGTGGCGAGCCACGACCGCCACGTCACAGTGTTGTTAAGCAGACATTTGTGGTTTTTATAGGGAGAACGCTTGCCAGGCGTATACCCACCACGTCCTGGAACACTGCCGCCGAACTATTAGCTGGAACGGGTAAAACCAGAACCACCCAGCAGGCACCACGAGGAGGTTGTTCGGCTAGCCAGCCAATCAGTCTGACTTTCGGCTTGGACGAGTCCGTTGAAGTCCGTCTTCCAACAGTTGAATGTCGGCTTCTGTTGATTGTAGTATGGTAACGACAGTTCTAAGCTTGCTACAATAGAGCAGTGGTCACTGTTCGCCAGAGGTTCGATGACTCTGATCTCTTTTAGCTTCTGCTCGCAGCTCGTAAACATTAGGTCCAGACAAGATGCCGAGTACGGAGTTACGCCCGTCGGTTAGATGACATGTTGCGTTGCCCCGATTTCAATAGTCATTTTAGCGAATTGAGCCTCAACATTGCCATGACCGGGAAGAAGTCGAACATCTGGTTAAATTATCTTAGGTAAATTTAGATCCACCATCAGTAAGAACTGATGGCGGCTCATGTGCTTCTGTACATGTGGTATCCAATCGCAGCAACGGTTTAATAGGCTCCGGTAGATAACCCCCACGATTAGTTCTGCGCGCCTGAGGCGGATTGTGCACCACAATCGCTCGCATAAACTATCTTCGCTCCGATAGGTACTGATAAGCTTGCCAGATAGTGACGATTTTATGTACAACTGAACACCACCGTGGGCCTTTGATTTTCGGTTGCATCGGAAACAAGAGTATTCTGACGACACGACTTCTTGGGGTATGATGTCGGAGTTCAGCCATGTCTCTGCAAGTCCTAAAATATCCGGCCGCTCCGAGACAGCGAAGCGGCACAGTTCGTCACGTTTGTTCATTAGGCCGCACAAGTTGGCGAATGCCACACGGAGGTCCTGGGAGGTATTGCGGAACGTGCCTGGAGGTTGAGCAACCGGTTGATACGGGTTCATACACCTTTCCTGATCATCCGAAAATTTACAATTTGTAAGTTAGTCTCACCTTCCTCTGTACGGCGTTTGAGCTCAATGACCGCAGTCTTCAACCGATCCCTGTCTTTGGGTTCCAAGTCTCGGCGGATGTGAACCTTTATGCCTTTTAGCCTTGACAGACGAGACAGTGTGAGCTGCGGCATATAAGGATTTGCAAAGGTGATCCCCAGCGGTCGACATGACTGGTAAGTTTTCTGGCCAAGTCGGAGTACTCGTTTAAACGTCACACTGTCCTCGCCCACATCCAAGAGTCTACCGATGAGCCCCTGGAGCAACTCAACATCGTGATCATAACGTGTCTGAGGGTTTTCATCTTTTGACTCCGGTACGTAGAAGACCATGAGATTAAGACGCGAAATCAGTGATGAACTTGTGGGAGCAGAACAAGAGGCGCTTAACTGACTGGATTGTTGTTTATCAGCAGGTGACGTCTGAACTCGATTACGTGCGCCCTTGCGCTTTTGAGTGGTCCATGGATCCTCGGTGTTCAGAAGTTCACAGACAGGCTCTGAAAAATTCACGGACCGGGCAGTGAAGCAGCATTTCGTAGCTTCTGAGTCTGAGTCATCCATCGGTGGAAAACATTGAACTTCGGGTTCGGCCCGGGTCGAAGATGCTGGAGGTGGTGCAGATCGCGGAGTGACCATAGAAGGCGAGGAGACAGAGGTACTTTAACGAGGACGTTTGATCCCACGTGGTAAACGGTTTGTTTCTATCTGAAAGAGAGATTTTCCCGTATTTGTTTGCGGTCGCTGCGTATTCTGATGTCTTGTACCGCGACATTTATCACATTTAACTTGAAAAAACCGATGTCGGATGTCGAGCGATTTTCGAAAAACGTCAACGGATAAGCCAATGCATGAAATGTGGAACAAAACATCACAGCCGAAGCATCGAAGTGCATGAGCCTTATTTCCCACAACTTTCGAACACGAACCACAAGTAGATGGAGACGGCATCACAAGCTAGAACAAATCCAAGATGGCGGACAGAGATGGCAGTATGGCAAATCAATGAGATCTCCAGAATTAGCCAAAGAATAGCCGCCAAATTTGCACTGCTTGGAAAATACGCCAAAAGAAGAATAATGGTGCAAAATCCACACAGCTAAAACGCTGCTAACACAGTAAGCTGAGGCATAATTAGTATCCAGCACACGTGGATCCAAAAATCCGCGACGTCCGTGGGTACAGCAATTCCGCTACCACTACTAGTCAATAATTGACATTTGTTGGCAGTTAGAGGTAGGTCCAATTAGCTTGACCAATTTGCCACAGTGATGATGTCCTTAGCCAATGTCGCTCGGTTACCCCTACTGACTAGCTACAAGTCATCTGCAAAGATGTAGCAGGGATCCACAAGAAGAGGAGCCAGGTCATTTATATACATAAGAAACGGCAATGGACCCAGCACCGGACCTTGGGGGACACCACTGTAGGCATAGCCAACACTAGAACTCGCTTCCCCAACGCTGACTCTGAATGTCCTTCCACGTAAGAATTCATAGAGAGGATGCAATCCAAACCATGTCAGCTTCTCAATTAAAAATCGATGGTTCACGGAGTCAAAGGCTCTACTGAAGTCCAAATAGCACACCTCTACCGATATCCCACCATCAAGACAACGGGTAATCTCGTCTAAAAAGCACAATAGATTGGTAAGACAAGACCTCTTTTTGAGAAAGCCATGCTGTTCCGCTCTAATTAGATTGTGCTCAGTCAAGTGCTCACAGATCCAGTTCCTTATAAGCTTGTCCAAGCATTTCAGCATGATACTAGTCAAACTAACAGGTCTATAGTTAAGAGGCACCAAATAGAACCGCCGGCACCGACTTAGAACTTACTTACTTACTTAGAAATTACTTAGAACTTACAGTAAACTATGGTACTATGAAAGCTACAGGACCCCGATTCTTTTATACATCCGCTACTGGTTTATTTATAGTATTTACAAATTATTCAACTACATTTCAGTATCCTACGTTACCATTATACTGAAGGCTGTGCCGCTTGATCTTGGCCCGCAAACCCGTTCCCGCCAGATGTGAGAGTCCTGGCCCCGAACAGAGCAGTACCAGCGGTAACTGAAAATTTAAAAGCGCGGCAAGGTTCAAAAAAAGGGAAGCTGATCTTTTCTAAGAAACCACGCACCACACTTGTAAAGAATAAAGCGGTTAAACAATGTTATCAATAATTATCAGTTAGCCAAACCTACATACATATGCGCACCCCTTGGATAGAGTACGGAGTAGATCAAGCAGCCACCAATTAATTGCTGAAGGACTTTGAAGGACTGTTGAAGGATGAAGGTTGGAGATAAAGAGTGTGGCACTGAGCAATCTCTGGTGGTGCTTGGAGCCCACGACCATTAGTTGTTACTGAATAGACATGCAAAGGGTAATAAGATTGACAGATTGTGGAGCTATGAAAATCTTTTGCTGGTCGGATGTAACCGTTGCGACAAGCAGATTGGTCTCTACCGGTTTCCTACGGTGTCACGGAATACAGCAGTAAGCCAGCGAAGGTAATCGATACAGACATCCTAAAAGCTTACAGGATGAAGGAAAAAGAAATGGCGCCTAGTAGGTCTGGATATGCATAAAGATGTATGGAACCTACAACGAATCAATGTGAAAAGCATGATGCAGATAAGAGGAACGAAAGATTATGGTGCGAAGAGACAGGACCAGTGGACAGCTACTGCATTCGCCTTAAGCCTTCAAGTTATTAGGGGATAGATACAGTGTCAGCAGAGTCATCCAACCAGCGAAGTTAATTGGTGTTAACAACTTAAGAGAGTAAGTGTTGGGGAGGTAGTGGGTGGCTTCTAGCGCAGAGGTCTGCCACCTACAATGGCTCAATTCAGCTGAGGAGCATTGACATAGGTAGTACGATAGATTGAAAATGGTACTAAGGGAGAGAAGATATCGACGGCTGGCAATGACATTCGGGTGAAGTCTACTAGTGGCTGGTGGATAACAAAGTGTCCCAGAATAAGTCAACAGAGCGCAAATGTATGTAACGCAGACAGTCCCAAAGGATGAAGGTTGAAATTATAGCAAGCTCTGGGTATGCGCAGAGCTGATTGTAGCTTAAGACCACTAATTGCTACTAAATGGAAGTGCTGAGGTTCAGGATGTACGGATAATGGCAGTATGAAGAACAGTCGGTGGCCACATATAACCATTCCATTGAACAACTTGATTGTTATTGGATTTCTACAGTGTCACAGACTACATCAGCAATCCATCGAAGGTAAGTGATGTAGACATTTGAAAAGATTACCGGATGGAGAAGCAAGGAATGTCTCCCTGTAGGTCCGAATATGCCCAAAGCTATATGGAGTCTACAACGAATCACTGTGGAAAACGTGATGAAGGTAAGAGGAACGAAGGGTAATGGTGCGAAGAGAGAGAACTAGTGGACAGCACCTGAAATCGCATTAAGTCTCCTAGTTATTAGTGGATAGTTACGATGTCAGCAGAGTCAACAAACCAGCGAGGGTAGGTGATGCAAACAATTCAAGAGAGTAAGTTTTAGAGAGATAGCGAGTGGCTTCTAGCGCAAAGGGGTTTGCTGCCTTCATTGACCTAATGCAGCTGAAAGAGGTGACGTAGAAACTTCGACGAACTGATAATGATAACAAGGGAGAGAGATAGTACCGACGGCTAGCAGTGGCAGAGGGGTGAAGCTTTCCACTCTTATTGGATACCTAACGTGTCCCAGAATAAGTCAACAGACAGCAAATGTATCTGACGCACACAGCCCAGAGAAAAGTAAAAGTGTGGCGCTTAGCATGCTCCGGATATGCGCAGAGATGCTTGAAGCCTACAAACAATAGCTCCTGCAAAACATAGGTAGCATTGGTAATAAGAAGAAGTGATAATTGTGTTAAGGGAGAGAGAGAGTATCGCCGGCCGGCAATGTTATTGTGGTGAAGCCTACTAATGGCACGTGGATAACAAAATGTTCCAGAATAAGTCAATAGACAGTAAATGTATTAGACGCAGACAGTCCTAAAGGATGAAGGTTGGAGATAAAGGAGTGCGGCTCTTAGCATGCTTTGGATATGCTCAGAGATGCTTGAAACCTACGACGACTAGTTGCTGCAAAAAGAAGTGCTGAGGTTAAGAAGATCGACGGATGACGGCGCTATGCAAAACTTTCGGTGGCCAGTGGTCACCGTTCCATTATGCAGTTTGGTCACAAGTGGATTCCTATAGTGTCACAGACTACGTCAGCATTCCAGCGAAGTGTGGCTCTTAGTAAGCTCTGGATATGCGCAGAGATGACTGGAACCTGAGAACAATGGCTCCTGCTAGGCAGCTGTAATAATAAGAATGATAAAGGTACTAAAGGAGAGCTATTATCGACGACTGGCAATGGCATTCTAGGGAAGCCTACTTGTGGCTGGTGGATAACAAAGTGTCCCAGAATAAGTCAACAGACAACACATGTATGTGACACAGACAGTCCCAGAGGTGAAGAATGGAGATAAAAGAGTGTGGCTCTTAGCGAGCTCTGGATATGCGCAGAGATGATTGGAACCTACGAAGAATGGCTGCTGCTAGTCAAAGGTAATATGAAGAACTGATGAAGTACTATCAGAGAGAGAGTAGCGTAGGCTGGCAATGACATTCGGGTGAAGCCTTCTGGTAGCTAGTGGGTATTCAAATGTCCCAGAATAAGTCAACAGCCAGCATATGGTTTACACGCAGGCAGTCCCAAAGGATGAAGGTTGGAGATAAAGAGTGTGGCTCTGAGCAATCTCCGTTGGTGTTAGGATCCCACGACAATTAGTTGTTACTGAATAGACATGCAGAGGTTAATAAGATCGGCAGATTGTAGTGCTAATGAAATCGTTTGCTGGTCGGATGTAACCGTTGCGACAAGCAGATTGGTCTCTACCGGTTTCCTACGGTGTCACGGAATACAGCAGTAAGCCAGCGAAGGTAATCGATACAGACATCCTAAAAGCTTACAGGATGAAGGAACAAGGAATGTCTCCTAGTAGGTCTGGATATGCATAAGGATGTATGGAACCTACAACGAATCAATGTGAAAAGCATGATGCAGATAAGAGGAACGAAAGATTATGGTGCGAAGAGACAGGACCAGTGGACAGCTACTGCATTCGCCTTAAGCCTTCAAGTTATTAGGGGATAGATACAGTGTCAGCAGAGTCATCCAACCAGCGAAGTTAATTGGTGTTAACAACTTAAGAGAGTAAGTGTTGGGGAGGTAGTGGGTGGCTTCTAGCGCAGAGGTCTGCCACCTACAATGGCTCAATTCAGCTGAGGAGCATTGACATAGGTAGTACGATAGATTGAAAATGGTACTAAGGGAGAGAAGATATCGACGGCTGGCAATGACATTCGGGTGAAGTCTACTAGTGGCTGGTGGATAACAAAGTGTCCCAGAATAAGTCAACAGAGCGCAAATGTATGTAACGCAGACAGTCCCAAAGGATGAAGGTTGGGGATAAATGCGTGCGGCTCTTTGCAAGCTTTGGCTATGCTCAGAGGTGCTTGGAACCTACGACCACTAGTTGCTGCTATAAAGAGTTGCTGAGGTTAAAATGAATGACGGATAATGGCGATATGAAAGAGTTCGTTGGCCGGAGCTCACTGTTCCTTTAGGCGGTTTGGTCACTAGTGCATTCCTGTGGTGTCACATTATTCGTCCGCAAGCCAGCGAAGGTAATTGATACAGACATTCTAAAAGCTCACAGGATGAAGATACAAGTGATGACTTTTAGTAGCTCTGGCTGTTCGCAGATGTGGAAAATGTGTTGAATATATGAGGATCGAAGGGTAATGGTGTCAAAAGTGTGAGCCAGTGGACAACAACTGAATTCGCATTAAGCATTCTAGTTATCAGTGGAGAGTTTTAGTGACAGAGGAGTCAACAAACTAGGGAAGTTATGTGATACAAAAAATGGAAGGGAGTTAGTATTGAAGAGATAATGAGTGGCTCCTAGCGCAAAGAGGTGTGCTATCTGGAGGGTTTCGGTGTGACTCTCCTATCCCTGCACTCCACGACCGACTATTTCCTCTTGGTTTAGACTCATCAGGTAGAGATAGCTGAGCTAGGAGTGGAACCCGAGGCATAGTGCTTGGCGGCTATCGCAATGATCACTAGGCCATTGAGTTCCGCGAGCAGTGTTTGACACAGCGGTTAGAAGTAAATTTTCGGGATTTTTGGAGCACCCGCCGTGTGTCTTGGATTGCGACACGCAATCTCATTAATGGCGGTGGTTGACTTGAAAGTCAGCCTCTGCCAAAGCGGTCACTGGGACCGTCACCGTCGGGTGTGCTATCTATATTGACCCGCTGCAGTTGATAGGTGGTGACGTAAATAATACGATTAACTGATAATGGTACTAAGGGAGAGAGCATCGACGGCTAGCAATGGCATTGGGGTGAAGTCTTCTAGTTGATAGTGGATACCTATCGTGCCCCAGAATAAAGCAACAAACAGCAGATGTATTGGACGTCGGCTTCAGCCTCTAGGTTGTAGCCCGTTTAGCGATTCGCTAGTGACGGATGTTTTGAGGTAGCCAGCTGGGGGTGGTTTGAGGAAATGCATAGGCATTCCGTATCCTGTTGCTAACGCCTAGGTGGTGGAAGAATTAAGAGCTTGTTGGAAGAAGCAGGCTGGTAGAAAGCTTAGGAATCGGGAAGAGGATAGTGTAGGAAGGTAAGAAGAAACGATAATAAGTTACCTGATGGGTTTAAAAAAGCACCAAACGGCCGGTTCTCCCTATTGGGGCTCGTCAGTGGTGCGCATGCCTCTGCCATATACGGATGCTCAAACCCATGAAGACTAGCGGCTTGTGAAAAATAGACCGCTGCTTAGCAACCGAGACATGGAACAGTGTAGTAGACCATCACGAATTGTTAGCTAACTGCGATATAGCCGGACCCATCCTCCACTGCAATGCAGGCACCTGCCATGCAGTTGACAGCAGTTGGACTTCCGGTGTCAGGACTTCCCGGTTACGTTAGTTTAGAATGGACATAGCATCTATGGAGACCGTAAGGGCGATTTTGTATTACTTATGAGTAGAAGAATTTTTGTGAGTAGTTGTGTTCGTCGCAGTTAGCCAATAAGATAGCTAAGCAAACTACCTGTCCAGTAAAAGCACCAGACGGCCGCTTCGCCCTTTTGGAGCTAGTCAATGGTGCGCATTCTTCGCTCCTCTATGGAGGATAAAACCCATGACTGCTATTGGCTCGTGCCAACTAGCCCGCAGCTTATGCAATTGCGCCATGGAGGACGGTAGACGACCATCACGAATAGTCAGGTAACTGCCATATAGCCCGACCCATCATCCACGGCTGTGCAGGCACCTGCCATGCAGTTCACAGCAGTTGGACTTCCGGTGTCGAGACTTCCCGGTTACGTTAGTTTAGAATGGACATAGCATCTATGGAGACCGTAAGGGCGATTTTGTATTACTTTGAGTAGAAGAATTTTTGTGAGTAGTTGTGTTCGTCGCAGTTAGCCGATAAGATAGCTAAGCAAACTACCTGTCCAGTAAAAGCACCAAACGGCTGCTTCGCCCTTTTGGAGCTAGTCAATGGTGCGCTTTCTTCGCTCCTCTACGGAGGATAAAACCCATGACTGCTATTGGCTCGTGCCAACTAGCCCGCTGCTTATGCAATTGCGCCATGGAGGGCGGTAGACGACCATCACGAATTGTTAGGTAACTGCCATATAGCCCGACCTATCCAAAAGTGCCATGCAGGCACCTGCCATGCAGTTGACAGCAGTTGGCCTTCCGGTGTCAGGACTTCCCGTTTAGGGTAGCTATGAATCGCCATAGCATTTATGGAAACCGTAAGGGCGCAATTGTATTACTTATGTGTGGATGGATTTTGGTGAGTAGTTTTGTTCGTCGCAGTCAGCTGACAATTCAGATTAGTCAACTACCTATCCGGAAAAGCACCAGACGGCCGTTTCTCCCAATTGGAGCTCGTCCGTGGTGCGGAGCTTCGGTCTTCTACGGAGAATGGAACAAATGATTATTGTTGGCTTGTGAAAACTAGCTCGCTCCGTATGCAACTGAGCCATGGTGGACGGTAGCCGACCATCACGAATTGTTAGCTAAATGCGATATAGCCCGAACCATCCTCTACTGCTATGCAGACACCTGCCATGCAATTGACAGCGGTTTGCCTTCCGGCGTCAGGACTTTCCGTTTACGGCAGCTATGAGTCGACATAGCATTTATGGAAACCGTAATGTCTAAATTATTTTTCTTATGAATGGAAGTATTTTGGCGAGCAATTTCGTTCATCAAATACAAGAGACAATTCAGCTAATTCTACAACCTATCCGGAAAGGCAACAGGCGGCAGTTTCGCCTTATTGGGTCTCGTCAGTTTTGCGCATCCCTCAGGCCCATACGGAGAACCGAACCCATGACTGCTAGTGGCTTGTGCCAACTAGCCCAAACCTTATGCAACTGAGCCCTGGAGGACGGTAGTCGACCCTCACGAATTATTAGCTTACTGCGATATTGCCCGAAACAACTTCGACTGTCATGCAGGTACCTGCCATTTAGATGACAGCGGTTGGCCTTCCGGCGTAATAGCTTCCCGTTTGCGGCAGCTATGAATCGACACAGCATTTATGGAATCCGTAAGTGCGAATTTATATTACATAGGTGTAGAAGGATTTTAACGAGTAATTTGTTCGTAGCATTCAGCTGACAATTCAGGTAAGTCAACTACATATCCGGAAAGCCCTACGCAAACGTTTTGCTCTATTGGTCACGTCGGAGTTGAGATTCCTTTGGTCATCTACGGATAATCCATCCCATGACTGCTAGTGGCTTGTACCAACTAGCCCGCTGCATTTGCAGCTGAGATATGGAGGACCGTAGCCGACCAGCACTAATGGTTAGCTAACTGCGATATATCCCGCCCCATCCCCCACTGTCATGCAGGCACCTGCCGTGCAGCTGATAGCGGGTCGCCTTCCGGCTTCAGGACTTCCCGTTTACGGCAGCTATGAATCGACATGCCATTTTATGGAATCCATAAGGGCGAATTTATATTTCTCTTGAGTAGAAGGACTTTAGCGAGTATGTTTGTTCGTCGCAGTCTGCTGACAATTCAGGTAAGACAAATCCCTATCCGGAAATGCAACAGTTGGCCGTTTCGCCCTATTGGGGATCGCAGTGGTGCGCATCCTTTGGTTCTCTACGGAGAATCGAACCCATGACTGCTAGTGGTTTGTGCCAACTAGCCCGCTGCTTATGATACTGAGCCATTGAGGACGGTAGTGGACCCTAACGAACTTTTAGCTGAATGCGAAATAGCTTGACCCATCCAACAATGTCATGCAGACACCTGCCATGCAGATGACAGCGGTTGGCCTTCCGGCGACAGAAATTCACGTTTACCGCAGATATGAATCGACATAACATTTATGGAATCAGTAAGGGTGAATTTATTTTACTTAGGTGTAGAAGGATTTTAGCGAGTATTTTGTTCGTAGCATTCAGCTGACAATCCAGAAAAGTCTACTACCTATCCGGAAAGGCTCTACGCGGCCGTATTGCCCTATTGGGCGCGTCAGAGTTGAGCATCCTTTGGGCTTCTACGGATAATCCAACGCATGACTGCTAGTGGCTTGTGCCAACTAGCCCGCTGCTTATGCAACTGAGCCATGGAGGACGGTAGTCGTCCCTCACGAATTTTTAGCTGACTGCGAAATAGCTTGACGCATTTACCACTGTCATGCAGGCACCTGCTATGCAGATGACAGCGGTTGGCCTTCCGGCGTCAGAACTTCACGTTTGCGGCAGGTATGAATCGACATAGCATTTATGGAATCTGTAAGGGCGAATTTATATTACTTATTATTAGAAGGAATTTAGCGAGCAGTTTGTTCGTCGCAGTCAGCTGAAAATTTACATAAGCCAACTACATATCCGGTAAAAACCAGACGGCGTTTCCGCTCTATTGGGGCTCGTCAGTGGCACGCATCCTTCGGTCCTCTACGGAGAATGGAACCCATGACTGGTATTGGCTTGTGTTAACTAGCCCGCTGTTTATTCAACTAAGCCATGGAGGGCGGTAGACGACCCTTACGAATTGTTAGCTAACTGCAATATGTCTTGAACCATCCTCCCATGTCATGCAGGCATCTGCCATGCCGATGACAACGGTTGATCTTTCGGCGTCAGAAATTCCCGTTTACGGCAGTTATGAATCGACATAGTATTTATGGAATCTGTAAGGGCGAATTTAAATTACTTATAAGTAGAAGTTTTTTGGCTTGCAATTTCGTTCACTAAATACAGCAGGCAATTAAGAGAAGTCAACTACTTATCCGGAGACGCACAATACGGCCGTTTCGCCATATTGGGTCTCGTTAGTTTTGCGCATCATTTCGTCCTCTACGGACAAGCGAACCCATGATTGCTAGTGGCTTGTGCCAACTAGCCCGCTGCTTATGCAACTGAGCCATGGAGGACTGTAGCAGAACTTCACGATTTGTTAGCTAACCACGATATAGCCCTGCTCATTCCGCACTGTCATGACGGCAACCGCCATGCCGATGACAGCGAATCGCCTTCCGGCGCCAGGACTTCCAGTTTACGGCAGGTATGAATCGACATAGCATTTATGGAATCCGTAATGGCGATGTTCTATTACGTATGAGTAGAAGGATTTTAGCGGGTATTTTCGTTCGTCGCAGTCAGCTTAAAATTCAGATTAGCCAACTAACTAATCGGAAGGCACCAGACGGCCGCTTCGCCTTCTCCGGGCTTGTCATTGGTGCGCACCCTTCGCTCCTCTACGGAGAATCGAATCCAAGACTGCAATTGGCGTGCGCCAACTAGCCCGCTGCTTATGCAACTGAGCCATAGATTACGGTACCCGATCATAACGAATTGTTAGCTAACTGCGATATAGGCCGACCCATCACCCACTGTCATGCAGGCAACTGCCATGCAGATGACAGCCTTTGGCCTTCCGGCGCCAGGACTTCCAGTTTATGGCAGCTACAAATCGACATAGCATTTATGGAATCCGTAAGGGCGATTTTATATTACTAATGAGTAAACGGATTTTAGCAGGTAGTTTTGTTCTTCGCAGTCAGCTGGCAATGCAGATACGTCAAATACCAAGCCGGAAAAGTACCAGAGACCGTTTCGCTTTATTGGGTCTTGCCGTTGTTGCGCATCATTTGGTCCTCTACGGAGAGTCGAACTCATGACTGCTAGTGACTTGTATCACCTTTCCCGCTTTTTAAGCAACTTAGCCATGGAGTACGGTAGCCGACCCTCACGAATTGTTAGCTAACTGTGATATAGCCCGACTCATCCCCTAATGTCATGCAGGCACCTGCCATGCAGATGACAGCCTTTGGCCTTCCGGCGACTGTACTTCCCTTTTACGGCTGCTATGAATCGACATAGCTTTTATGGAATCCGTAAGGGCGAATTTATATTACTTATGACTAGAAGGAATTTAGCGTGTATTATTGTTCGCCGCAGTCAGAGGACAACTCAGATAAGTCAGTCAGCAATGGGCTTATGGTTGTATAGGTTTTGCAACGTGGCAGTTAGAAAAGAACTCGTGATGGTCGTCTACCATTCTCTATTGCTCAGTTGCATAAGCAGCAGTCTAGTTGGCACAAGGCACTAGCAGTCAATGGTTCCATTCTCTGTAGATGACCGAAGGATGCGCACCACTGACGAGCCCCAATATGGCGAAAGTGCCGCCTGGTGCATTTCCGGAGGGTCAGTTACATTATCTGAATTGTCTGCTGTCTGTGACGAACGAAAATACTCGGTAAAATCCTTCTACTCATAAGTACTATAAATTCGCTCTTACGGATTCCATAGATGCTATGTCGATTCATAGCTGCCGTAAACGTAAAGTCCTTACGCCGGAATGCCAACCGCTGTCACCTGCATGGCACGTGCCTGCATGACAGTGGGGGATGGGTCGGGCTGTATCGCAGTTAGCTAACAATTCGTGAGTTCGTCTACCGTCCTCCATGGCTCAGTTGAAGATGCAGCGGGTAGTTGGCATAAGCCACTAGCAGTCATGAATACGATTCTCCGTAGGGCACCGAAGGATGCGCACAACTGACGAGCATCAATATGGTTGAGCGACCGTCTGTTGCTTTTCCGGTTATGTAGTTGACTTATCTGAATTGTCTGCTGAATGCGGCGAAACAAAATACTTGCTAAAATCCTTTTACACTTAGGTAGTATAAACTCTCCCTTACGGATTCCGTAAACGCTATGTCGATTCATAGCTGTCGTAAACGGGAAGTCCTGACGCCGGAAGGCCAAAGGCTGTCAACTGCATGGCAGGTGCCTGCATGACAGTGGGATGGGTCGGGCTATATCGCAGTTAGCTAACAATGCGTTGAAGTTTTGCTACCGTCCTCCATGCCTCAGTTGCATAAGCAGCGGGCTAGTTGGCACAGGCCAATTGCAGTCTTGGGTGCGATTCTCCGTACGAGACCGAACAATACGCACAACTAACGAGCCCCAGTCGACCGAAGCGGGCGTTTGGTGCTAGCATGGTCGTCGTCACCATCAGCAGTGCATCAGCCATTTGAACTGATGCTTCGCTGCCATTCATCAAGGAGGACCTTTAAAATAAATATTAACAAGAGGGAGACAAAGGGTTCTTACCTTAAGACCTTAATGACTTAGGCGAACATTCTGGGTCAAGGCTCCTACAGCATGTTTAACAACATACCGTCACAAAGAGCTTTCTATCGTGCAAAGATGATGCAGGTTCAAGAAGGCAGATCTGAATTTTGCAATGCGCGAACCCACGTCAGTTCCTAGGCGCCCATTATTGCTGATGCAGTTGCCAAGATAAATGAATTGATCCACCACCTCGAGTTCCTCATTAGCAAGCGTCAAGGGGTCATCAAGTGGCTGGTGGTTCTGCAGCAACACTTTACACATTGAAGGTGCGAAGTGCATACCAAATAGTGGGACCACTCTGGACAGGCTGATCAGAGTTGATTGTGCCGCCCCAAAATCGTCGAAAAGCAAGACGATATCGCCCGCATAATCTAGGTCAACTAATCTTCACCAGGCAGCACTTCAACGCCTACATGGTTGGGTTCCGCAAGGGAACACTCCATGATAGAAGCCACGACGAAATTGAGGAAAAACTGGGAAATCGGACAACCCTGACGAACGCCACTTGTAGTCGAAAAGATACCTGAGAGTACACCTTAGACCCTGACGCGGCCTATAGTGTTTGAGTATAGAGCACGAAGGATGTTCACATATTTCGTGGGAGCACCTACTCGCGAAGTACTGGGAACAGAATCGATCGATCGATCGAATCGAACGCACTCCTGAAATCGAGGAACACAGCTATTGTCGGTCTGCGGTATGCGTGGCGCTGCTCTAGCACCTGCCGCAAAGTAAATATATGATCTATACAGCCACGTCCTGGGCGAAAACCGGTCTGCTCTTCCGTAATCCGAGATTCCCTTTCCGCAGTTACGCGACGAACGAGATTCGGAACCAGTAATTTTGTCACAAGTGGCGTTAGGCAAATTACCCTGTGGTTCGCACAGTCTGTGCGACTGCGCTTTTTGTATATTGCTACTATAATCGATTCGCTCCAATTAGCCGG
>OX104066.1:7723369-7755372 GCA_944474145.2 Dicrocoelium dendriticum
TTACACGCAGAGCATACACTCCTGGCGGTTTCCGCCTTTGTATTTCGGCATAACTACACCCGTCTTCCAATCGACAGATAGTCGACCAGCTTTAAGAGGGAGCTGAAAGATTTTTCAAAGTGGGACGGAAATAAATTCTGCTACCACCTTGAGTAAATGCGGGTGTAGCCCGTTTGGGTCTGGTGAGGAAGATGAGTTCAGTTCTAGTAGCAGCTTTAGTGTAACGTCTGCATCGATATCGATATGACCGTTGCGTACACGTCCTTTCAAAGGGATGGAAACTGCCTGCTGCTGTCAAAGATGCCGCCGTGTTTAAGAAGTCGGTTCCACCTTGTGCAGCGCTTGAACTGACTTCACTTGTTGTGCGGTCATCTTCGCCTCGTTCCTCACGTTAGCCTTACTGCTGCTACAGGCTTCCTTGTCAACAATAACGCTTCGCTTCCTATCCAGCGGAACAGCCCCTCTGATCACATTGTGCTAAAACTTGAAGAATAGGTGGCCTCCGATTTGCAAAACGTTCGCCAACCTGTCGGAGGTGTAGTGACCGGTGCAGTGACCATTTATCGTGCCGCAAGCAGATGCTCAAGCATGGTGCAGCGCTACCAATGCGAAGAACCTCAGTGTCATTCGGTTAAGACGTCAAACTTTCGGTACGCAGTACATCGTGATAGGCTTGGCTGACCGAACGCTAAGCGTAACACTCAGTGACCCATCGCAGGGTACGCTTGGTGCGCATTCCGGGGAAATACTTGGAGAAAAGATAGCGTACGGAAACATGGTCCCTTTGTTCGCAGGTATTGATGTGTGTTGCGTTTCCGTAACGCACATGTACGGCGTCTGCGCTCTTCAGAAGCTCAGCCGGGTAGTAATTACGGGCTTCACTTCGAACGGACTATAAATGGCGAGCGTCTTCTACAATTGTTTGCAGAGAAGGTTGTTTCTTAGTACCACTGCGTTCCGACGCAGTGGGCTGCGAAGTGCTACTTGGCGTCCTGCAGCAGCTGGCGAGCGATGGGCCCAATTTGACCACATAGCCATAAGTTAAAGATGGCGTGTTTCCATCCTTGGTTGTCGGTCCTACTGGAGTACTTGTGTGGACTATGATCATGCATTGGTGTACGGTCATTTCTCCATGAACTGTACCAGGAGACGCAACAGGCGTCCCCGACGATTGATAACTAACAACTTGTTTCCCCTAGGTCAGGCAAGCCTATGAAGCCACACTGAATAAGGAACTTTTGCTGTCTCGCTTTTATGAAACTTACCTTCAGCGGCATAGGATTTCGGCCGACATGCACGACGTCGGAGCACCTGCTTGCGGCGCTTTCAACCGTCCTGTCGCCAGGCACTATATCTTAGAGGTTCGTGAAGCCGTTGGGATCTAGAAGAAACCTTCAGGCTGGATATGAGTACAAAGTGACCAGTCCGCCTATTAGGCGGGAAGTAAAACATGGCATACGTGTTGACAAGGAAGCCTGGTTTACCGCTGGGCTTCAGAACTGTATTAGGCTGGAGCAGTAGGCAATTACGTCAAGCTCTTCCAGCTGATCTGCACCACTGGGCTTAGAAAAGCAGGCGTCAGTGAGACAGTCAGAAAGCACGCGGGTGCACTGCTACACAATAACAAGTGCCTTATGGCTCGTTGGGCACCCGGGAAAGATTGTTTGGCAAGGCAGCGCTGTAGTAAGGTAATACTGTGAAACCCGCCTCAAAAGGTGCATGGATATGATACTGCGCGGTAGAATTTGGTTTCTCTACATTCCTTAAGCATACCACGTAGGTGAACACGTCATCCTGTTTTACTGATTGCACGACGGTTCCTTCTTACCTAATCCTTGTCTTCGTAGGATTCATGATTCATAACAAGGTAGGTGACAATGACAGGCGAAAAATTTATCAATGGTGGAATTTGTAGCTTCCATGGGTCAGTCGTTTGTATGCACCCTCTTCTCCTGTTGATGGGTGGCACTGCAATGGAAAATTATCAAACGTTTACCACCGAAATACGTTACTTCTTATTTCCTGGTAATTTTGTCTAAGACGTTGATGACGTGAACCATACACTCCACTATCGGGAGATGCGCTACATCGCTTCCATGTGATTGAGTAAGTCAACCTTGCGTTACTTCTATGCGTATTGCTTCCATGTGTGTCTACGGAATAAATTTCCATTTACCATTCCTCAGTGTTCGCGCGTTGTGGGTCAAGATGGCCTCGCACGCTCCCCCTGATGACGTGAATATTCGGATTCGGTACAGACGTCAGCGCTCCATTTGTGTCTCTTTTTTGCTACCATTTCCATATTGTTACGATTAGTCAGCATAAAGCATTCAACGGAGTTACATACAAGGACGGAAACAAATGAAAAGCCATGTGACTCCATTCCCGTTGTATCAGTAGCGTTAACAATGCCCAATACTTCCGTTCTTTTTGACGCAAAGCCTAAATTAAAACACTGTGGCTTCCCCCCTAACATCAATAAAGCCCTCCATGCGACATATATGCATTTCATAACCACTGGTTATGGAGGCGCGCTCCGCTTATAGCACATTCCTCTCCCGCGCCCATTATGCTGCCACCAACGTGAGACCTACGGAGGCTTATGTACTGTCAGTCTGGAACGTCTGTGGGACCAGTCATTGCTAATTACGTGGTGGCAGAATTGATGCAGCTGCGCTGGGAACAAGTAAAATCATTCCCGGGGGGTGTGCGGTTGCATTCTCTTTGCATTCGTTAGCAGTGCTTACTATACCGCCGCTGCTGGGCCATTATGGTATTAGTAACCGCCCGTATTGGAAGACTGTGGCTCCAAGGACGGCGATTATGCTGTGTCCGATAACGACACCAATGCTCTGCGACCCATATTGCACTACTAATAAGAAGCCATCCAGACATGTGCAGCAAGTATATGAGGCTTCCTTAGAGCCCATATGGATGCAACTATCATGGGACCCAATTAGCATAAATGAAGGCCGTTCATGTAGGCTCCTGGTGCCGATAACATAGCTGTCGCAGTAGGCCATAATTAGGCTTCCTTGTGGAACTTACATAGGCTTACTAAGCGCCGTTCCTTTACCGCAGTTAAGTCAAAAATATCTATCTGTATAATGATCTTTATGACACTGCTGCTATAGAACACATTATAATTTTCTATGCTTCGCTTGTGCAACCAATCGCGGCCAACACTGGAGGGCGGTGCAGTGAATAGACAAATGCCACCCGTGAGGCAATCATATGGCTTTACTATGTACCCGTCACGTTCGCAGGAACATAAACCAACCTATAGTCTTGCGTATATTTGTGGGCTACTTGTATGAAAACCTCGCAAAAACGTTCATTGACTTTTTTCCTTCTTCCTTTTGCCATGCTATTATCCCCTGTGCTTCCTATAACTTCCGCATATACCGCGTGTGATAAATTTCCCTTAGTATTATTCATAAAACGGTATTAGATTATTAATGAAAGGCGTAACGTACTTACTTCACTCCTGACACCTTGATATGCACCATTACAGATACCTGTCAAACCCCATGAAAACCGACAGGCACATACATAATTATTTACTCATTTACTTACGGATAAGGTGATTTATATCTCTGTAATGAAAAGAATGTATACGTTGGTCTACTGACGTCCAGTTGCGGAGATTTGCATTAGGTAACCATAACGAGTACTAATAACGTGCCATCCCCTTAAATGGCACAGAACTGATGGTCAGGGTTACCGTACCAAGCGTACAAAATTCTTGCTACATAAGGATATAAGCATGAATAGATGGCAGGAGCAATGCCATCTCTAATCACGTTGAAGTTGCAAAACTAGGAACGCATATATTTGTAAGTAAATATATGCATTCCCTGTCTGACAACATTATGCATGCATAAAGGTACGAATTATTAACCCATATCAATATGCATATATATATATGGGTTTGAGATATATTATGCGCACATTTATGTATATATGATTCAGTCCGAAAGTGCATGCATATATTTACTTACATATACGTGCATCCTAATTTTGCTACTTTATATATATATATATATACATATATATATAAGGCATCATTAACTATTTATTTACCATAAGAATGCTCATACCGTTGTGAGCATTTAGCCAACATATATTGACCAGGGACCGACATGCATTTTCACTTCTACTTCACCTTAGATCACTTAACTTACTGCTCCCCAGACATTCATATGTGCAAATGACGCTTCCACGTTGCTTTTCTTTTATAAATACGCATTCCGTAACAAGTCCCATATGTAAATAGGTACACGCATATCGCATGGTTATTTGCCTATTCGTGTCACATCCGTTCACCCGGTTATTTACATACTATTCTCACAGCCGTTTCCGTTTTTCTCCACGTATTTCTAGAAGTACGCTAACCATTCTGCTCAGTGGTTTCCCAAAAACCAAATCACTTAGGACCATGTGAGGTAAGCAAAATATTCATTTCAATTTAAGTGCCGCACACATTAAATACACCCTTAAAGTGGCTATCCTTCATTTCTTGAATAACTGAGCGCACTATTTACTTATGCAATAACATAGGTCTAATTTAGACTCATTTATGCAATTGAAAACTACCGGCACCTGCTACCAAGGTTCAGGGCAGATCAGGTCAGATGGACGATAGAGGCTTCCGCCTAAGGAGCGTCCAGTTCTTGTGCCGGTAAATGAAGCCGACCCCGGGCACTTCGACGTTGGATTGTCTCTTCTTGCTTCTGCAATGGAATGAAGCAAGAACAAATGCAATCTCTGCATTTTCGTATGCCAGCATCAAAATGCACTATATATACCAGTACAACTACAATAGCTCTGGAAAAAGGATGGACCAACAATTGTCTAGGCCCCTTTTGAAGGCTACCACGGTCTCAGACTCCATTAAATCAGAAGGAAGTTTATTCCAGTAGTTAACTACTCGGTTCCTAACAACGTTGCGCTGATGTCCAAACAAGCGCTACGATGTTTGAGCTTCAGGCGTTGCTCGCGCGGATGGTCTGACGTAGGCAACTCAAACAGAAGGGTGGAACTAATACCACTCAGTCCGTTAATGATCTTAAACGTCTCTATCAAATCCCCTCTCAACCTGCGCCGTTCCACGGAAAATAATCCTAAGCTACTTAAACGATCTTCGTAAGACTTCCCTCGTTGACCTTCAATCATTCTGGTCGCAAGTTTCTGAATGTTTTCTATACAAATGATGTCACTTCGGAGGTAAGGTGACCAGGCCTGAACACAATACTCCAGATGTGGCCTGACCAATGCTTTATATAAGGGCAAGAATACTTCTGCTTTAGTGTTACTCAGCACCCTCCTAAGACGAAATAACTCGTGTCGTGCTTCGTTGGCAGCACGGCGACACTGTGCCGAAGGCTTAAAATTGTTCGCTATGATGCCACCTAGATCACGAGCTTCGTCACTACACCGTAATGATAGAGATCCCACAGAAGAATGAGACTGAAACTGTATTTAAGAGCAAGTAGAAAGGTCTCTGTGAAACTCTATCGAATTACAAAAAATCAACATTTACTTGTGAATTATCAGCAGTTTTGTCTGGTTCGTTTATCGTTTATCCGTGTTATTTTGGAAATTTGTACTAGCGTCATTATTTCCGGACATACAATGTCTTCTTTTGGCACTGTATGTGCATCGTTTCACAAAAGCACAGGTTTCCAAAATAATCGTCGATACGGGTTTTAAAACACTTCACAGAATCGGCCTCTATTAATCCTTCAGGTAGTGTATTCCATAAGGTTACGATTCTTCGTTCGATACAAAGCTGATGTGATACTTTGTTCATGATGGGGACCCTGAGTTTGTAACGATGTCCTCGGGTGTTACCTGGTTCTCGCAGGTGAAATATTGGCCGCAGTATGAGGAAGTGGCTCAAGTGTAGTACTCGATGTGTCATAATAAGATCAATTCTTACTCGGCGATAGGATAGTGTATAGAGTCCGAGACTTTCGCAACGTTTTTCATACGGAAGCTTTCCTAGACTTGGTATCATTCTAGTTGCGATATGTAAATAAATAAATAAATAAATACTTCATTCTCGACTTTGCGAGGCACGCCCATAGAGGCATGATCAGATATGTACAACTGTACAAACATTTTATGGCAACTGTGATAGTAATAGTAGAAAATTGGTCGTATGTCCATGATAAAATAAATAAATAGATAGTTTATTCTCAGTTTCATAAAGACGCACCAACTTAGGCATGATCAAGGTTTAAAAACTGTTGTGTATCACGATGATACTCCGGGTTCAATCGTGTGTAGTTGAAACGGTGTCAAGAAGAGTTGATATGTGAATCTAGTCGACTTGCCAGTACGTAATTGTGGGCTGTGACTTTATTCAGTGGCGAGTCACATCCGCCACGTCGCAGTGTTGTTAAACAGACATTTGTGGCTTTTTATAGAGAGAACGCTTGCCAGGCGAAAACCCACCACGTCCTGCAACACTGCCGTAAAGCATTTTGAACATTAATGTTGAACTGGCAAAGCCGCTTGACGACTGGTTTCACCTTCGGTTTTTCGCGGGCTAATGGCTTCTAATTTGCTCTGTTAGTTGGACGGGTATTTTGATCTGGGTCGCCATGATTTTTGAGATCGGTGGAGGAGAGGGACATCGCGATTTTTCTTCTTGTTGTATGTCCAGGTGAGCAAAAGTTTCAATTTTTCCGCTGTCCAGATTTTTCAGATGTATAATTTACGGGAGTATGAGGATAGGTCCAGTTCTCCATAATGCACAAGGGTTACGGTGATTGTAGGTCGGTCCTTGCGGAGTTTTACCATCCTTCATGTCAGTCCTTGTGGGTTGTTACGTCCGTCTTGGGCCAAAACTGTTCCTCAGTCCAATCCCAGATCTCCAAGACGTCCCGGACCCCAGAGAAAAGGGAAAGTGAGTGACAACCGAGAGAAGACCGCAAGAACAGGCATGGAGTTGAAAATTGTTAATGTCTTGTGGTATAACATTTGGGCTTGAGACATAAGCACGTACACTGTGCAACAATAATTATGCTGAAAATGTCTTTTGAGTATCCTATAGAATCATTAGCCGTATAGGTGGATTGCTATCGCCTGCGTAGGGACAAGAGCGTTGCTCCAGTAAGTAGAGTACGAGTATCCGTTTGATATGAGTCGATAGTTGCGTGGGGATAGAACAAGGAGAGTTAGAATGTTGGTAGTGATTGTCAGGTGCATGAACAGCACGTAGTTAGTGTAATCCGAGAGGGGGGCATAATAAGCAAAAATAAATAGGTTCCTGCGAGAGAGTCCTAAAGATCAATTGGTGGCAGGGCAGCGGAGGGACTGGATGCAGATATTCTAAAGGAGTAAAGGTTATTGAGATACGGGGTGGCTACTAACAAGCACTGGATCATCGCATATGCATGGGGCCAAAGGCCACTAACTCCTTCTGAAGAGAAATGCCGAATTTATGACGACCGACAGATGTTGGCGCTAAGAGTGACTCAGTCGCAAGATGCGGCTATTCCAATCAGACGCTTTGTCACTAGTGTATGCCTATAGGGTCGATGAGTGTATCTATAGGCCAGTGAAGGTAAGTGATAGGTCAACGGATCAGCTAAGCTGTGACGCGAACAATCCAAGAGAATGAACAATGTAAGAGGGAGCGAGCTCCGGATATCCGCAGAGTTAAATGGAAGCTATGGCGACTAGCTGCTGGTAAGAAGAGATAGTGGCTCTAGGAAAGAATGAATCAGTGGCTGCTGTAGCCATGTCATTAAGACGTTTGACCAATACTGGATACCTACAGTTTCGCTGAAGAAATCGACATGCGAGCGAAGCTTTAAGAAACAGACGGCAAAAGAGAATGAAGGTTGGAGAGTCAGTGGGTGGCTCCTTGTAATCTACACGGAGCCAACAATGACTAGCTGTTGTCAAGTGGAGTTGACGCGAGTAGGACGAACGACAAATATCGGCGCACTAGGAGAGAGGAGTGACCAGCAATAGAGTTTAGACTAAGCCTTCAGTTACTAGTGGATCCTACGGTGGCACATAATAAGTCTACAAACCATCTGAGCTGTGGTGCAAACAATCCATGAGAATGAACATTGTGAGAAGGATGCGACTCCTACAGAGCTACGGATATCCGCAGAGTTAAATGGAGGCTATGGCGATTAACTGCTGCTAAGCAAATCGTGGCTCTAGAAAAGAGTGAACCAGTGGCTGGTATAGCCATAGTATTAAGACGTTTGTACACTATTGGATACCTACAGTTTCGACGGAGGAATCAACATGCTGTATTTTCTCCAGCTTTTCTATCTCCCATTGGGTTGTCGATGGTAAGCTGGGGCACCGTATTCAAGGATTGGTCTAATGAGCGAGGTGAATAGACGAGGGACGGTTTTTCCGGACCATGTGGAGAAACCGCGTCTTAATGGCCAGAGCATACGAAGTCCTGCATGGTGCAATTTCTCTGTATTTTCTAGTGATCTTAACTCATGTCGTGAGAGAAATCCTAAGTCTCTGACAGATGTGTTGGGATGGAGCAACTGGCCGTCCAAGGTGTATGATCGAGTGGCTGGACGTCTGGTGCTACTGATGAACTCCGACTTACTTGCCTTAAGAGGGAGTTGCATTTCAGTGGACAACGCTGACTGTCGCTCTAAGTCATGCTGGGGGCGAGCGCAGTCGTCCCGGTTTTCCATGGTCCTCCAGATTTTCAAATCATCTGCAAACAGGGCATATAGTGACTGGAGCTGCTGCGGAAGATCATTGCTATGAATAAGAAATAATACTGGCCCAAGTACAGTTCCTTGAGGCATGCCACTGGTCGATGGGAACCATTCTGTCAGATAGTCATTGACCTGTACTCTAAACCTTCGTCCCACAATAAAATCTTGTATCCACTGAAGTAACGTGCCACCGATTCCGTATGTCCTCAGCTTACGAAGGAGTACCTCGTGGTTCACCCTGTCAAACGCCTTACTAAAGGCGGTGTAGACCACGTCAACATCCTTCTGTTCATTGAGAGCTCGTACCCACTGGTGGTTTGCGTACATCAAGTTGGTGATGCAGGATCGCCCTTTCGTAAAGCTGTGTTGCGCTGGCGTCAATACGTCCATCGATTCGAAGAAGGACAGCAGACACTTTTCACAACCTTCTCGAGAACTTTGGATAATACCGAAGTCAAACAGATCGGTCTATAGTTCTCTATTTTACTCGCATCACCACCCTTGGGAAGCGGTTTAACTATCGAGCATTTCCAGTCGTTCGGGACGGATCCTTAAGAGAGCAATCTATTGAAAAGTTTTGCCACAGCTGGTGAGATGATAATCGATAGGGACATGAGTATTAGTGGGTGAAGTCCGTCTGGTCCGTGGGGCTATGCACCATCGAGGTTGACGAGTAGCTGATGTACTTCGACTGCATCACATTGTAGGCTGTCGAGCAAGACTTGCGCAACCTTTGCCGGTACTGAAACCGCCGCCGGTTTACTGGAAAATACAGAGAGGAAGTACATAGCTAGGGCGTCCGCGCGCTCCGCGCTTGAAATGAGTGTCTTCCCCTCTAAGCTCTCTAAGACCGGTAGGTCGTCCCTAGGTTTCAGTTGACGTTTAAAGTAGGCAAATATTCTTTTGGGTGCAGTTGTGGCCGAGAATGCTGGCTCCTCTTCGAACTGCCGGCGTTTCTTGATCTTTGCGGGGTTACATAAGTTACGCTGTTTCTTGTACACCGTGTAATCTTCATCACAACC
The DNA here is from genome assembly GCA_944474145.2 of Dicrocoelium dendriticum. Taxonomy (NCBI): domain Eukaryota; kingdom Metazoa; phylum Platyhelminthes; class Trematoda; order Plagiorchiida; family Dicrocoeliidae; genus Dicrocoelium; species Dicrocoelium dendriticum. The sequence continues at coordinate 7,733,103 of OX104066.1, forward strand.
CGAGCTGATGTATCTATCTCAAAGTTTACGACATCGTCGAGCTAACTGTCTGTATTCCCTATCAAACGAATGCGCTTTGACAGGTCCGATTTTTGAATACTTAAGGGGAGCGAACCGAGTACAGAGGGAGTTAAGCTTCCCCTTCATAAATGACCAACAGGCCTTAAGTGACGCATCATGTGGTAGTGTCCAATCAGTCTGACTTGCGGCTTGGATGAGTCCGTTGAAGTCCGTCTTCCAATAGTTGAATGTCGGCTTCTGTTGATTGTAATATGGTAACGACGGTTCTAAGCTTGCTACAATAGAGCAGTGGTCACTGTTCGCCAGAGGTTCGGTGACTCTGATCTCTTTTAGCTTCTGCTCGCAGCTCGTTAACATTAGGTCCAGACAAGATGCCGAGTACGGAGTTACGCGCGTCGGTTGGATGACATGTTGCGTTGCACCGATTTCAATAGCCATTTTAGCGAATTGAGCCTCAACATTGCCATGACCGGGAAGAAGTCGAACATCTGGCCAAATTATCTTAGGTAAATTTAGATACCCCATCAGTAAGAACTGAGGGCGGCTCATGTGCTTCTTTACATGTGGTATCCAATCGCTGCAACGGTTTAATGGGCTCCGGTAGATAACCCCCACTATTAGTTCTGCGCGCCTGAGGCGGATTGTGCACCACAATTGCTCGCATAAACTATCCTCGCTCCGATAGGTACTGATAAGTTTGCCAGATAGTGACGATTTTATGTACAACTGAACACCACCGTGGGCATTTGATTTTCGGTCGCATCGGAAACAAGTGTATCCTGACGACACGACTTCTTGGGGTATGACGTCGGAGTTCAGCCATGTCTCTGCAAGTCCTACAATATCCTGCCGCTCCGAGACAGCGAAGCAGCACAGTTCGTCACGTTTGTTCATTAGGCTGCACACGTTGGCGAATGCCACACGGAGGTCCTGAGAGGTACCGCGGGACGTGCCTGGAGGTTGAGCAATCGGTTGATACGGGTTCGTACACCCTTCTTGATCACCCGAAAATTTACAATTTGTAAGTTAGTCTCACCTTCCTCTGTACGGCGTTTGAGCTCAATGACCGCAGTCTTCAAACGATCCCTGTCTTCGGGTTCCAAGTCTCGGCGGATGTAAACTTTTATGCCTTTCAGCCTTGACAGACGGGACAGTATGAGCTGCGGCATATTAGGATTTGCAAAGGTGATCCTCAGCGGTCGACATGACTGGTTAGTTTTCTGGCCAAGTCGGATTACTCGATTAATCGTCGCACTGTCCTCGCCCACATCCAAGAGTCTATCGATGAGCACCTGGAGGAACTCAACCTCGTGATCATAACGTATCTGAGGGTTTTCATCTTGTGACTCCGGTACGTGGAAGACCATGAGATTATGACGCCTCAGCGAAATCAGTGATGAACTTGTGGGAGCAGAACTAGAGGCGCTTAACTGATTGAGTTGTTGTTTATCAGCAGGTGACGTCTGAACTTGATTACGTTGGCCCATGCGCCTTTGTGTGGTCCATGGATCCTCGGTGTTCAGACGTTCACAGACAGGCTCTGAGACATTCACGGACCGGGCAGTGAAGCGGCATGTCGTAGCTTCTGAGTCTGAGTCTTCCATCAGTAGGAAACATTGAACCTGGGGTTCGGCCGAAGTCGAAGACGCTGGTGGTGGTGCAGATCGCGGGGTGACAATAGAAGGCGAGGAGACAGAGGTACTTTAACGAGGGCGTTCGATCCCACGTGGTGAACGGTTTGTGACTATCTGAAAGAAAGATTTTCCCGTAGTTGTTTGCGGTCGCTGAGTATTCTGATGTCTTGTACCGCGACATTTATCACATATAACTTGAAAAAACCGATGTCGGATATCGAGCGAGTTTCGAAAAACGTCAACGGATAAGCCAATGCATGAAATGTGGAACAAAACATTACAGCCGAAGCATCGAAGTGCATGAGCCTTATTTCCCACAACTTTCGAACACGAACCACAAGTAGGTGAAGACGGAATCACAAGCTAGAGCAAATCCAAGATGGCGGACAGAGATGGCAGTATGGCAAATCAATGAGAACTCCGGAATTAGCCAAAGAATAGCCGCCAAATTTGCACTGCTTGGAAAATACGCCAAAAGAAGAATAATGGTGCACAATTCACACTGCTAAAACGCTGTTAACACGGTAATCTGAGGCAAATTTAGTATCCAGCACACTTGGATCCAAAAATCCGAGACGTCCGTGGGTACAACAATTCTGCTACCACTACTAGTCAATAATTGACCTTTGTTGGCAGTTAGAGGTGGGTCCTATTGGCTTGACCAATTCGCCACAGTGATGATGTCCTTAGCCAATGTCGCTCGGTTTCCCCTACTGACTAGCTTCAAGTCATCTGCGAAGATGTAGCAGGGATCCTCAAGAAGAGGAGCCAGGTCATTTATAAACATAAGAAACAGCAATGGACCCAGAACTGGACCTTGGGGGACACCACTGTAGGCATGGCCAACACTAGAATTCGCGTCCCCAACGCTGACTCTGAATGTCCTTCCACGTAAGAATTCAGAGAGCCATAGTAATAGTTGAGGATGCAATCCAAACCATGTCAGCTTCTCAATTAAAAATCGATGGTTCACGGAGTCAAAGGCTTTACTGAAGTCCAAATAGCAAACTTCTACCGATATCCCACCATCAAGACAACGGGTAAACTCGTCTAAAAAGCACAATAGATTGGTAAGAAAAGACCTTTTTTTGAGAAAGCCATGCTGTTCGGCTCTAATTAGATTGTGCTCAGTCAAGTGCTCACAGATCCTGTTCCTTATAAGCTTTTTCAAGCATTTCAGCATGATGCTGGTCAAACTAACCGGTCTGTAGTTAAAAGGCACCGAATAGAACCCCGGCACCGACTTAGAACTTACTTACTTACTTACTTACTTACTTACTTAGAACTTACTTAGAACTTACAGTAAACTATGAAAGCTACAAGACCCGATTCCTTTATACATCCGCTACTGGATTATTTATAATATTTACAAATTATTTAACTGCATTTCGGTATCCTACGCTACCATTATACTCCAGGCTGTGCCGCTTGATCTTGGCCCGCAAACCCGTTCCCGCCAGATGTGAGAGTCCTGGCCCCGAACAAAGCAGTACCAGCGGTATCTGAAAATTTAAAAGCGCGGCAAGTTTCAAAAGGAGGGAAGATGATCCTTTCTAAGTAATCACGTGCGACTCTTGTAGAGAATAAAGCGGCTAAACAATGTTATCATTAAATATCAGTTAACGAAACCTGCATACATATGCGCAACCCTTGGATGGATTACGGAGTAGATCAAGCAGCCACCAAATAATTGCTGAAGGACTTTGAAGGTCTGTTGAAGGATGAAGGTTGGAGATAAAGTGTGTGGCGCTGAGCAAGCTCCGGAGGTGTTTGGAGCCCACGACCATTGGTTGTTACTGAATAGATCAGGTCAGGTCAGGTCAGGTCAAAATCCGTGGACGATACAGGCTTGCGCCTAACGAGCGTCCAGCTTCTTGTACCGGTAAGCGAACCAGAGCCGCCGGCACTTCGACTTTTGATCGCCTCTCCTTGCCTCTGCATAAAGAAATGAAGCAAAAGCGAGAGCAATCTTTGCTTTTACAAGGATCGACATCGGATATCAATGCGAATAATTTGGATAGGATTATATTAATTCCGGAAAAATACGCGGCCAGCACCTGTCTAGGCCTGCTTTGAAGGCAACCACAGTCTCACAATCCATTAGTTCCGAAGGCAACTTATTCCAGTTGCGCACTACACGATTCGAGAAGAACTTAGCAACACGATTCGAGAAGAACTTAGCAAAGGGTAATAAGATCGACAGATTGTGGCGCTATGAAAATCATTTGCTGGTCGGATGTAACCGTTGCGATAAGCAGATTGGTCTCTACCGGTTTCCTACGGTGTCACGGAATACATCAGCAAGCCAGCGAAGGTAATCGATACAGAGATTCTAAAAGCTTACAGGATGTAGGAACAAGGAATATCTCCTAGTAGGTCTGGATATGCATAAAGATGTATGGAGCCTACAACGAATCACTGTGAAAAGCATGATGCAGATAAGAGGAACGAAAGATTATGGTGCGAAGAGACAGGACCAGTGGACAGCTACTGAATTCGCCTTAAGCCTTCAAGTTATTAGTGGATAGATACAGTGTCAGCAGAGTCATCCAACCAGCGAAGTTAATTGGTGTTAACAACTTAAGAGAGTAAGTGTTGGGGAGATAGTGGGTGGCTCCTAGCGCAGAGGTCTGCCACCTACAATGGCTCAATTCAGCTAAAGAGGATTGACATAGGTGGTAGGATGAATTGAAAATGGTACTAAGGGAGAGAGGATATCGACGGCTGGCAATGGCATTCGGGTGAAGCCTACTATTGGCTGGTGTATAACATATTGTCACAAAGTAAGTCAACAGACAGCAAATGTATGTGACGCAGACGGTCCTAAAGGATGAAGGTTGGAGATAAATGTGTGCGGCTCTTTGCAAGCTTTGGCTATGCTCAGAGGTGCTTGGAACCTACGACTACTAGTTGCTGCTATATAGAGGTACTGAGGTTAAGATGATCGAAGGATAATGGCGATATGAAAAATTTCATTGGACAAAGTTCACCGTTCCTTTAAACAGTCTGGTCACTAGTTGATTCCTGTGGTGTCACAGTATACATCAGCAAGCCAGCGAAGGTAATTGATACAGACATTCTAAAAGCTCACAGGATGAAAATACAAGTGTTGACTTTTAATAGCTCTGGATCTTCGCGGATGTTGGAGCCTACAACGAATCACTGCAGAAAACGTGTTGAATATAGGAGGATCGAACGATAATGGTGTCAAAAGAGAGAGCCAGTGGGCGGCAACTGAATTCGCATTAAGCATTCTAGTCATTAGTGGAGAGTTTTAGTGACAGAAGAGTCCACAAACTAGGGAAGGTATGTGATGCAAACAATGGAAGGGAGTAAGTATTGAAGAGATAATGAGTGGCTCCTATCGCAAAGAGGTGTGCTATCTATATTGACGCTTTGCAGTTTATAGGTGGTGACGTAAGTAATACAAATAACAGATAATTGTACTAAGGGAGAGAGCATCGACGGCTAGCAATGGCATTGGGTTGAAGCCTTCTAGTTTCTAGTTGATACCTATCGTGCCCCAGAATAAAGCAACAAACAGCAGATGTATTGGACGCCGGCTTCAGCCTCTAGGTTGTAGCCCGTTTAGCGATTCGCTAGAGGCGGATATTTTGAGGTAGCCAGGTGGGGGGGTTTGAGGAAATGCATAGGCAGTCCCTATCCTGTTCCTAACGCCTAAGTGGTGGAAGAATTAAGAGCTTGTTGGAGGAAGCAGTCTGGTAGAAAGATTAGGAGTCGGGAAGAGGATAGTGTAGGAAGGTAAGAAGAAACGATAATAAGTTACCTGGTGGGTTTAAAAAAGCACCAAACGGCCGTTTCTCCCTATTGGGGCTCGTCAGTGGTGCGCTTGCCCCGGTCCTCTAGTGAGGATCGAACCCATGACTGCTAGTGGCTTGTGCCAACTAGCCCGCTGCTTATGCAACTGAGCCATGGAGGACGGTAGCCGACCACCACGAATTGTTAGTTAACTGCGATATAGCCCGACCCATCCCCCACTGTCACGCAGGCACCTGCCATGCAGATGACAGCGGTTGGCCTTCCGGCGTCAGGACTTCCCGTTTACGGCAGCTATGAATCGACATAGCATTTATGGAATCCGTAAGGGCGAATTTATATTACTTATGAGTAGAAGGATTTTAGCGAGTATTTTTGTTCGTCGCAGTCAGCTGACAATTCGGATAAGTCAACTACCTATCCGGAAAAGCACCAGACGGCCGTTTCGCCCTATTGGGGCTCGTCAGTGGTGCGCATCCTTCGGTCCTCTAGTGAGGATCGAACCCATGACTGCTAGTGGCTTGTGCCAACTAGCCCGCTGCTTATGCAACTGAGCCATGGAGGACGGTAGCCGACCACCACGAATTGTTAGTTAACTGCGATATAGCCCGACCCATCCCCCACTGTCACGCAGGCACCTGCCATGCAGATGACAGCGGTTGGCCTTCCGGCGTCAGGACTTCCCGTTTACGGCAGCTATGAATCGACATAGCATTTATGGAATCCGTAAGGGCGAATTTATATTACTTATGAGTAGAAGGATTTTAGCGAGTATTTTTGTTCGTCGCAGTCAGCTGACAATTCGGATAAGTCAACTACCTATCCGGAAAAGCACCAGACGGCCGTTTCGCCCTATTGGGGCTCGTCAGTGGTGCGCATCCTTCGGTCCTCTAGTGAGGATCGAACCCATGACTGCTAGTGGCTTGTGCCAACTAGCCCGCTGCTTATGCAACTGAGCCATGGAGGACGGTAGCCGACCACCACGAATTGTTAGTTAACTGCGATATAGCCCGACCCATCCCCCACTGTCACGCAGGCACCTGCCATGCAGATGACAGCGGTTGGCCTTCCGGCGTCAGGACTTCCCGTTTACGGCAGCTATGAATCGACATAGCATTTATGGAATCCGTAAGGGCGAATTTATATTACTTATGAGTAGAAGGATTTTAGCGAGTATTTTTGTTCGTCGCAGTCAGCTGACAATTCGGATAAGTCAACTACCTATCCGGAGAAGCACCAGACGGCCGTTTCGCCCTATTGGGGCTCGTCAGTGGTGCGCATCCTTCGGTCCTCTAGTGAGGATCGAACCCATGACTGCTAGTGGCTTGTGCCAACTAGCCCGCTGCTTATGCAACTGAGCCATGGAGGACGGTAGCCGACCACCACGAATTGTTAGTTAACTGCGATATAGCCCGACCCATCCCCCACTGTCACGCAGGCACCTGCCATGCAGATGACAGCGGTTGGCCTTCCGGCGTCAGGACTTCCCGTTTACGGCAGCTATGAATCGACATAGCATTTATGGAATCCGTAAGGGCGAATTTATATTACTTATGAGTAGAAGGATTTTAGCGAGTATTTTTGTTCGTCGCAGTCAGCTGACAATTCGGATAAGTCAACTACCTATCCGGAAAAGCACCAGACGGCCGTTTCGCCCTATTGGGGCTCGTCAGTGGTGCGCATCCTTCGGTCCTCTAGTGAGGATCGAACCCATGACTGCTAGTGGCTTGTGCCAACTAGCCCGCTGCTTATGCAACTGAGCCATGGAGGACGGTAGCCGACCACCACGAATTGTTAGTTAACTGCGATATAGCCCGACCCATCCCCCACTGTCACGCAGGCACCTGCCATGCAGATGACAGCGGTTGGCCTTCCGGCGTCAGGACTTCCCGTTTACGGCAGCTATGAATCGACATAGCATTTATGGAATCCGTAAGGGCGAATTTATATTACTTATGAGTAGAAGGATTTTAGCGAGTATTTTTGTTCGTCGCAGTCAGCTGACAATTCGGATAAGTCAACTACCTATCCGGAAAAGCACCAGACGGCCGGTTCGCCCTATTGGGGCTCGTCAGTGGTGCGCATCCTTCGGTCCTCTAGTGAGGATCGAACCCATGACTGCTAGTGGCTTGTGCCAACTAGCCCGCTGCTTATGCAACTGAGCCATGGAGGACGGTAGCCGACCACCACGAATTGTTAGTTAACTGCGATATAGCCCGACCCATCCCCCACTGTCACGCAGGCACCTGCCATGCAGATGACAGCGGTTGGCCTTCCGGCGTCAGGACTTCCCGTTTACGGCAGCTATGAATCGACATAGCATTTATGGAATCCGTAAGGGCGAATTTATATTACTTATGAGTAGAAGGATTTTAGCGAGTATTTTTGTTCGTCGCAGTCAGCTGACAATTCGGATAAGTCAACTACCTATCCGGAAAAGCACCAGACGGCCGTTTCGCCCTATTGGGGCTCGTCAGTGGTGCGCATCCTTCGGTCCTCTAGTGAGGATCGAACCCATGACTGCTAGTGGCTTGTGCCAACTAGCCCGCTGCTTATGCAACTGAGCCATGGAGGACGGTAGCCGACCACCACGAATTGTTAGTTAACTGCGATATAGCCCGACCCATCCCCCACTGTCACGCAGGCACCTGCCATGCAGATGACAGCGGTTGGCCTTCCGGCGTCAGGACTTCCCGTTTACGGCAGCTATGAATCGACATAGCATTTATGGAATCCGTAAGGGCGAATTTATATTACTTATGAGTAGAAGGATTTTAGCGAGTATTTTTGTTCGTCGCAGTCAGCTGACAATTCGGATAAGTCAACTACCTATCCGGAAAAGCACCAGACGGCCGTTTCGCCCTATTGGGGCTCGTCAGTGGTGCGCATCCTTCGGTCCTCTAGTGAGGATCGAACCCATGCCTGCTAGTGGCTTGTGCCAACTATCCAGCTGCTTATGCAACTGAGCCATGGAGGACGGTAGCCGACCACCACGAATTGTTAGTTAACTGCGATATAGCCCGACCCATCCCCCACTGTCACGCAGGCACCTGCCATGCAGATGACAGCGGTTGGCCTTCCGGCGTCAGGACTTCCCGTTTACGGCAGCTATGAATCGACATAGCATTTATGGAATCCGTAAGGGCGAATTTATATTACTTATGAGTAGAAGGATTTTAGCGAGTATTTTTGTTCGTCGCAGTCAGCTGACAATTCGGATAAGTCAACTACCTATCCGGAAAAGCACCAGACGGCCGTTTCGCCCTATTGGGGCTCGTCAGTGGTGCGCATCCTTCGGTCCTCTAGTGAGGATCGAACCCATGACTGCTAGTGGCTTGTGCCAACTAGCCCGCTGCTTATGCAACTGAGCCATGGAGGACGGTAGCCGACCACCACGAATTGTTAGTTAACTGCGATATAGCCCGACCCATCCCCCACTGTCACGCAGGCACCTGCCATGCAGATGACAGCGGTTGGCCTTCCGGCGTCAGGACTTCCCGTTTACGGCAGCTATGAATCGACATAGCATTTATGGAATCCGTAAGGGCGAATTTATATTACTTATGAGTAGAAGGATTTTAGCGAGTATTTTTGTTCGTCGCAGTCAGCTGACAATTCGGATAAGTCAACTACCTATCCGGAAAAGCACCAGACGGCCGTTTCGCCCTATTGGGGCTCGTCAGTGGTGCGCATCCTTCGGTCCTCTAGTGAGGATCGAACCCATGACTGCTAGTGGCTTGTGCCAACTAGCCCGCTGCTTATGCAACTGAGCCATGGAGGACGGTAGCCGACCACCACGAATTGCTAGTTAACTGCGATATAGCCCGACCCATCCCCCACTGTCACGCAGGCACCTGCCATGCAGATGACAGCGGTTGGCCTTCCGGCGTCAGGACTTCCCGTTTACGGCAGCTATGAATCGACATAGCATTTATGGAATCCGTAAGGGCGAATTTATATTACTTATGAGTAGAAGGATTTTAGCGAGTATTTTTGTTCGTCGCAGTCAGCTGACAATTCGGATAAGTCAACTACCTATCCGGAAAAGCACCAGACGGCCGTTTCGCCCTATTGGGTCTTGCCGTTGTTGCGCATCATTCGGTCCTCTACGGAGAGTCGAACTTATGACTGCTTGTGGCTTGTACCACCTCTCCCGCTTTTTAAGCAACTTAGCCATGGAGAACGGTAGACGACCCACACGAATTGTTAGCTAACTGCGATATAGCCCGACTCATCCCCTAATGTAATGCAGGCACCTGCCATGCAGATGACAGCGGTTGGCCTTCCGGCGACAGTACTTCCCTTTTACGCCTGATATGAATAGACATAGCTTTTTGGGCGAAATTATATTACTTATGACTAGAAGGCATTTAGCGTGTATTATTGTTCGCCGCAGTCAGAAGACAACTCAGGTAAGTCAGTCAGCAATGGGATTATGGTTATGTAGGTTTTGCAACGTGGCAGTTAGAAAAGAACCCGTGATGGTGGTCTACCATTCTCCATTGCTCAGTTGCATAAGCAGCAGGCTAGTTGGCACAAGGCACTAGCAGTCAATGGTTACATTCTCTGTAGAGAACCGAAGGATGCGCACCACTGACGAGCCCCAATATGGCGAAAGTGCCGTCTGGTGCATTTCCGGAGGGTTAGTTACGTTATCTGAATTGTCTGCTGTCTGTGACGAACGAAAACACTCGGCAAAATCCTTCAACTCATAAGTAATATAAATTCGCCCTTACGGATTCCATAGAAGCTACGTCGATTCATAGCTGCTGTAAAAGTGAAGTCCTTACGCCGGAAGGCCAAAGACTGTCATCTGCATGGCAGGTGCCTGCATGACAGTGGGGGATGGGTCGGGCTATATCGCATTTAGCTGTCAATTCGTGAGGTTCGTCTACCGTCCTCCATGGCTCAGTGGAAGAAGCAGCAGGTAGTTGGCATAAGGCACTAGCAGTCATGGGTACGATTCTCCTTAGGGCACCGAAGGATGCGCACAACTGACGAGCATCAATATGGTTGAGCGGCCGTCTGTTGTTGTTCCGGTTATGTAGTTGACTTAGCTGAATTGTCTGCTGAACGCGGCGAAACAAAATACTTTCTAAAAGCCTTCTACACTTAGGTAGTATAAACTCACCCTTACGGATTCCGTAAATGCTATGTCGATTCATAGCTGCCGTAAACGGGAAGTCCTGACGACGTAAGGCCAAAGACTGTCACCTGCATGGCAGGTGCCTCCATGACAATGGTGGATGGGTCGGGCTATATCGCAGTTAGCTAACAATGCGTAAAGTTATGATACCCTCCTCCAAGCCTCAGTTGCATATGCAGCGGGCTAGTTGGCACAGGCCAATTGCAGTCTTGAGTGCGATTCTCTGTACGGAACCGAACAATGCGCACAACTAACGAGCCCCAATAGACCGAAGCCGGCGTTTGGTGCTAGCATGGTCGTCATCACCATCAGCAGTACATCAGCCATTTGAACTGATGCTTCGCTGCCATTCATCAATGAGGACCTATGATATAAATATTAACAAGAGGGAGACAAAGGGTTCTTACCTGAAAACCTTAATGACTTAGGCGAACATTCTGGGTCAAGGCTCCTACAGCATGTTTAACAACATACCGTCACAAACAACTGGCTATCGTGCAAAGATAAGGCGGCATCGGCGAGACAGCTTCCTTGCGGCTTTCAATGCCACGCGTCATAATCAGCCATTACCCCGCAGATAACTCAGCACCAAACACTTTAAACAGGCAATCCGATTAGATGATGGCGGCGGACGCGCCTCTGGTGTAGGTTGCGAGCCATGTCCTGCAAAGTCTTGAGCCAAGCACAAAGTGAGTCATGTGGACTCCAACCCGGAAGGCGAGACGGACCAACGGCACCCAGTTTGGTTGTCAGTGACTTCATTTGCCGCTGCCAAGTCAACTTCTGTCCACCTCGAGCCTTGCGCCACTCTACACCTGGGAGACTGAACACGGCCCTCCTAGGTAAGCGTGAAGGGCATGCGTAGCACGCGCCCGAGCCAACACAACTTATTCAGTGCTAGCTGCTGTTCTAGGGTGCTAGCATGAGTATCAATATCTAGTATTCGCCTACGCACATCATAGGTGCGGATACGCTGGTGCCATCCGACACCAGCAATGCTTCGCAAACAACGATGATCAAAGACTTGAAGGCGCCTCAGATCTTCAGACTGAAGGGGCCAAGTTTCTCTACCGTAGAGCAGAACGGCCCTCACTGTGGACTTGTATACACGGCATTTCAGACAAAGGGAAACTCCCTTCTGTCTCCAATGATGACGCAGGTTCAAGAAGGCAGCTCTGATTTTTGCAATGCGTGAGCCCACGTCAGTTCCTATGCGCCCATCATTGCTGATGCAGCTGCCAAGATAAGTGAAATGATCAACCACCTCAAGTTCCTCGTTAGCAAGCGTCAAGGGGTTATCAAGTGGCTGGTGGTTCTGCAGCAACACTTTGCACTTTGCAGGTGCGAAATGCATACCAATTAATGGGACCACTCTGAACAGGCTATTCAGGGTTGATTGTGCCGCCGCAAACTCGTCGAAAAGCAAGACGATATCGTCCGCATAATCAAGGCCAATTAACCTATCCCCATGCAGCAATTCAACGCCTGAATTGTTGGATTGCGCAAGGGAACACTCCATGATAGAATCCACGACGAAATTGAACAAAAGCGGCACACACTCTTTGATCCAGATGCCTACGAATAGGGATGTCAGTGCTCTGCGAGGGACCACATCCCCATCCTTAAATAGTGCAGTTGGGAGGGAATCCGGGCCAGCGGCACGAAAACGATTGAGGACTGTGATCGCCTTTCGGACCTCGGCCTCCGACGGTGGCTCTAAACTATCCGTCCATGGCACGTCCTGCATCACCTGAATAGGAAGAAGTCCGAGAGCAGGGGGCTAGCTGAACTGATCTCCAAGGTGTTCAGCCCCACGAGCCATACGGCGCTACCTATTGTGGATCAACCCACTCGCGCTGTCTCTGATTGTATCACTGACGCCTGGCTTTCTGGGACCAGTGGTGCGGATTAGCTGGAAAAGCTTCCGGTAATTGCCTACTGCTCCTGCCTCCTCCATTTCTTGAGCCCGACTCGTCAAGCAGACTTCCTTGGCAGCACGTAGGCTACGTTTAGTTCAATCCTGATAGCCTATCTGGTCACATTATGTTCAAAACCAGCCGGAAGGTGTCTTCTAGCTTCCAACAGGTTCAGGGACCTCTCAGATATCCAGTGGCTGTTGCGGTGACGACTGATAGTGCCATATGCAGATGCTCCTGCGTCGTGTATGGCGGCCGAGATCCTATTCCACTGAAGTTCAGTGTCATTAGGACAAGAAAGCGAGAGTTCGGTACGCAATGCTTCTTGATAGGCTTGCCTGATCGAGGGCGGGGACAATTTCTTCGTTGCTAATCGGAGGGTACGCTTTGTGCGCCTTGCGGTAAATTCATGGAGAAACGACAGCGCACCAAGGCATGTTAAGAGGAGACAGATGTACTCCAGTACGAGTGACAATCCAGAATATAACTGCGCCACCTGTAACCTATGGCCATGTGTTCAATTTGGTCCATCGCTGACCAGCTACAGGTGGACGTCAATTGGTACTTCGGCGCCCACGGTGTCTAAAACAGTGTTATTAACAAACAACTGGTGCTCCGCAAACAGTTACAGCAGGTTGATCTATCTGAATTGTCAGCTGAATGCGACGAACAAAATGCTCGCTAAAATCCTTCTACTCATAAGTAGTATGAATTCACCCTTACGGATTCCATAGATGCTATATCGATCGATAGCTGCCGTAAACAGGAAGTCCTGACGCCGGAAAGCCAAACGCTGTCATCTGCATGGCAGGTGCCTGCATGACGGTGGAGGATGGGTCGGGCAATATAGCAGATAGCCAACAGTTCGTGATGGTCCGCTACCTTTCTCCATGGCTCAGTTGCATAAGCAGCGGTCCATTTGGCACAAGCCACTAGCAGTCATGGGTTTGGTCCTCCGTAGAGGATCAAAGGTTATGCACAACTGAAGAGCCCCAGTATGGCGAAACGGCCGTCTGGTGCACTTCCGGAGATGTAGTTTTCTTATCTGAATCGTCAGCTGACTGCGACGACCAAAAATACTCGCTTAAATCTTTCTGCTCATAAGTAATATAAATTCGCACATACGGATTCCAGAAAATGCTATGTCGATTCATATCTGCCGTAAACGGGAAGTCCTGAGGCCGGAAGCCCTACCGCTGTCGTCTGCAGAGAAATAGAATACCCTTCCATGTAGAGAAACGAATACGGGATCAAACGATAGTGCCTGGACTGCTGTATGCTCAAATGTCCCTGAATTTACCGCTATCATGCTACGCTATAATTTAACGGAAGACCAAACTTAATGGAACTCTTTGTGTATGCTGATAAGTGTAAAAGCCGGAGCAAGAATATTATTAAGCATTACTAGTCATACGATCTCGACACAATATGTAGAAACCAAACTTTTTCTAGAAACACTGGAATCCTCTAACGACGTAGGAAGCATTTTGCTCTTCGCAAGCGCACTAAAACTCGTATTCTGTGGGATACGCATCTATCCTGATGTCCCTTGTTGCGCGAAAATCAAAAAGGAACACGGAAGGGGGACACAGAAATTAAGACAGTTTAAACACAAGCCTCATATATGGCGCGCCAGAACATCCTCCTAGTGATGTTCAAGAGACCGGAAAACATCTAATAGAACAATGGCGTTTCACTAGTGGAAATTTATTTTGGATAATATTGTGGCGCTATGGCACACTAGGTTAACTCTATTACCCAATTTTAGAGATTGCGGCCCCGGAATACTAACGGTATGTGCTCAGTCAGAGCAACAAGCAACGGAGGTTTGGGATCGATGGCGGAGGAAGCGAAGGCCTCTTCCTATTTAAAGTTTGGTCAAAGGTCGTAGAGACTTGCACGGTTTCAAAGGCAAAGCATCTGTTGCAGCTGGCCTACTGACGAATGTACAGCAACGTAAGTTGAAGGCTGCCTTAACTTATTCTGACGTACGTCTAAACGAAGTCTGGGACGCGTCTTGGCCGAATCAAGTTTTAGACGAGGTATCATTATCCCAGCATAAAACGAATAAATGTGGACTTCTCATCGGTCAGCATTCGCACACACTTGACCTATTTTGGCCTATGTGCGATCCTAGAGACCGAGAAACTGACCTGCCTCTATACGAATGCTCAGGGACTCTTTAATAAACTGGCCGGAATGAAGGATCGCCAAGCTTCCGGGTCATATGATGTCATTAGTATCACGGAGAAGTGGCTGCACACGGGAATGACGGTCGCGGAATTTTCACTACCGGGATGTCGCTGATCCGGAAAGATATGCTCACAGAAGAAGCAGAGGTAATCCTGCTTTAGCGAAACGCCTTACAGTGCGAAGCCTTGGAGGACCCGGCCTCGCAGTTCACCGACTCTCTTTGGTGCCGCTTGCAGTTAACTGCTAGGGACACTTGCTTTATTATCTTATCCGAACTGCCCCCTAACTCTACTCTCGATACCGACTGCCACCTAGCGGCTTTTTACGATGCAGTTAGAAACGAAATTGCACTCACATGCTCATCATGGGTGATTGCATCGTACAGTGTTTAGTAACGCTTTCCACGATCGGAGAACAATGCAAAGCCGATCTACATAATCTCGTCAACACCGTTCCTTTTTATAATCACATCACTTTGCCCACTGGGATCAAAAACTTAGGAGCGATCTGTGCTGGATGTTGAGCATACCAACGAGGATCACATGCCTTATGCGTTGGTTTTAGGCCGCCAGATATTTCGTATTGATCACACAGTCATCTGCTTCAACTACGCTTGCTATACGGAATATGGGATTGCGAAGGATGAGACTGTGCGAACCATCAGCAGCTCCCATCCATTGGACCAGCTGGTCAGCGCTACAAACACCGGAAGTCGCCTGGCTTGAGTTTTTCCACAAATGCAGTTAACTGATTGCAGAGGTTTAATAAATAATAGTTTGCGATAAGTGTACACCAGTTTCTTTCGTTAGGAGCAGAACGCGAAGACGGATGACAGTAGGCAAGGGAACATGCCGACTGTCATAACAGTTTCAAAACAAGAAAATGGGGAGAGATACAATGCTAAACGTAACCACTGTAACCAACATGTAAGAGAAGGCAGTGCCGCCTAGCAGCAGAACATGGCGGCAATCTTCAGTGCTAAGCCCAAATTGTTATTCATGCTCAAAAATAGGACGGGTGATGGCCCAACAAGAACGGCTGTGGATGCAGCAAACAAATTGAGGATGCTATATGCCCCCATATTTCAGAGGACGTTGCAAACAAGCGATCTTCCAACCTTTGCAGTCTCCTTGCTAGGACCAACCCATTTCCGTATTCCGCAGATGCTGTATTGCAGAAGATGACCTCCCTACGGAAACACATTTTGCCAAGTGTCAAAACAATTTATACAGAGGCATTGTCAGCAACAGCAAGTCAACTGGCAGGAAAATTAGCTCAGATTTTCCAACGCAGCTTAGACTACAAACAAATTCTTGCCATGTGGAAGAATGGAATACTAACTCTGATTCACAAAGATGGAAGCATAACTGATGCCGCCAACCACCGCCCAGTATCTCTTTTTCCTACACTCTCCAAGATCATGGAATCCAAAGTCGCTGATCCGTTAGTGTGTTATCTGGAAAACTGTAACCTCAACGCGCCTAAGCAGCACGATTTCCGTTGACAGCGGTTCTGCATAAGGAATGTACTAATCGCACGCAGTAGTTGGACTGAGTCAGATGACGACTGAGAAGGCCCTGATGTGATCTGTCTAGATTTTCCGAAGGCTTTTGATCGTTTAGACCATGGAACGCTAGTCTCAGAGCCCCAGCATTAAAGGATGTGCGACCCTCTTTAGGCTAAATTTCCAGCTTTCTACTTCAACGGCAATCAGTGGTCAGCGTTCTGAGCTGTTTATCCGTCCGTATACAAGTCGACTGCAGTGTGCCACAGTATTCAGTACTAGGTCCACGTTTGTTTATGGTATATATTGGCGACCATGTACAAGCAATCGTTTCAGACTTCCGAACGTTGGCCGACAATCAAGATTTGGCGCAGTATCCAGACGAAAGCCGACCAGCAGATATGGTAACACAAAGCGCGATACTTTATAAACGGACCAGGATAAATGGAACTCTTTGTGCGTACTGATTAATGTCAAAGCCGTGCCCATAAACATATTAAGAAGTAACCGTCATCCGAACTCGCCACACTACGGAGATCCCATACTTATTTATATCCTTGGGCAACCCAAAACACAACTTTTCATCTTAAGTAAATGCAAGATACTTTCCTTCCGGCATCAGAGCAGCTACTCATACGGCTCAGTACGAAAATAATTCAAAAATCACCTGTCGAATTTGACTTGTGTGTCCTGGGTCTAGATGACTTGGGTTCTTCAGACAACCCGAAATTGCCTCGAAAAATGGAAATCAACACGTTGGGCTGTTGCCGCTGGTGTTTGCACAAATAAACGTCAGATATTTCGCCAAATGCTCAGCGCGTCGGTTCACCACCTTGTCCAATACGCAATTCAAGCCTGGCACCCATGTCTGAAACACTAGTTCAGTGCACTGAAGAAGCTACAACATTAGGTATGTAGAAACGTAATTGGGATGCGCAACCTTTCATACCAGGCGAGGCGGCAGCGATTTGGTTTATTAAGTGGAAGCTGTCGCAGAATAGGAGGCTACCTGATTACGGCATACTTGATTCTGCGCGACCCACATCCTGTGTGCCGCACTATACTGGGACTCAGCACCAATAAAACCTTGAGCGACCACTCATTGAAACTCGTTTTACAGTATAGCCGCCGGGATTGCCGCAGAAATGTCTTCTCCATTCGTGTCTGTCACTCGTGGAATATTATCCCATAATTGGTCGCCTCTGCACCGAAACTAAGAGTATCTAAACGCCGGTTGGTGGACACGCTTATCCACTTTGATGACGATCGCGACCACTTCTTCGTGATTTGGTGACCAAAAACACGACCCTGTTACAACTTACATTTTGCCAAACACCCACGTGATTTTTCATTCGGTGACACAATTCAGTGGATTACTCAGATTTTTGGGGCACTTTTTTCACTCTTCATCACATGCCATCACTGTTTAAAACTTGTCAAGCACTCTATGGATGACTAAATTACGTAACCAGGTACGGTCAAGCGCAAGTGCGAACGCGTTAAACTTGCATCCATGAGAGAGACACAGTTCGGGTGTCTGATGTTCATTTGTGGTCTACAGTCTCGTCAGAAGCGGACATTGGCACACGACTTCTCACCAAGCGGAAGCAATACTCAGACATCTGTTTGCCGCAGACGTCCGAGTTACCTCAACGCCTGCTTAACAGGAAGCCTGATTCCACTTTGGGGGAGCGGGGGGCAGATCAACATGATGGCTGTTAGACCAGTAAGATCAGATCAAAATGAGCTCATAAAGTAGCCTACAGCCTGTTGGAACTGTAGCGCATGACACTGCGCATCACAGTACACTTTTCACCGGCATCCTTGTACCCAATGTCAGAGTTTGGGTCACAGATATGGTTTCTGCAAGTCACAAAAGCCGACTAAAACGGACAAATGAAAATGATCTTGGAACGCTCGTGCAGTTCGAAGACGGTTGTTTAAATTAGTCCGAAAAAGCAGCAAAGAAAGCCAATCCGCACCTGCGTTTCTTGAGGAGAGGTTGGGTCTTTTTGATCTCAACATTTTGTTCACACTTGCTCAACACATACATATGGGCACATGTTGAACACACCATCTACATCGGGTAAGCCTAGCAAAGCATGACATTGCTGCACTTGAGACCCCACAAAGAAGAGCATAAACAAATTTAGAGGAGCTGACTCATCTCTCGTATCAGTAGAGACTACAGATCTAAGGCGATTTCGGTGGTCACTAGCGTCGCCTGCGCTGTTATCTTATCTTGGTGTCTCAGATCCTAAAGGATCCCAACCACGCGTGTCGGCGCTAATTGAAATTAACTCACAATACTTCAGTTCGATGTCATCACTTGAAGTTAGCCAAACAGCGCAGCCAGTTGGAATGCCGCCGGCACTTATTTCACTTCGTTTGTCCAGTGGCGGAATGGTGTGCCAACTTCCTTCATTGCCGCATACACATTGAATGAACTCGAAACTCAACTTAATGTAACCTTATACTACCAACTCTACAAGACAACAAATATTACGTAGACACATCATGACATAATCAAACTACGCACACCAAGGAACTTTGGTCAGTTCACCGGTTCGCACTACTTTGGATTTTGATGAAACATGCACATTCCGTTTTCAAGCTTTGCCTGCGGAAAATGCCAAAATTTCCATTTTTACGCATGGTAAACCCATCGATCCACTGACATGATGATTTCCTGCGCATGAATGTGCCTCTGGATTCAACATCAGCGCTAGACTGCAAGGGTGGACACCCTATCAATCAAGCCCATAGAATGAGACACAATTACGACTGACAGGCAGCTCGGCCAAGCGTGAGGGGGAAGACAAGTTAATTCACAACACCAACGCCATTGGAGCCTGATTCTATCCATATCAGCAAGTGTGTCCAACCAAACTTGATCATCATACTTAGGACCTGAGACAGGCAGTCAGAATGCATAAACTGACGACAATGTCGAAGTGAGGGTTTTCATCGCTCTCCACATGTGAATACACTAAGAGTACTTTGCCATGCGACGTCAAATGTACCAGTTGGCACTGAATATTCGGCGTAACCAGACGGCGCATATCTCCTTCTGGATACAGACTGGTGAGAGCATAATCTACCTGTAAAGTACGACCGCATCGTACTTGCAAGTTTAGGAGTCAGGTCGACGTCGAAATGTGTCCACGACTACGCACGATCCAACCGAGGCAGTTCGGTGCAAATCCAGTGCATTTTTTCAGAAACCTCTGTGCATCCTTGATTTCTATGAGAACAGACACTTAAATGCTCAGATACAAAATAAACGAAAACAACAATATTGTGGTCAAAAGCAAACATACAGCGGATCTTGTGGTTGCTTTTTCTCCTTATTCTGTGATATTTTTCCACAGAAGTGACGAGTTCCGAGTATTTCTCCCCACAATATTTACTGCATCCGCTCGACTAATTCATATAGATTTCGCACTCAGCTGTTACTTATACTGATTATTTGAATCAAGGCATTCAAGTACAATTTCGCTGAACAATAATGTTACTTACTGATGCTTCGTACCAAATAGGTAACAGAAGGAACAGCTGTAGAAGCTGCATGAACACAGCGACTGGTTTATTCATGACACTGAATGTAGACTTTGGGCTGATTTTTAGCTACTTCTCTGGACACCCATTCGTTAGCGAGGCCACAACAGCACCATTTTCCAATGCCTGGCCATGACAGTCGTTAATGTGGATTCCATACTTCACCGATTCTCTCAAAGCCGGTACAGAAATTTCCTCTGCACTTTTGCTGCAGGTCTGAATGAAGCACAGAAACGAGTTCTCAACCGTCACTGCAGTTTCCTACATCGGATTTTCGAGACTAATCCGGAACGCTATCGAAAAGGCAGCAAACATGCTTTTTTGATCTGATCTATGATTTCCTTTCTCATCTGGATTATCAAAACCCTCACTAATTCATTTGGAACGGTTGGCGACAAAGAAAATTTGTTGATTTTCCTTCCCAGCTGAATTGACACCAAATCTTCGTCAACAAATGTACAATTCTAACACGTTCCTTCTTTGTTGTGGGCTAGTTTGTCATCCAGAATGTGTTCTGTGACCACACAGATTCATGTCTTACTTGGTGAGTAACCTAACGATATCGAGTATTTCATGTAAAATGTTACGCAACCACTTTTATGAACTACTTGCTTCATTATGTTAATCGCCTTTCCATTAACTAGCCAGATCACTAGCTCACTGCAGTTGAGGATTGACTGAGCACACGTTGTTTTCAATTCGTGTTCACACGCTCCCAGGTTTAGTTTCCACCAGTTGAAATACTAGACTATCCCATTGAGGATACCAATGGAACAATGGTTTATCCCGTGTAAAAAATCATCGCTTAACAAGTCACGTGGGATGAAAAATATTGCAAAAAATCAATTGCATAATAAACTGAAAAGCGTTGTGGTGAACTTACCATAGACTTATGTAGAATAGCGAAGATGTTCGCGTATTAAACGTATAAATCCATAAATCCATTTGTTAGGCGTTTGGTAAGACACCGATTGATTGCGTTTTGTATCCCCTGGCTAACAAGTCATAAAATGAAATGTAAGTGAGACAATACGTCTGCAACACATTATCTAAATATCGCCAGATTTGGAGCAGAGACGACATAAATAGGGAGGGCGTTCCAAGGCTGGCACATGCGGAGAGAAAAGAAATTTCTACGGCATTCAAGCCGGCTATAAGAAATTGTCAGGTTTAGAGGGTTACCTCTTAGTTTTAGTGTGGTGGTTCAATTCCAGCAGCGGACGGCAAAGGTGGTTTGGGTTCTTCAGAATCTGGTTAAGCATTATGAGATCCCCCGCAAAAGTCGATATCGACTGCTGTAGATTCTTTTAGATTTTGGTCTAAGCTGATAGGGCAGATGAAAAAGGCCCCTGACGTTCTTGGTTGCCCTTCATTAAGGAGTTTCGAGAGCTACGAGATCCTGTTTCTGCCACGGCTGCCACGCCTGAATAGCATAATCCACTTGAGGTCGCACGTAGGCTTTAAGCATTTGGGGAAGTATTGAGGGTTCAAACCGACCGTACGCTCTGCGAAGAAGGCTGAATTGTTGATTTCCGATTCTCGTCGCCTTCTCTGCTTGTTTTGAACAACCAAGATCTTCCTGTACCAATACACCCAGGTCGCGCTCCTGAGAGACCTTCTCCAAGGTTTGGTCTCCAATCTTGTAAGTGCTCACCGGCTGGTGACGCAGATGCATCACTTTGCACTTAGTCATGTTCAATTGAAGTTAGTTTCTCTTTGACCATTCATAAATGCAATCTAGGTCATGTTGGAGCAGATCCTGATCTGCCTTGTTACTAATCGCCCGCCATATCTTGGCGTCCTCGGCGAAAAACAGGAAATTTGAGGAGATGACTCTTGCCAGGTCGTTGATATACACCAGGAATAAACGCGGTCCAAGCACTGAGCCTTTTGGGACACCACATTCTACCTCAATGGGGTTAGAAAGTGATCCCCTAACATGTACTTGAAGCTTTCGTTGGTAAAGGAAGTTGCCAATCCAACCAAGTACAGGATCACCGATTCTGTAACTTTGTAGTCTTTGAAGTAGCATGCGGTGATCAAGACGGTCGAAAGCTTTGGAGAAGTCCAGATAGATGATGTCTACTCCGACCCCATCATCGACCACTTCCGTCCAACTACCTCGTGCAATAAGCAGGTTGGTGGTGCATTACCGGTTTTGACGAAAGCCAGGCTTTTCCGGTGCCAAAATGTCGCATTTTCCTAGGTAGTTCCATTAAAGCCTCAGCGACGACTGCTTCCATCCCCTTCACGAGCACAGGGAGGAGAGTCACTGGACGATAGTTTGCAGGGTCGGAACGGCTACCGCCTTTAAAAATAGGGGTTATAATGCCACACTTCCACATAGTGGGGACTTGTTGTTCATCAAAGCACCTTTGGAAGAATTGTGACAGTGGTTCAGCTAGCTTGGTAGCCGCAGCCTTTAGTGGTTTTTGACGGATGTTGTTTGCTCCTGGAGAACTATGATCGCGCGGTAAGAGTAACTTCCTTAGCACAATTGCTGAGTTGAAAATAACATTCG
>OX104066.1:7755822-7808249 GCA_944474145.2 Dicrocoelium dendriticum
AAGTCAAGACAAATGAGTGCCATACCTTGTAGATCGATTAAAAAGCGATCCAACAACAGTGCCCGGACTGTTGTATGCTCAAATGACCCTGAATCTACCGCCATCACATTGCGGGATAAGTTATCAGCCGACCAAGACGAATGGAACTCATTGTGTATGCAGATGAGTATCAAAGCGAAGCCCATAAACTTGTTACGAATTACTCGTCATCCGAACTCGCCACACTATGGTGAACCCAGACTTATTCGAGTAACTCTAGAATCCTCCACCGACGTGGAAAATGTTTTGCTCTCCGCAAGCGCGCTAAAACACGAATTCTGTGCGATACGTATCTATCCTGATGTCCCTTGGAGCGCGCGACAACAAAAAAGAAACACCGAAGAGGGGCACAGCAAGCAAGACCGCCTAAACACAATCTTCATACATGGCGTGCCAGAACATCCTTCTAACCATGTTCAAGATACCGGAAAGCACGATTTAGAACAGTGGCGGTTCATTCGCGAAACACTTTCTTTGGATAATGTTGTGGCACTATCGCTCACCAGGATACCTCTCTCATCGAATTATAGAGGATGCGGCCCTAGAATCCTAAAACTTGTGGTTCAGTCAGAGCAACAAGCAAAGGATGTTTTGGATCGATGGCGAAGAAATCGGAAACATCTTCCTTCCGAAATTCGGTTAAAGGTCGCAAACAATTCGCACAGCTCAAGTATTAGAGCAAGTGAAGCAGTAAGCATCCTGACGAATGTACAGAAGTGTAACTTGACTGCTGCTTTAATTGACTCTGAAGTAGGTCTAAACGAAGGCTGGGACGCACCTTGGCCAAATCAAGTTGCAAACGAGGTATCATTGACCCATCAAAAAAACGAATAACGGCCGACCTCCCATCGGTCGGCATTCTCCCTCACTTGACAGCTTCACCTCTCTGCGGGCTCCTAGAGACCGAGAAACTGGCCTGCTTGTATACAAATGCTCAGGGACTTTCTAACAAACTGGCTGAACTGAAAGATCGCCAAGCTTCCGGCTCGTATGATGTCATTGGTATCACCGAGACATGGTTGCACACGGGAATGACGGACGCTGAAGTGTCGCTACCCGGCATGTCGCTGATCCGGAACGATAGGCTCACAAAAGGAGGAGGGGTAATCCTGTACTACCGAAACGACTTACAGTGCGAAGCCGTGGAGGATACAGATTCGCAGTTCCCCGACTCTCTTTGGTGCCGGTTGCAGTTAAAAGGCAGGGACGCTTGCCTTATTATCTTGGTGTACCGCGCCCCTAACTCAACATCCGAAACCGACTACCACCTAATGGCTGCTTTAAGGTGCAGTTTACAACAAAAGTACACTCACATTCTTATCATGGGTGATTTCAACGTACATTGTTTAGAAGCCCCTGCCACAACCGGCGAACAATTCAAAACCGATTTACAAGATCTAGTAACTACTGCTCCTCTTTACAACCACATCACTTTGCCCACTCGGTTCAGAACTGGTAACAGGCCATCTGTGTTGGATCTTGTGCTTACCAACGAGGAGCATATGATTGATGCGTTGGTTTTAGACTGCCCGTTGGGTCGCAGTGATCACGCAGTCATCAGTTTCAACTTCGTCTGCTATGCAGAATATCGGAATGATAACGATGATACTGTGCGAACCATCACAAGGTACGACCGACTCGCCCAGCTAGTCAGCGCCACAACATGGTCTTTCCTCGAAGAAGAACCCCCGGAAGTCGCCTGGCTCGAGTTCGTCAAAACATTCAGTCAGCTGATTGCACAGGCTTCAGAGATAAAAGCTTGCAATAAGTGCAAATCCGTTTCTTTCGTTAGGAGCAGAACCCGAAAATGGATGACAGTACGCAACGCAGCATGGCGAGTGTACAAAGAAGCTCCAGCACCAGAAACGTGGGACAACTACGTAGCCCAACGTAACCACTGCACTCAACTGTTAAGAGAAGACAAAGCCGCCTATCAGCAGAACATCGCAAAAACCTTCAGTGCTAACCACAAACTGCTGTACAAGCACGTTAATAGCCTACGAAAGGTGAGGCAAGGATTTCCTCCACTCAAGACGGCTGAGGGCCCAACAAGAACGTCTATGGAAGCTGCAAACGCGCTGCAGATGCAATACGCCCCCACGTTTCAAAGGGTCTTGCCACCAAGCGATCTACCAAGCTTTGTATTCTGCTCACCAGGACTAACCCACATCAGTTTTACCGCAGAGGCTGTATTGCAAAAGCTGACTTCTCTACGCAAACACAGCTCGCCGGGTGTCGACGCCATTCGTCCTGAGGCATTGGGAGTAGCAGCAAACCAACTGGCAGGACATTTAGCTCAGTTTTTTCAGCACTGCTTAGACCGGAACCAAGTTCCCGCCATGTGGAAGCTTGGAATAATAAGCCCGATTCACAAAGGTGGAAGCAGATCTGATCCCTCCAACTACCGCCCAGTAACCCTTCTTCCTATACTCTCCAAGGTCATGGAATCCATAGTTGCCGATGCACTGGTGTGCTATCTGGAAAACTGCAACCTCATCACTCCTGAACAGCACGGTTTCCGTCGACAGCGGTCATGTACAACTAATTTACTCATTGCACGCAGTAGTTGGACCGAGGCAGCCGACGCTGGAGAAGGTGTTGATGTGATCTACCTGGATTTTTCCAAGGCTTTCGATCGTCTAGACCATCGGATACTTCTATCCAAGCTGCAGCATTACGGGATCGGCGACCCTCTTTTAAGCTGGATCGCCAACTTTCTATTTCAAAGGCAATTAGTGGTCAGAGTTCGGAGCTCTTTATCGGACCCCATACAAGTGGAGTGTGGTGTGCCGCAAGGCTCAGTTCTAGGTCCACGTTTGTTTCTGGTGTTTATTAATGACCTTGCACAGGGAATCGCTTCAAACTTCCTAATGTTTGCCGACGATATCAAGATCTGGCGCAGGATCCAGGCGAACGCCGACCAACTTGTGCTCCAAAGTGACTTAGATACAGTGTATCAATGGTCGATCCAAAACTTATTGCATTTCAACGTCAGTAAATGCAAGGTGCTTTCCATCCGACATCACGGCAGCTACTCATACCGACTCGGAACGGATGTACTGCAACAATCAACTCTCGAACGGGACTTGGGTGTCCTGGTTCAAGATGACTTGGGTTGCTCCAGGCAATCCGAAAAGGCCTCGAAGACCGGGAACCAACACGTTGGGCTGTTGAGGCGGGCGTTTGGACAAATAAACAGCTCCATATTTCGACAAATGCTCAGTGCGTATGTTCGCCCCCATGTCGAATACGCAATTCAAGCCTGGCATCCATGGCTGAAACACGACCTTAATGCACTGGAGCAGCCTCAACGCCGGGCATCTAAGAACGTAACTGGAATGCGCAATCTGTCCTACCAGGAGAGGCTGCGACGACTAGGATTGTTCAGTGGAAGCTATCGCAGGCTACGAGGCGACCTGATTATGACATACTTGATTCTGCGAGACCCACATCATGTGTGCCGCCCTTTACTGCAACTCAGCAGCAATACAAACCTGAGGGGCCACTCATTAAAACTCGCAGAACAATACAGTCGTCTGGAGTGCCGCAGAAATTTCTTTTCCATCCGTGTCTGTCACCCGTGGAATGCTCTCCCAGAATCGGTCGTCTCTGCACCGACACTAACAATATTTAAAAGACGGTTGGACGATGCACTCATCCACTTACACTTTGTTACTTAACACTATGTCTCCATCCTACACCTGGAATTATTTGTTGTTAACTGTGAGTGTTGTGAATCTAAGTGGATCGCAGGACTGCAGCGAAGCAAACGATAAGTCCTTATTTTCGTATTTAAAGTGTTAACTATTTTACTATCCTTTTCATCATAATTATTATGTTGATATCCCCACCAACTGTTATCCTATTCGACATACTAGAGAATCGGCTAGTGGCCAACCATACAACGATCGGCAATATCTTCAGTCTTCACTCAAACTTCACTGATTCAATTTTGGTTACAGAGAAGCTGTCCTGCTTGTACATTAACCCACCTGTCCTTAGTAGCAATTTGGCTCAACTGCGTCATTGTCAGGCTCTGGATACTCGAGTTATCATAATGACAACCGAAATGTAGCCGACCGTGAGGTTAGCGAGGTTGACATCAGTACACGATACATAATACTGCTCGGAAAGTTTGGAATATTAAGGGAAGAGGAGTGACTATTAATTGCAAAAAGCGTTGTTGTGTACATAGACGATCAACCAAGAATTGTTTTTTTAACTGACCTCCGTGAGGCAGTATCGTATCTTGTTGCTCGCCTCTTATATTGTTTGCTTTGTTTGCGTTTCGCGGCCTATTTATTGTTTTGTTCCGCATAGCACCCCATCTTCACTGAACTGAACTGTAGTTACGTGAATTGCAATACCATTAAGGATGCTGTCATGGATGGAAAAGTGGTATTCACTCTAAAGAAATAAATGTCTTCTATCAAATTTTGGGCTTGGGCGCCTGGTGGACATTATATGCATTTTTCGGTAATACCGAACACTTGTAACGAGACACGTGTTGATTGCTTCCTAATGTGTTGTCTCCAAATAGAACCTTCCCAAAATGCTGCATTAATTTACTTCACTAGCTGGCACTTCACTTGATCGATTATCTTATTTGAATTTTAAAAACCAGATGAGAAATCACGGTATCCATATTTGCTCTCCATTAGCCCGTAACAAGTTATTGCTATCTCGGACTCTAATTATTCAAGCTCATCGCATAACCAGACGCCTATCTTTGAAACTGTATCAATTTAATCGCAAGAGGCACATAAGTGCGGGAAAATAAATTCTGACTATTAGGGAGAACAGACGAATACCATACAATTTAATGCGCCATAGCTATTCCGCAACAAATGTGTACGCTTTCATTTATTACTATTTGATCAGATAAGGTATCAACCGTGGTAAACTGCAGTTGAGCCGAAGATGCTGGCCAAATTGCCTCAACAACATTATTTCAATGGACCTCCATCCAAATTACTTATATCCAGTGCAGGCTGTAGGGTATTAGCTGGCTCAGTACAGGTCAGGGAGAAAAACCAGCAGATATTAACTAAACACCAAGTCGGATCAAATTTCTTTTCCAATCATCTCAATATACCTGCACCCAGGCGACATTATGTATAGCTGATGCTGGTGATAATTGTATATTCTTTCAATTCCCTCTTAGCAACAACACCAAATCTACTGAATTCGGTGCTATCATCGTTGGGTTACATCATAACATCGCGCCCTTTCCAAATTACCATTGCGCTCACTTGTTAAATTTATACAGAGACGAAGTGGAAAATATGGTTCGAATAAACTTTCGTTTGCTCTACAAAATACACATACCCATTCTTTCAAACTCATGTTCAGTTGATTCTTTCCAGGATATTAAAACTGAAACGGATCATAGGTAAGCGTTAAAGGCTGCGTAGTTTTAAGAACAATCTTCTCGAGGACCTTCAAATTTATTGGGGTACATCTTTCGACCAGCATTTCTTTGAGCCTTTCTTCAGCAGTAGTCTAACTACTGCACTTATCAACAGTTGGAAATTTTGGATAATTTCACGCAGCCCATGTCAACATTATGCAGGATTCTGCTGGTTGGCGCCGCAGAAAATAATAGGGAATCAATGAAACGTAATATTCGTGTCAAATATTGTACTGTATAGAAGCTAGAGGCACCTGAGTGCAACGTGTCTTTTGAAGACTACAATAGTAGGAGGAGGATCAACAAGAGCGAGAAACGGTGTAGCACGGTATGCACCAAAGCTGTTTGTGAAATGGGAAGTGCGTCAATGAAACCTATGGACGTTTTGAAAGTTAAACTCACAGTGAGTTCCAATGTTGCAATATCCTGAAAGAGCGTGTTTTAAAGTGCACTACAAGTACTTTCTCTTTTGAAGGCTGAGGGCAGAAGTGTTCTATAAACCGTCAATGAAGGGGAAAGAGAGTTGAGGATGGGTGCGTTTATTGGCCTGGGGTTGAACACGTGTTTCCAACATGGGACGTGTAGCGCTGTTACCTGCGTCCAGGTTTTTGTTATTTATTATGTATGTAGCTAATGTGTACCTGAGGGCGTCAACAGTGGGACGTCGGGGCGTTCTCGACGGACCGCAAAAGCTGACTGCAGTGTGACGACTGTACGGCCTCACATCATCTCGGCTTACACTTCAATCATTGTGGACACTCCGGTTCTCCATTCACATTTGTGTGTGTGTGTGTGTGTGTGTGCTCGCTCGTACCAGTTCGACGAGCACTACTCAGAGCTTTCCATCTCCTGGATCTAACTGGTGTGGATCACACCGTTACTCCCCTTCTTAATTTCTTCTCCTTCTTCGTCGACTTATGTTTGTAAAGTCACATCACTCCAGCGCTGAATCGCAATCAGCCAAGGCCCCGTCTCTGTTGGTTTCCTCAACTTTGATAGAACGCCGGGCGAAAACGGACCCTACTTACGAGAGTCGAATAGTAATCCTGGCAACGAACATCAAGCAACGTTCGAAGCGTCTGGACGAGCAAATTCCACTAGAACTGGCTTGTAGCATTAACACGGATGAAGCTGCCGCAAAAGAGACCCTTGGTATTGTAGCACAAATGTCTCTTGTCGAGACAATCCACACGAAACATCTGTTACATATGCATAGATTGCTGCAGTGAGCCGCCGGAAGGACGCCGTCGCGGCCTCCTCCGTTGTAAATATCGTTAAGGCGAATAGAGGGCCAAAAAAATGAACAATAAACACTTGTTAGCAGGTCAGGCCAAACGAGTACCCTACCATGTAGAGAAACCAATACGGGAACCAATGATAGTGCCTGGACTGCTGTATGCTCAAATGTCCCTGAGACTACCGATATCATGCTGCGATATAATTTGACGGATGACCAAAATCAATGGAAGTCTTTGTGCATATTGATAAGTGGCAAAGCCAGACCAATAAAATTATTACGCATTAACCGTCATCCGATCTCGCGGCACTTTGTAGAACCCAGACTTATTCAAGTAACACTGGAATCCTCCACCGACGTAGGAAGCATTTTGCTCTCCGCAAGCACACTAAAACACGTATCCTGTGGGATACGCATCTATCCTGATGTCCCTCGTTGCGCGAAAATCAAAAAGGAACACGGAAGGGGGACACAGCAATTTAGACAGTCTAAACACAAGCTTCATTTATGGCGCGCCAGAACATCCTCCTTGTGATGTTCAAGGGACCGGAAAACATCTGTTAGAACAATGGCAGTTCACTAGTGAAAAATTAGTTTGGATAATATTGTGGCGCTATCGCACACAAGGTTAACTCTATTACCCAATTTTAGAGATTGTGGATCCAGAATGCTAAAACTTGTGGTTCAGCCAGAGCAACAAGCAACGGAGGTTCGCATCAATGGCGGAGGAAGCGAATGCATCTTCCGATTTAAAGTTTGGTCAAAGGTCGTGGAGACTTGCACGGTTTCAATGGCAAAGCATCTGTTGCCGCTGGCGTACTGACGAATGTACAGCAACGTAAGTTGAAGGCTGCCTTAATTTATTTTGACGTATGTCTAAACGAAGATTGCGACCCGCCTTGGCCGATTCAAGTTTTAGACGAGGTAGCATTATCCCAGCATAAAACGAATAAATGTGGACTTCTCATCGGTCAGCATTCGCACACACTTGACATATTTTGGCCTATGTGGGCTCCTAAAGACCGAGAAACTGACCTGCCTCTATACGAATGCTCAGGGACTCTTTAATAAACTGGCCGGAATGAAGGATCGCCAAGCTTCCAGGTCATATGATGTCATTAGTATCATGGAGAAGTGGCTGCACACGGGAATGACGGTCGCGGAATTTTCACTACCGGGATGTCGCTGATCCAGAAAGATATGCTCACAAAAGAAGCAGAGGTAATCCTGCATTACCAAAGCGACTTACAGTGCGAAGCCTTGGAGGACCCGGTCTCGCAATTCTCCGACTCTCTTTGGTGCCGCTTGCCGTTAACTGCTAGGGACACTTGCTTTATTATCTTATCCGAACTGCCCCCTAACTCTACTCCCGAAACCGACTGCCACCTAGCGGCTTTTTACGATGCAGTTGGAAACGAAATTGCACTCACATGCTCATCATGGGTGATTGCACCGTACAGTGTTTAGTAACGCTTTCCACGATCGGAGAACAATGCAAAGCCGATCTACAAAATGTCGTAAGCATCATTCCTCTTTATAATCACATCACTCAGCCCAATCGGATCAAAAAATTAGGAACAATCTATGCTGGATCTTGTGCTTACCAACGAGAAGCATATGAATTATGTGTTGCTTGTAGACCGCCCGTCGTGTCATAGTGATCACGCAGTTATCTGCTTCTACTACGTCTGCTATACGGAATATGGGATTGCGAAGGATGAGACTGTGCGAACCATCAGCAGCTACCATCCATTGGACCAGCTCGTCAGCGCTACAAACACCGGATGTCGCCTGGCTCGAGTTTTTCCGCAAATTCAGTTAACTGATTGCAGAGGTTTAAGAAATAATAGTTTGCGATACGTGTACACCAGTTTCTATCGTTAGGAGCAGAACGCGAAAACGGATGACAGTAGGCAAGGGAACATGATGAGTATACAGAACAGTTTCAACACAAGAAACTGGGGACAATTACTCTGCCGAACCTAACCACTGCAACCAACTGGTAAGAGAAGGCAGTGCCGCCTAGCAGCAGAACATCGCGGAAATCTTCAGTGCTAAGCACAAACTGTTGTTCATGCTCATTAATAGGACGGGTGATGGCCCAACAAGAACGGCTGTGGATGCAGCAAACAAACTGAGAATGCTATATGCCCCATATTTCAGAGGACGTTGCAAACAAGCGATCTTCCAACCTTTGCCGTCTCCTCGCTAGGACTAACCCACATCACTATTCCTGCAGAGGCTGTATTACAGATGCTGACAGCCCTACGGAAACACATTTTGCCAAGTGTCAAAACAACTTGTACAGAGGCATTTTCAGCAACAGCAAGTCAAATGACAGGAAAATTAGCTCAGTTTTTCTAACGCAGCTTAGAATACAAACAAATTCTTGCCATGTGAAAGCATGGAATACTAACTCTGATTCACAAAGGTAGAAGCATAACTGATGCCGCATACTACTGCCCAGTATCTCTTTTTCCTACACTCTCCAAGATCATGGAATCCAAAGTCGCCGATACCTTAGTGTGTTATCTGGA
Source organism: Dicrocoelium dendriticum (assembly GCA_944474145.2). Taxonomy (NCBI): domain Eukaryota; kingdom Metazoa; phylum Platyhelminthes; class Trematoda; order Plagiorchiida; family Dicrocoeliidae; genus Dicrocoelium; species Dicrocoelium dendriticum. The sequence goes on from OX104066.1 coordinate 7,765,046, forward strand.
ATCTGTAACCTCAACGCGCCTAAGCAGCACAATTTCCGTTGACAGCGGTCCTGCATAAGGAATGTACTAATCGCAAGCAGTAGTTGGACTGAGTCAGATGAGGTTGGAGAAGGCCCTGATGTGATCTGTCTAGATTTTCCGAAGGCCTTTGATCGTTTAGACCATGGAACGCTAGTCTCAGAGCTCCAGCATTAAGGGATGTGCGACCCTCTTTAGGCTGAATTTCCAACTTTCTACTTCAACGGCAATCAGTGGTCAGCGTTCGGAGCTGTATATCCGAATGTATACAAGTCGACTGTAGTGTGCCACAGTACTCAGTACTAGGTCCACGTTTGTTTATGTATATATTGACCACCATGTACAAGGAATCATTTCAGACTTCCGAACGTTGGCCGACAATCAAGATTTGGCGCAGTATCCAGACGAAAGCCGACCAGCAGATATCGTAACACAAAGCGCGATACTTTATGGACGGACCAAGATCACTGGAACTCTTTGTGCGTACTGATGAATGTCAAAGCCGTGCCCATAAACGTATTACGAAGTAACCGTCATCCGAACTCGCCACACTATGGAGATCCCATACTTATTTATATCTTTCTGCAACCCAAAACACAACTTTGCATTTTAAGTAAATGCAAGATAATTGCCTTCCGGCATCAGAGCAGCTACTCATACGGCTCTGTACGAAAATAATGCGAAAATAACCTGTCGAATTTGACTTGTCTGTCCTGGTCTAGATGACTTGGGTTCTGCAGACAACCCGAAATTGCCTCGAAGAATGGAAATCAACACGTTGGGCTGTTGCCGCTGGCGCTTGCACAAATAAACGGCATATATTTCGCCAAATGCTCAGCGCGTCGGTTCACCACCTTGTCCAATACGCAATTCAAGCCTGGCACCCATGGCTGAAACACGAGTTCAATGCACTGAAGAAGCTACAACGTCAGGCTTGTAGGAACGTAATTGGAATGCGCAACCTTTCATACTAGGCGAGGCTTCACACAATTTGGTGTATTAAGTGGAAGCTGTCGCAGAATAGGAGGCTACCTGCGTACGGCATACTTGATTCTGCGCGACCCACATCCTGTGTGCCGCACTATACTGGGACTCAGCACCAATAAAACCTTGAGCTGCCACTCACTGAAACTCGCTTTACAGTATAGCAGCCGGGATTGCCGCAGAAATTTCTTTTCCATTCGTGTCTGTCACTCGTGGAATACTCTCCCTTAATTGGTTGCATCTGCGCCGAAACGAACAGTATTTAAAAGACGGTTGGTGGACGCGCTAATCCACTTTGATGTCGATCAAGTCCACCTCTTCGTGATTTGGTGACCAAAAACACGACCCTGTTACAACTTACATTTTGCCAAGCACCCACGTGATTTTTTATTCAATGACACAATTCAATGGATCACTCAGATTTTTGGCGCACTTTTTTCACTCTTCATCACATGCCATCACTGTGTAAAATTTGTCAAGCACTCCACGGATGACTACATTACGTAACCAGGTACGGTCAAACGCAAGTGCGAACGCGTTGAACTTGCATCCATGAGAGAGACACTGTTCGTTGTTTCGATGTTCATTTGTGGTCTGCAGTCTCCTTCAGATTCGGACATTGGCACACGACTTCTCACCAAGCGGATGCAATACTCAGACATCTGTTTGCCGCACACTGCGTAGTTACCTCAACGTCTGCTTAACAGGAAGCCTGATTCCACTTTGGGGGAACAGGGGGCAGATCAACATGATGGATGTTAAACCAGTAAGAGCAGATCAAAATGAGCTCATAAAGTAGCCTACAGCATGTTGGAACTGTAGCGCGTGACATTGCGCATCACAGTACACTTTTCACCGACATCATTGTACCCAATGTCAAAGTTTGGGTCACAAATATGGATTATGCAAGTTCCACAAGCCGACTAAAACGGACAATTGAAAATGATTTTTGAACGCTCGTGCAGTCCGAAGACGATTGTTTAAATCAGTCCGAAAAAGCAGCAAAGAAAGCCAATCAGCACCTGCGTTTCTTGAGGAGAGGTTGGGACTTTTTGATCTCAACATTTTGTTCACACGTGCTCAACACATACATATGGGCACATGTTGAACACACCATCTACATCGGGTACACCAAGCAAAAGCATGACATTGCTGCACTTGAGGCTCCACAAAGACGAGCATAAACAAATTTAGAGGACCTGACTCATCTCACGTATCAGTAGAGACTACAGATCTAAGGCGATTCCGGTGGTCACTAGCGTCGCCTGCGCTGTTATCTTATCTTGGTGTCTCAGATCCTAAAGGATCCCAACCACGCGTGTGGGCGCTAATTGAAATTAACTCACAATACTTCAGTTCGATGTCATCACTTGAAGTTAGCCAAAAAGCGCAGACAGTTGGAATGCCGCCGGCACTTATTTCACTTCGTTTGTCCAGTGGCGGAATGGTCTGCCAACTTCCTTCATTGCCGCATCTACATTGAATGAACTCGAAACTCAACTTAATGTAACCTTATACTACCAACTCTACAAGACAACAAATATTACGTAGACACATCATGACATAATCAAACTACGCACACCAAGGAAACTTTGGTTAGTTCACCGGTTCGAACTACTTTGGATTTTGATGATACATGCACATTCCGTTTTCAAGCTTTGCCTGCGGAAAAAGCCAAAATTTCCATTTTTACGCATGGTAAACCCATCGATCCACTGACATGATGATTTCCTGCGCATGAATGTGCCTCTGGATTCAACATCAGCGCTAGACTGCAAGGGTGGACACCCTATCAATCAAGCCCATAGAATGAAACACAATTACGACTGACAGGCAGCTCGGCCAAGCGTGAGGGGGATGGACAAGTTAATTCACAACACCAACGCCATTGGAGCCTGATTCTATCCATATCAGCAAGTGTGTCCAACCAAACTTGATCATCATACTTAGGACCTGAGACAGGCAGTCAGAATGCATAAACTGACGACAATGTCGAAGTGAGGGTTTTCATTGCTCTCCACATGTGAATACACTAAGAGTACTTTGCCATGCGACGTCAAATGTACCAGTTGGCACTGAATACTTGGCGTAACCAGACGGCGCATATCTCCTTCTGGATACAGACTGGTGAGAGCATAATCTACCTGTAAAGTACGACCGCATCGTACTTGCAAGTTTAAGAGTCAGGTCGACGTCGAAATATGCCCACAACTACGCACGACCGGTGTTTCCAACCGAGGCAGTTCGGTGCAGATCCAGTGCATTGTTTCAGACACCTCTGTGCATCTTTGATTTCTATGGGAACAGACACTTAAATGCTCAGATACAAAATAAACGAAAACCACAATATCGTGGTCAAAATCAAACATACAGCGGTTCTTGTGGTTGCTTTTTCTCCTTATTCTGTGGTATTTTTCACAGAAGTGACGAGTTCCGAGTATTTCCTCGCCACAATATTTACTGCATCCGCTCGACTAATTCGTATAGATTTTCTACTCAGCTGTTACTTATACTGATTATTTGAATCAAGGCATTCAAGTAAAATTTCGCTGAACAATAATGTTACTTACTGATGCTTCGTACCAAATAGGTAACAGAAGGAACCGCTGTAGAAGCTGCATAAACACAGCGACTGGTTTATACATGACACTGAATGTAGACCGGGCTGATCTTTAGCTACTTCTCTGGACACCCATCCGTTAGCGCGCCATAACAGCACCATTTTCCAATTTCTGGCCAAGACAGTCGTTAATGTGGATTCCATACTTCATCGATTCTCTCAAAGCCTGTACAGAAATTTCCCCTGCACTTTTGCTGCAGGTCTGAATGAAGCACAGAAGCGAGTTCTCAACCGTCACTGCAGTTTCCTACATCGGATTTTATGAGACTCATCCGGCGTGCTATCCAAAATATAGTAAACATGCTTGCTATTTTTGACATGATCTATGATTTCCTTTCTCACCTGATTTATCAAAATCCTCATTAATTCACTTGGAACGTTTGGCGACAAAGAAAATTTGCTGATTTCCCTTCCCAGCTGAACTGACACAAAATCTTTGGCAACAGCTGTACAAATCGAACCCGTTCCTTCTATGTTGTGGGCTGCTTTGTCATCAAGAATGTCTTTTTAGTGACCACACAGAGTAATATCTTACTTGGGGAGCAACCTAACGATATCGATTATTCCATGTAAAATGTCACGCAACCACTTGCTAAACTAGTTGCTTCATTTTGTTAATCGCCCTTCCATCAACTAGCCAGATCCCTAGCTCACTGCAGTTGAGGAATGACTGAGCACGCGATGTACGCAGTTCGTGTTCACACGCTCTCAGCTTTAGTTTCTACCAGTCGAAATACTAGACTATCCCATTGAGGATACCAATGGAACAATGGTTTATCCCGTGTAAAAAAGCATCGCTTAACAAGTCCCGTGGGATGGAAATTATTGCAAAAATCAATTGCATAATAAACTTAAAAGCGTTGTGGTGGACTTACCATAGACTTATGTAGAATAGCGAAGATGTTCGCGTATTAAACGTATAAATCCATAAATCCATTTGTTAGGCGTTTGGCAAGACACCGATTGATTGCGTTTTGTAGCCCCTGGCTAACAAGTCATAAAATGAAATGTAAGTGAGACAATGCGTCTGCAACACATTATCTAAATATCGCCAGATTTGGAGCAGAGACGACATAATTAGGGAGGGCGTTCCAAGGTTGGCACACGCGGAGAGAAAATAAAGTTCTACGGCATTCAAGCCGGCTATAAGGAATTGTCAGGTTTAGAGGGTGACCTCTTAGGTTAGTGTGAGATCCCCCGCAAAAGCCGATATCGATTGCTGTACATTCTTTTAGATTTCTGTCTAAGCTGATAGAGCAGATGTAAGAGGCCCCTGACGTTCTTGGTTGCCCGTCGTTGAGAAGTCTCGAGAGCAACGAGATCCTGTTTCTGCCGCGGCTGCCACGCCTGAATAGCATATTCCACATGCGGGCGCACGCAGGCGTTAAGCATTTGGAGAAAGATTGAGGGTTCAAACCGACCGAAGGCTCTGCGAAGAAGGCCGAAGTGTTGATTTCCGGTTCTCCTCGCCTTCTCTGCTTGTTTGGAACACCCGAGATCTTCCTGTACCAATACACCCAGGTCACGCTTCTGATAAACCTTCGCCAACATTTGGTCTCCAATTTTGTAAGCGCTCATCGGCTGGTGACGCCGATGTATCACTTTGCACTTAGCCATGTTCAATTGAAGCTAGTTTCTCTTTGACCATACGTAAATGCAATCTAGGTCATGTTGGAGCAGATCCTGATCTGCCTTGTTACTAATCGCCCGCCATATCTTGGCGTCCTCGGCGAAAAACAGGAAATTTGAGGAGATGACTCTTGCCAGGTCGTTGATAAACACCAGGAATAAACGCGGTCCAAGCACTGAGCCTTGTGGGACACCACATTCCACCTCAGTTGGGTTAGAAAGTGATCCTTTAACACGTACTTGAAGCTTTCGTTGGTAAAGAAGTTGCCAATCCAACCAAGTACAGGATCACCGATTCCGTAACTTTGTAGTCTTTGAAGTAGGATGCGGTGATCAAGGCGGTCGAAAGCTTTGGAGAAGTCTAGATAGATGATGTCTACTCCGACCCCATCATCGGCCACTTCCGTCCAACTACCTCGTGCCACAAGCAGGTTGGTGATGCGTTACCCTTGTTGACGGGAGCCAGGCTGTTCCGGTACCAAAATGTCGCATTTTTCCAGGTAGTCCATTAAAGCCTCAGCGACGACTGCTTCCACCACCTTTACGAGCACCGGGAGGAGAGTCACTGGACGATAGTTTGCAGGGTCGGAACGGCTACCGCCTTTAAAAATGGGGGTTATAATGCCACACTTCTACATAGTGGGGACTTGTTGTTCCTCAAAGCACATTTGAAAGAACTGTGACAGTGGTTCAGCTAGCTTGGTGGCCGTAGCCTTTAGTGCCTTCGGGCGGATGTTGTCTGCTCCTGGAGAACTATGCTCACGCAGTGAGAGTAACTTCCTTAGCACCATTGATGGGTTGAAAATAACATTCGTAAACAAAGGTTTTGGTAATGTGCTTGATATTATGTTGCGAGTTCAAAACTTGGGGCGTATTGCAGCCGCAGGACATTAGCTGCTTCTTCGGCGCTTTGTACTCCTGCCGCCTGTCGTGAATAGTGGGGGTATTCCATGCTTCACTTTACGAAGCTTATTGACATGCTTATATAACAGTTTGTTGTTTGCCATGCACTTTTTGGCTAGGCTCTGTTTATACGTTACGTTGTCCTTACCGACAAGTGCAGTGCAATGGTTGCGATGGGTCAGGAAATTTTCCCAAGTCTCTGAGTCGGGGTTAATCTTGTAGGCACGCCATGCTGCATCCCTTATCGCCAGGCATTTTCGAGTCCTACTCCTTATAATTGGAGGCATTTTCGCGGGACGAAGGGGTTTGGTATCTGTTGCTTTGTTGACGATGTCGCTGAGTCTATTAACGAACTCTGCCCAAACGTTGTCAAGGGGACTTTTGTTTGAGAATTCCCAAGCAGCTGCGTCGGCGAGTTCTTTCAATACGTGGTAGCGCGGGATTGTATGACTTGGTTCTAAGTGTTCAGGTGGATAATCTGCATAACGCACATAGTCAAAAGTTATTACTACATGGTCACTGAGACCTAATGGACTATCCATCAATAACTTCTCAATCATGAGCTCTTCATTTGTGAGCACAAGGTCCAATATGGACGGTTTGTTTGCTGTCCTGAATCTAGTGGGCGTGGTGACCTGATTGTACAAAGGGATGTTAGCGATCAGTTCATGCAAGTCTGCTTTGAACTGCTCACTGGGCGATGCCGAAACCTTCAGACTGTGTAGATTGAAGTCCCCGGAGATGAGAGTGTGGCTGCACCTAGTGCGTGTTACTCTGTTTAGGCCACGAATCAAGCAGGAATCCATTTCCAGAGTGGACGTTGGGGGTGGTAAACGATAGCTATGGGACATGTGTCGTTGTGTCTCAGTCGAAGACGGTACCAGAGTGATTCGGTAACGTGTGTTTCCAGGTCATTCACTATTGTACATGATAGATCGCTGCGGTAGTAGAGTACGACCCCACCTGCTCTGCTGGGGAGGTCGTTCCGGATGAGTGACATTCCGGCTATCTCAACCTCAGCATCAGTCACCTCTTGATGCAACCAAGTTTCGGTAATAGAAATTAGGTCCCAAGCATTCGCAACCTGACGTAGTCGAAGTTCTTTAATTTTACTGATTAGCCCTTGGGCGATAGTGTACATACATGAAAGTTTCTCAGATTTAATCAATGTTTCAGAAGTTGTACAACTCATACGTGAAGTTTCGCCGACCAGTGAATGGCCGGCGACTGTACATTGTAGATCGCTTCAAAACGTCCATATCTTTCCTTGACGCACTTCCCAATTCACAAACAGCTTTGGTGCATACCGTGCTACACCCTTTCTCGCTCTTGTTGATTCGCCTCCTACTTTTGTAGCCTTCACAAGACACGTTGTGTTCAGATGCCTCTAGTTTCTATACAGTCCAGTATTTGACATGATTCTTACGTGTCATTGATTCCCTACTATTGGCTGCTGCGCCAAGCAGCAGAATCCTGCTTAACGTACCCATGCGCTGCATGAAATCATTCAACATTTCAAACTGTTGATAAGTGTAAAGTTAGACTACTGCTGAGGTGAGGCTCAAATGAGCGCTGGGAGCAAGATTCATCCTAATAAATTTGGAGGTCCACGAGGTTAGTCTTAAAACGATGCCGCCTTTAACGCTTACCTATGATCCATTTCAGTTTGCGTATCTTGGAAAGAATCAACTGAACATGAGATTGAAAGAATGGGTATGTGTATTTTGTAGAGCAAACGAAGGTTTATTCGAACCATATTTTCCACTTCGTCTCTGTATAAATTTAACAAGTGAGCGCAATGGTAATTTGGAAAGGGCGCGATGTTATGATGTAACCCAACGATGATAACACCGAATTCAGTAGATTTGGTGTTGTTGCTAAGAGGGAATTGAAAGAATATACAATTATCACCAGCATCAGCTATACATAATGTCGCCTGGGTGCAGGTATATTGAGATGATTGGAAAAGAAATTTGATCCGACTGGGTGTTTAGTTAATATCTGCTGGTTTTTCTCCCTGACCTGTACTGAGCCAGCTAATACCCTACAGCCTGCACTGGATATAAGTAATTTGGATGGAGGTCCATTGAAATAATGTTGTTGAGGCAATTTGGCCAGCATCTTCGGCTCAACTGCAGTTTACCACGGTTGAAACCTAATCGGATCACATAACAATAAATGAAAGCGTACACATTTGTTGCGGAATAGCTATGGCGCATTAAATTGTATGGTATTCGTCTGTTCTCCCTAATAGTCAGAATTTATTTTCCCGCACTTATGTGCCTCTTGCGATTAAATTGATACAGTTTCAAAGATAGGCGTCTGGTTATGCGATGAGCTTGAATAATTAGAGTCCGAGATAGCAATAACTTGTTACAGGCTAATGGAGAGCAAATATGGATACCGTGATTTCTCATCTGGTTTTTAAAATTCAAATAAGATAATCGATCAAGTGAAGTGCCAGCTAGTGAAGTAAATTAATGCAGCATTTGGGAAGGTTCTATTTGGAGACAATACATTAGGAAGCAATCAACACGTGTCTCTTAACAAGTGTTCGGTATTACCGAAAAATGCAGATAATGTGCACCAGACTCCCAAACCCCAATTTTGATGGAAGTTAATTCTAAGAGCGCCTACCACTTTATCATCCGTGACAGCAATTTTAATGGTACTGCAATTCACATAACTGCAGTACAGTTCAGAGAAGATGGGATGCCATGCCGAACAAAATAATTAAGAAGCCGCGAAACGCAAACAAAGCAAACAGTATAAGAAGCGAGCAAGAATATGCGACACTACCTCTCGGAGGTCAGTTAACAAGACAATTTTTGTGGATCGTCTATGTACACAACAACGCTTTTTGCAATTAATAGTCACTCCTCTTCCCTTAATATTTCAAACTTTCCGAGCAGTATTATGTAGGGTGAACTGATGTCAACCTCGCTAACCTCACGGTCGGCTACATTTCGGTTGTCATTATGATAACTCGAGTATCCAGAGCCTGACAATGACGCAGTTGAGCCAAATTGCTACTAAGGACAGGTGAGTTAATGTACAAGCAGGACAGCTTCTCTGTAACCAAAATTGAATCAGTGAAGTTTGAGTGAAGACTGAAGATATTGCCGATCGTTGTATGGTTGGCCACTAGCCGATTCTCTAGTATGTCGAATAGGTTAAAGACCGCTTTTAGTCGCACCATGCGTGATGTTCCCAAGTAGTTAGTTCTATACAATTGGAATCAATAGTTGTTGTCAAGGCGGTATTTTGGTTAGCATACCACGTGCTGGCTGAAAACAGAGGAATACTCATATTTCCTGATATTCCATGGAGCGAATGCCATCGCGACTAAAATAACTCAAACGACCACTACACGAAGAGTAGCAAAAGAATTATTTTCGTTCATGTCGTGCCCGAGCTAACGACAACCAGCAATAAAGAAGCCCACGCTCATGACCTGGAAGAATATCGTTACATCCTTGAAGCTCTCTGTGCGGGCTATGTCATACTTCATTCGATTATACGGTTGCCCTGTCTACAAATTACAGAGGCAGTGGACCGAGGATATTGAAACTAACGGTGAATTCTCAACAGCCGGAAGTGAATGTACCCCAAAGCTGGTAAATACGCAACACACTTCTTCGAAACTACTACTGGATACAGCAGTTATAGAGCCGGAACCACGCGTTGTTTTCACGGAAACGACACCACCCGCGAATGAATATAACCACGACACCGATTCACCAATCTGTGCCCTAAGGCCTATAGCTATCGAGAAGGCCGCCCATGGATTGCATATCACAGGTGAAAGTGAGACCAAAACAGACTGTATTTCTATCAAGACTTGGCAATTCACCCAAAAAACGATTAGGTGCCGGTCTCTCATCGGTTGACACAAATCCACAACATTCATGTGCGACTAGTCAACAGCTTTTGCTATCCGAGAAGCTTTTCAATACGCACATCAACTCTCAAGGCTTGCATTAAACATTCCATAATGCGGCTCTGTCAAGGAAAAAGCCTGCGACTTCAGCGCTTTAACGAAGACGTGGTTACACCTTGATGTATGGTACGTGGAAATCGCACTGCCAGGAATGTATGTGGTTTGGCACGACCGACCCAGCCAAGGTAGTGGGGTGGCACTGTACTTACGCAATGACCTCCACAGAGGACCTGGTCAGCACAGTAAAAGATGCCCTTTGGTGCCAACGAGGTTTAACATGTGACGGCACTTGCTTAGTGGCGGTCATTTACAACCCTCCTTTCTCCATGCACGAGATGGACTTCTAGCTGACCTCCGCAATAAGGAGGGTGATAAACACAACCTTTTCGTCACATTCTCGGTACTGGAGATCTCCACATCCACGCTCTCGAAGCCTAAACAGCTCCAGAGAAAAGTTTAAGGCCAACCTACAAAAGTTTCTCTCCAGCTACCCGCTCTATAGCTACATCAACACTACCAACCGATTCCGAGAAAATGAAAGCCTTCGATACTGGATCAGGTATTCACCGGTGAAGAATTAATAGTAGAGAGGGTAAACACCGACGTCCCACTGAGATGCAGCGATCTGGTAGTCCTACTGTTGGAATACATTTGCTATGTATCATATCACTTGTCAATTGCTGAGGCAACAAACATGAGCATACGCTACAACATAGCAGCTCGACTAGGTGAGAGAGCCAACGAACTTTGTGGTAGACAAGGCATCAGCTAGTACATGGGAACATTTCGTAAGCCACGTTAATTCTCTGGTTGCCGAGGCGCCATCGACTAAGACCTTCCGACCGAGAAACGCGTTCTCGTTTTTGCAAAGCAGGACACGTAAGTTTACATCGGTGCGAAACTCAAGTCTGCATATTTACAAACTCTATCCGAGTACCGAAAACTGGCTGAATTAAGCGAGCCAATTTCACTACTGTACTCAGCTTTTCGCAAGGATAGTATGGTGTATCGGCAGAACTTAGCAATAGGTTGGTCCTCCACCCATAAGCTTCTGTATCAACGCGTCAACAGTCTGCGTAAGGGGAAACGGGGAATTCCTCCCTCTTAAGCAGCGGACGTACACACACAGACGCCGAAGGAGGAGGCGATTGTCCCGGGCCTACAATGCGCTATAACCTTTCATTACTATCACTGGACACCTAACAATATGACAATTGCCGTTTCACCCCCAACAACTCACTCGCATATCCTTCACAGCAGAAGCTGTACTAAAGTTGCTGTTGAGTATGCGCAAGCACAACTATGCTGGAGTTCATAATATGCTCAGGAAATCAGTAGCGATGGTTGGAGAGAGTATAACTGAGCCTTTAGCTTGATTATTACAAAACTGGTTTAATGAAATGTATGTGTTTGGTATGTGGAAACACAGGATGAACACACGTATTCACAAGGGCGATAGTCGTTCCAACCCAGCCAACTACCGTGCCATAATTATACTACCGGTTCTTTCAAGGGTCATGGAACCCACTATTTCTGATGCACTAACGGCCTACTTGGAAGAATTGAACTACCTCTCTCCGGAACAGCACGGCTACACGGCACTACAAATATACTAACAGCCCGATGCAATGGACTCTGGCACAGGGGAAGATGTAATTTTGCATGACTTTACCAGGGCGTTCGACCGGTTGACCACAACATTAAGCTCTTCAAACTCCAGACCTTTGGTCTTCGTCATCCTGTCCCAGGATGGATTACAAGCTTTCTCCTACACCAGCGCCCTAGAAATACGTGTGTGTGATTCGCTGTCAGAGCCCATCCAACTGGACTGAAGAATATCAAAATGATCGGTATTGTACCGCGATTATTTTTGATGCACATGAAGAATAGCATACACCACCTAAGCACGAATTGACTGATTTATGCCGACGACATTAAAGTGTGGTGGGCGATCAATACACCAGATGTTGTCACAGTACTTAAGGCTGATCTGGATAGGGTACATGCGTGGTCCATTCACAAGCAACTATGATTCAATGTCGACAAGTGCAGAGTGCTGTACCTACGGCTCAATTTAGTGCACTCTTATAAACTCCGCAACCAAAATCTGCAAAAGTCTTCTGGCGAGAAGAAGCTAGTAGTTTTGGTTTAGGTCGATTTTGGTGGTTCGAATGAGGTTGAAATGGCATTAATGCGTGGCATCCAACATGTTTGCCTCATGAATCGTGCATTCAGAAGATTGGAACCTTCGGTTTTTCCACAATTTCTCTGCTCAAACATACGGCCACATGTGGAATACGCGATACAGGCCTGACAGGCATCGTTATGGAGAGACAATACCGCCTTGGAAATGCCCGAACGGCCGCCAACCAAAATGTCAAGGATTTGTATAATTTTAGTATGAAGGTACGCTACAAGTGCTCGGGGTCTTTAGCAGGCAGTCTCGGAAATTGCACGGCGAACTCGTTTTGACTTACCGGTTATTGAGAGATTTTAGACATACGTTGCGCTACTTGCTAAAGCTAAGTCACAACAACCATCAGAGAGGTTCGTATCTCAAGCTAGCAGAGCAGCACAGTCGCTTGAAATGTCGTCGGAATTGCATTTCCGTACGCGTTTGCCGAACGTGTAATGGTTTATCGGAATCTCTCATCCGTGCTCCCAAGCTAGCAGAACCCAAATGCCAAGTTGACCGTGCACTTATTTCGCTGCACCATCTTGCATAACCAATCGCCCATGGTTACACACGAGTGTCTGAAAGAGATTTCACTGGTGGTTCCGGATTTCGTTTCAGCATCCTCACCTTCTGTATGTGTACACCAGGAAGAGTCATGATCTTTACCAACATTCCATTTGCCGTCATTTCTTATGGATTTATCTCGGATTTACAATCTATACATATACAGCAGGGCGTTCGCTGGTGTAAACTCAATTTTGCCAGCTAATTTTTTCTATTTTGTAGTTTCACCATAACCTTCCTATGGAATCTATTAATGAGTGCCTTTTTACTCGTATAAACAATTTGCTCGTTGTTCCATTTTACCACCCAATACTTAGGTTGTCGTTTCATCAATCCCTTCACAGTTACGTTAGGAGAGCTCGCTAATTCGGCCTTCTTCACGGAGCCGTCAGACACCAATGTCCATGTAATCACTACTTTTAAATTAACACCACTAAGTTGCCTCATTCAGACTACAGATTCGCTTTCCAAGGTAATTAATGTCATTAGCTCGGACTAAAATGTTGCGATTGTTCGTTTGGGACCGTTACCTTTGTAATTTTGTGAAACTGCAGTGCCTTCAACCGACTAGCAATGATTTCGTCGAGCGAAAGTGCGTGGTGAGGATATGACGCGTTTGTTCCCTCGGTAGTGCCGGCGCTACCTGGGAGAACGAATTTTGGAGCTCAGAACCACGAAACAGCCATATGTTTTGTGGTTAATTTAGTAACGTCCGCACATTTGCCATTCTCCTCTGGACGAATATTCAAAGGAAAGTCCCGAAGCTCGCGCACTTCAAGTGAGGAGTTTGGAAGACACATATACATTTGTTTGGCGGCATCCGGTTTCGAATTTGTCTGTTATTTTGGCCAGCCAAAGTACACCTGCACCTACAGATCGACCAGGAGTGGCGTGTGCTGCATCACCCAGATCCTTCCATACACGCCATATCCAGTGGAAACCCGAAGGAATAAGACCGGAAGATAGGCGGATGGGGGCACAATTCATCAACGGAACCGGTCCACACTACTTCACAAGCAAACTCAGTCAAGCAATATTTGTTAATTAAGCGCACACGTGGCGGTGGCTGGATCGTACTCCGCTCCAAACTGAGTGTTAGGAGCCATTGTTTGATGCTAACACGCCACTAGGACCGTGCACCCACCCCCATCCAGCAACGACCAACTGTCTCCTGGAGACAGTATGGACGAGGTACTGGGTAATAGACAGGTAAGCACCTTGCCTACATGCACATCAAGCACAGCCACACCGATGATATCAATCAACAGCCAATCACTGGAAAAGACAAGATGGAATAAAACAACTCGGATAATGCATACAAATATGGTGACATAAATTATCAGTAAATAGACGTATAAAATAAATCGCTTACGAAAGAATCCGCTATAAGTGAAAAATGTCAGAAGATATAGTTTAAGGATATGCCGAAAAAGAGAATATGTTATCAAGATTAACTGAAATTAACTTCAGTGACGTGTGCAAATTTATAGCAGACTGTACAATTAGATATGAATATAATAATGAGCATTAGGACCAAAATGCAAAACCACCATCTGAAAATAGAGACTGAGGACACAAGCACTAGGCTAGTAAATGGAATGCAGCGCACCTACAAATGCTGCGCCGGTTCTGCCTGCGTTCTCTGTAAGACTTGTCGTTTCTTCTGTGGTGGTCCCGAGTGGCCTCGCTCATGGCTCAGTAAGCATGCCTGACTCAGGCACTCGAGTTCGCATGTGCTACAGCACCATGTGCTCGTCTTCGATAGAGCACTACCCATTGATGCTTGCCACTTCCGCAATTTCCTCATCTTCTCTGCATGCATGATGTCTTTCTCCCGCACCTCGGCAAATTCATCCTTAATCGGATCGCGCGATGTACGCCACTCAACTGCATTCGATTCCCATCACCTGCAATCAAGATCAGAACGTAAGAGTCTCACTTTGATCAGGTTCTGGAAGGGATGCTTCCGTTTCTCCACATCTTGCCATGTGGAAGCATGGAATACTAACTCTGATTCACAAAGGTGGAAGCATAACTGATGCCGCCAAATACCGCCCAGTATCTCTTTTTCCTACACTCTCCAAGATCATGGAATCCAAACTCGCTGATACCTTAGTGTGTTATCTGGAAAACTGTAAGCTCAACGCGCCTAAGCAGCACAATTTCCGTTGACAGCGGTCCTGCATAAAGAATGTACTAATCGCAAGCAGTAGTTGGACTGAGTCAGATGACGTTTGAGAAGGCCCTGATGTGATCTGTCTAGATTTTCCGAAGGCCTTTGATCGTTTAGACCATGAAACGCTAGTCTCAGAGCCCCAGCATTAAGGGATGTGCGACCCACTTCAGGCTGAATTTCCAACTTTCTACTTTAACGGCAATCAGTGGTCAGCGTTCGGAGCTCTTTATCGGACCCTATACAAGTTGACTGTGGTGTGTCAGAGTACTCAGTACTAGGTCCACATTTGTTTATGGTATATATTGACGACCTTGTACAAGCAATCGTTTCAGATTTCCGAACGTTGGCCGACAATCAAGATTTGGGACAGTATCCAGACGAAAGCCGACCAGCAGATATCGTAACACAAAGCGCGATACTTTATGGACGGACCAAGATCCATGGAACTCTTTGTGCGTACTGATGAATGTAAAAGCCGTGCCCATAAACATATTACGAAGTAACCGTCATCCGAACTCGCCACACTACGGAGATCCCATACTTATTTATATCTTTGGGCAACCCAAAACACAACATTTCATCTTAAGTAAATGCAAGATAATTTCCTTCCGGCATCAGAGCAGCTACTCATACGGCTCGGTACGAAAATAATTCAAAAATCACCTGTCGAATTTGACTTGTGTCCTGGGTCTAAATTACTTGTGTTTCTCCAGACAACCCGAAATTGCCTCGAAGAATGGAAATCAACACGTTGGGCTGTTGCCGCTGGTGTTTGCACAAATAAACGTCAGATATTTCGCCAAATGCTCAGCGCGTCGGTTCACCACCTTGTCCAATACGCAATTCAAGCCTGGCACCCATGGCTGAAACACGAGTTCAATGCACTGAAGAAGCTACAACATTAGGTATGTAGAAACGTAATTGGGATGCGCAACCTTTCATACCAGGCGAGGCGGCAGCGATTTGGTGTATTAAGTGGAAGCTGTCGCAGAATAGGAGGCTACCTGCGTACGGCATATTTGATTCTGCGCGACCCACATCCTGTGTGCCGCACTATACTGGGACTCAGCACCAATAAAACCTTGAGCGACCACTCATTGAAACTCGTTTTACAGTATAGCCGCCGGGATTGCCGCAGAAATGTCTTCTCCATTCGTGTCTGTCACTCGTGGAATATTATCCCATAATTGGTCGCCTCTGCACCGAAACTAAGAGTATCTAAACGCCGGTTGGTGGACACGCTTATCCACTTTGATGACGATCGCGACCACTTCTTCGTGATTTGGTGACCAAAAACACGACCCTGTTACAACTTACATTTTGCCAAGCACCCACGTGATTTTTCAGTCAATGACACAATTCAGTGGATCACTCAGATTTTTGGCGCACTTTGTTCACTCTTCATCACATGCCATCACTGTTTAAAACTTGTCAAGCACTCTATGGATGACTAAATTACGTAACCAGGTACGGTCAAGCGCAAGTGCGAACGCGTTGAACTTGCATCCATAAGGGAGACACTCTTCGTTGTTTTGATGTTCATTTGTGGGCTGCAGTCTCCGTCAGATGCGGACATTGGCACACGACTTCTCACCAAGCGGAAGCAATACTCAGACATCTGTTTGCCGCAGACGGCCGAGTTACCTCAACGCCTGCTTAACAGGAAGCCTGATTCCACTTTGGGGGAGCGGGGGGCAGATCAACGTGACGGATGTTAGACCAGTAAGAGCAGATCAAAATGAGCTCATAAAGTAGCCTACAGCATGTTGGAACTGTAGCGCATGTCACTGCGCATCGCAGTACACTTTTCACCGACATCATTGTACCCAATGTCAAAGTTTGGGTCACAAATATGGATTCTGCAAGTTCCACAAGCCGACTAAAACGGACAACTGAAAATGATCTTTGAACGCTCGTGCAGTCCGAAGACGGTTGTTTAAATTAGTCCGAAAAAGCAGCAAAGAAAGCCAATCCGCACCTGCGTTTCTTGAGGAGAGGTTGGGTCTTTTTGATCTCAACATTTTGTTCACACTTGCTCAACACATACATATGGGCACATGTTGAACACACCATCTACATCGGGTAAGCCTAGCAAAGCATGACATTGCTGCACTTGAGACCCCACAAAGAAGAGCATAAACAAATTTAGAGGAGCTGACTCATCTCACGTATCAGTAGAGACTACAGATCTAAGGCGATTTCGGTGGTCACTAGCGTCGCCTGCGCTGTTATCTTATCTTGGTGTCTCAGATCCTAAAGGATCCCAACCACGCGTGTCGGCGCTAATTGAAATTAACTCACAATACTTCAGTTCGATGTCATCACTTGAAGTTAGCCAAACAGCGCAGCCAGTTGGAATGCCGCCGGCACTTATTTCACTTCGTTTGTCCAGTGGCGGAATGGTGTGCCAACTTCCTTCATTGCCGCATACACATTGAATGAACTCGAAACTCAACTTAATGTAACCTTATACTACCAACTCTACAAGACAACAAATATTACGTAGACACATCATGACATAATCAAACTACGCACACCAAGGAAACTTTGGTCAGTTCACCGGTTCGCACTACTTTGGATTTTGATGAAACATGCACATTCCGTTTTCAAGCTTTGCCTGCGGAAAATGCCAAAATTTCCATTTTTACGCATGGTAAACCCATCGATCCACTGACATGATGATTTCCTGCGCATGAATGTGCCTCTGGATTCAACATCAGCGCTAGACTGCAAGGGTGGACACCCTATCAATCAAGCCCATAGAATGAGACACAATTACGACTGACAGGCAGCTCGGCCAAGCGTGAGGGGGAAGACAAGTTAATTCACAACACCAACGCCATTGGAGCCTGATTCTATCCATATCAGCAAGTGTGTCCAACCAAACTTGATCATCATACTTAGGACCTGAGACAGGCAGTCAGAATGCATAAACTGACGACAATGTCGAAGTGAGGGTTTTCATCGCTCTCCACATGTGAATACACTAAGAGTACTTTGCCATGCGACGTCAAATGTACCAGTTGGCACTGAATATTCGGCGTAACCAGACGGCGCATATCTCCTTCTGGATACAGACTGGTGAGAGCATAATCTACCTGTAAAGTACGACCGCATCGTACTTGCAAGTTTAGGAGTCAGGTCGACGTCGAAATGTGTCCACGACTACGCACGATCCAACCGAGGCAGTTCGGTGCAAATCCAGTGCATTTTTTCAGAAACCTCTGTGCATCCTTGATTTCTATGAGAACAGACACTTAAATGCTCAGATACAAAATAAACGAAAACAACAATATTGTGGTCAAAAGCAAACATACAGCGGATCTTGTGGTTGCTTTTTCTCCTTATTCTGTGATATTTTTCCACAGAAGTGACGAGTTCCGAGTATTTCCTCCCCACAATATTTACTGCATCCGCTCGACTAATTCATATAGATTTCGCACTCAGCTGTTACTTATACTGATTATTTGAATCAAGGCATTCAAGTACAATTTCGCTGAACAATAATGTTACTTACTGATGCTTCGTACCAAATAGGTAACAGAAGGAACAGCTGTAGAAGCTGCATGAACACAGCGACTGGTTTATTCATGACACTGAATGTAGACTTTGGGCTGATTTTTAGCTACTTCTCTGGACACCCATTCGTTAGCGAGGCCACAACAGCACCATTTTCCAATGCCTGGCCATGACAGTCGTTAATGTGGATTCCATACTTCACCGATTCTCTCAAAGCCGGTACAGAAATTTCCTCTGCACTTTTGCTGCAGGTCTGAATGAAGCACAGAAGCGAGTTCTCAACCGTCACTGCAGTTTCCTACATCGGATTTAATGAGGCTCATCCGGCGTGCTATCCAAAATATAGTAAACATGCTTGCTAAATTTGACGTGGTCTATGATTTCCTTTCTCACCTGATTTATCGAAATCCTCATTAATTCACTTGGAACGTTTGGCGACAAAGAAAATTTGCTGCTTTCCCTTCCCAGCTGAACTGACACAAAATCTTTGGTAACAGCTGTACAAATCTAACACGTTCCTTCTATGTTGTGGGCTGCTTTGTCATCAAGAATGTCTTTGTAGTGACCACACATCTTACTTGGGGAGTAACCTAACGATATCGATTATTTCATGTAAAATGTTACGCAACCACTTTTCTAAACTAGTTGCTTCATTTTGTTAATCGCCCTTCCATCAACTAGCCAGATCACTAGCTCACTGCAGTTGAGGAATGACTGAGCACGCGATGTACGCAATTCGTGTTCACACGCTCTCAGCTTTAGTTTCCACTAGTCGAAATACTAGACTATCTCATTGAGGATACCAATGGAACAATGGTTTATCCCGTGTAAAAAATCATCGCTTAACAAGTCACGTGGGATGAAAAATATTGCAAAAATCAATTGCATAATAAACTGAAAAGCGTTGTGGTGAACTTACCATAGACTTATGTAGAATAGCGAAGATGTTCGCGTATTAAACGTATAAATCCATAAATCCATTTGTTAGGCGTTTGGTAAGACACCGATTGATTGCGTTTTGTATCCCCTGGCTAACAAGTCATAAAATGAAATGTAAGTGAGACAATACGTCTGCAACACATTATCTAAATATCGCCAGATTTGGAGCAGAGACGACATAAATAGGGAGGGCGTTCCAAGGCTGGCACATGCGGAGAGAAAAGAAATTTCTACGGCATTCAAGCCGGCTATAAGAAATTGTCAGGTTTAGAGGGTTACCTCTTAGTTTAGTGTGGTGGTTCAATTCCAGCAGCGGACGGCAAAGGTGGTTTGGGTTCTTCAGAATCTGGTTAAGCATTATGAGATCCCCCGCAAAAGTCGATATCGACTGCTGTAGATTCTTTTAGATTTTGGTCTAAGCTGATAGGGCAGATGAAAGAGGCCCCTGACGTTCTTGGTTGCCCATCGTTGAGAAGTCTCGAGAGCTACGAGATCCTGTTTCTGCCACGGCTGCCACGCCTGAATAGCATATTCCACGTGAGGTCGCACGTAGGCGTTAAGCATTTGGGGAAATATTGAGGGTTCAAACCGACCGAAGGCTCTGCGAAGAAGGCCGAAGTGTTGATTTCCGTTTCTCGTCGTCTTCTCTGCTTGTTTTAAACACCCGAGATCTTCCTGTACCAATACACCCAGGTCACGCTTCTGATAAACCTTCTCCAAGGTTTGGTCTCCAATCTTGTAAGTGCTCACCGGCTGGTGACGCAGATGCATCACTTTGCACTTAGTCATGTTCAATTGAAGTTAGTTTCTCTTTGACCATTCATAAATGCAATCTAGGTCATGTTGGAGCAGATCCTGATCTGCCTTGTTACTAATCGCCCGCCATATCTTGGCGTCCTCGGCGAAAAACAGGAAATTTGAGGAGATGACTCTTGCCAGGTCGTTGATATACACCAGGAATAAACGCGGTCCAAGCACTGAGCCTTTTGGGACACCACATTCTACCTCAATTGGGTTAGAAAGTGATCCCCTAACAAGTACTTGAAGCTTTCGTTGGTAAAGAAGTTGCCAATCCAACCAAGTACAGGATCACCGATTCCGTAACTTTGTAGTCTTTGAAGTAGCATGCGGTGATCAAGGCGGTCGAAAGCTTTGGAGAAGTCTAGATAGATGATGTCTACTCCGACCCCATCATCGGCCACTTCCGTCCAACTACCTCGTGCCATAAGCAGGTTGGTGATGCATTACCGGTGTTGACGGAAGCCAGGCTGTTCCGGTGCCAAAATGTCGCATTTTTCCAGGTAGTCCATTAAAGCCTCAGCGACGACTGCTTCCATCACCTTTACGAGCACAGGGAGGAGAGTCACTGGACGATAGTTTGCAGGGTCGGAACGGCTACCGCCTTTAAAAATAGGGGTTATAATGCCACACTTCCACATAGTGGGGACTTGTTGTTCCTCAAAGCACCTTTGAAAGAACTGTGACAGTGGTTCAGCTAGCTTGGTGGCCGTAGCCTTCAGTGCCTTCGGGCGGATGTTGTTTGCTCCTGGAGAACTATGCTCACGCAGTGAGAGTAACTTCCTTAGCACAATTGATGGGTTGAAAATAACATTCGTAAACAAAGGTGTCGGTAATGTGCTTGATATTATGGGACAGGTAGATGTTGCCAGTTCGAAGTTTGGGGCGTATTGCAGCCGCAGGGCACTAGCTGCTTCTTCGGCGCTTTGTACTCCACCGCCTGTCGTGAATAGTGGGGTTATTACATGCTTCACTTTACGAAGCTTATTGACATGCTTATGCAGCAGTTTGTTGTTTGCCATGAACTTTTTGGCTAGGCACTGTTTATACGTTACGTTATCCTTACCGACAAGTGCAGTGCAATGGTTGCGATGGGTCAGGAAATTTTCCCAAGTCTCTGAGTCGGGGTTAATCTTGTAGACACGCCATGCTGCATCCCTTATCGCCAGGCATTTTCGAGTCCTATTCCTTATAATTGGAGGCATTTTCGCTGGACGAAGGGGTTTGGGCTCTGATGCTTTGCTGAAGATTTCGCTGAGCTTATTAACGAACTCTGCCCAAACGTTGTCAAGGGGACCTTTGTTTGAGAATTCCCAAGCAGCTGCATCGGCGAGTTCTTTCAATACGTGGTAGCGTGGGATTGTATGACTTGGTTATAAGTGTTCAGGTGGATACTCTGCATGACGCACATAGTCAAAAGTTATTACTACATGGTCACTGAGACCTAATGGACTATCCATCAATAACTTGTCAATCATGAGCTCTTCATTTGTGAGC
Source organism: Dicrocoelium dendriticum (assembly GCA_944474145.2). Lineage (NCBI taxonomy): Eukaryota > Metazoa > Platyhelminthes > Trematoda > Plagiorchiida > Dicrocoeliidae > Dicrocoelium > Dicrocoelium dendriticum. Next base: position 7,786,809 of record OX104066.1, read on the forward strand.
ACAGGGTCCAATATGGACGGTTTGGTTGCTGTCCTGAATCTAGTGGGCTTGGTGACCTGATTGTACAAAGGAATATTAGCGATCAGTTCCTGCAAGTCTGCTTTGAACTGCTCACTGGGCGATGCCGAAACCTCCAGTTTGTGTAGATTGAATTCCCCGGAGATGAGAGTGTGGCTGTACCTAGTGCGTGTTACTCTGTTTAGGCCACATATCAAGCAGGAATCCATTTCCAGAGTGGACGTTGGGGGGCGGTAAACGATAGCTATGAGACATGTGTCGTTGTGTCTCAGTCGAAGACGGCACCAGAGCGAGTCGGTAACGTGTGTTTCCAGGTCATCAACTATTGTACATGGTAGATCGCTGCGGTAGTAGAGTAGGAACCCACCTCCTCTGCTGGGGAGGTCGTTCCGGATGAGTGACATTCTGGCTATCTCAACCTCAGCATCAGTCACCTCTTGATGTAACCAAGTTTCGGTAATAGAAATTAGGTCCCAAGCATTCGCAACCTGACGTAGCCAAAGTTCTTTAATTTTACTGAGGAGCCCTTAGGCGATAGTGTACATACATGAAAGTTTCTCAGATTTAATCAATGTTTTGGAGGTTGTACAACTCATACGTGAAGTTTCGCCGATCAGTGAGTGGCCGGCGACTCTACATTGTAGATCGCTTCAAAACGTCCATATCTTTCCTTGGCGCACTTCCCAATTCACCAAATGTTTTGGTGCATACCGTGCTACACCATTTCTCGCTTTTGTTGATTCGCCTCCTAGTTTTGTAGCCTTCAAAAGACACATTGTGTTCAGGTGCCACTAGTTTCTATACAGTCCAGTCTTTGACACGATTCTTACGTGTCATTGATTCCCTACCACTGGCTGCTGCGCCAACCAGCAGAATCCTGCTTAACGTACACATGCGCTGCATGCAATTATTCAACATTTCAAACTGTTGATAAGTGTAAAAGTTAGACTACTGTTGAGGAAAGGCTCAAATGAGCGCTGGGAGCAAGATACATCCTAATAAATTTGGAGGTCCACGAGGTTATTCTTAAAACGATGCCGCGTTTACCGCTTACCTATGATCCATTACAGTTTGCTTATCTTGGAAATAATCAACTGAACATTATTTTGAAAGAATGGGTATGGGTATTTTGTAGAGCAAACGAAGCTTTATTCGAGCTATGTTTTCCACTTCGTCATTGTATAAATTTAACAAGTGAGCGCAATAGTAATTTGGAAGTGGCGCGAAGTTATGATGTAACCCAATGATGGTAGCACCGAATCCAGTAGATTTGGTGTTGCTGCTAAGAAGGAATTGAAAGAATATACAATTACCATTAGCATCAGCTATACATTATGTTGTCTGGGTGCCGGTATATTGAGATGATTGACAAGCAAATTTGAGCCGGCTTGGTGTTTAGTTAATGCCTGCTGTCTTTTACGCCCTGACCGGTACTGAGCCAGCTAATACCCTTCAGCCTGCACTGGATATAATTAATTTGGATGGAGATGCATTAAAATAATTGCGTTGAGTCATTTTGTCCAGCTTCCTTGGCTCAACTGCAGTTTACAATGGTTGAAACCTAATTGGATCACATAATATTAATTGAAAGCGTACACATTTGTTGCGGAATATCTACGGCGCATTAATTTGTATGGTATTCGTCTGTTCTCCCTAATATTCAGAATTTATTTCCCCGCTCTTATGTGCCTCTTGCGAGTAAATTGATACAGTTTCAAAGATAGGCGTCTGGCTATGCGATGAGCTTGAATAATTAGAGTCCGAGATAGCAATAACTTGTTACGGGCTAATGGAGAGCAAATATGGATACCGTGATTTCTCATCTGGTTTTTAAAATTCAAATAAGATAATCGATCAAGTGAAGTGCCAGCTAGTGAAGTAAATTAATGCAGCATTTTGGGAAGATTCTATTTGGAGACAATACATTAGGAAGCAACCAACACGTGTCTCGTAACAAGTGTTCGGTATTACCGAAAAATGCTAGTAATGTGAACCAGACTCCCAAACCCCAATTTTGATGGAAGGAAGTTAATTCCAAAGAGCGCCTACCACTTTATCATCCATGACAGCAATTTTAATGGTACTGCAATTCACATAACTGCAGTACAGTTCAGAAGAGACGGGGTGCTATGCAGAACGAAATAATAAAGAAGCCGCGAAACTCAAACAAAGCAAACAATATAAGAAGCGAGCAAGAAGATGCGATAATACATCTCGGAGGTCAGTTAAAAAAACAATTCTTGGTTGATCGTCTATGTACACAACAACGCTTTTTGCAATTAATAGTCACTCCTCTTCCCCTAATATTCTAAATTTTCCAAGCAGTATTATGTATCGTGAACTGATGTCAACGTCGCTAACCTCACGGTCGGCTACATTTCGGTTGTCATTATGATAAATCGAGTATCCCAAGCCTGACAATGACGCAGTTGAGCCAAATTGATACTAAGGATAGGTGGGTTAATGTGCAAGCAGGACAGCTTCTCTGTAACCAAAATTGAATCAGTGAAGTTTGAGTGAAGACTGAAGATAGTGCTCATTGTTGTAGAGTCGGTCACTAGCCGACTCTCTAGTATGTCGGATAGATTAAAGACCGCTCGTAGTTGCACTATGCATGATGCTCCCAAGTAGTTAGTTCTATACAATTGGAATCAATAGATGTTGTCAAGACCGTACTTTGGCTGGCATCCCACTTGCAGACTGAAAACAGAGGAATAAGCATATTTGCTTATGTTCCATGGAGCGAACGCCACGTAACTAAAATAATCCAAACGACCACTACACGAAGAGTAGCAAAAGAACTATTTTCGTCCATGTCGTGCCCGAGCTAATGACCACCAGCAATAAAGGAGGCCACGCTTATGACCTGGAAGAATATCATTACATCCTTGAAGCTTTCTGTGCGGGCTACGTCATACTTCTGTCGATTATACGGTTGCCCAGTCTCCAAATTACAGAGGCAGTGGACCGAGGATACTGAAACTAACGGTGAAGTCTCAACAGCCGGAAGTGAATGTACCCCAAAGCTGGTAACTACTACACAACACACTTCCTTCGAAACTACTACTGGATACAGCAGTTATAGAGCCGGAAGCACGCGCTGTTTTCGCGGAAACGACACCACCTGCGAATGAATATAACCACGACACCGATTCAGTAACCTGTGCCCTAAGGCCTATAGATATCGAGAAGGCCGCCAATGGACTGCATCCCGCAAGTGAAAGTGAGACCAAAAACAGACTGTATTTCTATCAAGACTTGGCAATTCACCCGAAAAACGATTAGGTGTTGGTCTGTCATCGGTTGACACAAATCCACAACATTCATGTGCAACTAATCAACAGCTTTTGCTATCCGAGAAGCTTTTCAGTACGTACATCAACGCTAAAGGCTTGCAGTAAACATGCCAAAATGCGGCTGTGTCAAGGAACAAAAGCCTGCGACTTCAGCGCTTTAAGGAAGAGTTGGTTACACCTTGATGTATGGTACATGGAAATCGCACTGCCAGGAATGTATGTGGTTTGGCACGACCGACCCAGCCAAGGTAGTGGGGTGGCACTGTACTTACGCAACGACCTCCACAGAGGACCCGGTCAGCACAGTAAAAGATGCCCTTTTGTGCCAACGACGTTTAAAATGTGACAGCACTTGCTTAGTGGCGGTCGTTTACAACCCTCCTTTCTCCATGCATGAGATGGACTTCTAGCTGACCTCCGCAATAAGGAGGGTGATAAACACAACTTTATAGTCACATTCTCAGTACTGGAGATTTCAACATCCACACTCTGGAAGCCTAAATAGCCCCAGAGAAAAGGTTAAGGCCAACCTACAAGAATTTCACTCCAGCTACCCGCTCTATGGTTACATCAAAACTACCAACCGATTCCGAGAAAATGAGAAGCCTTCGATACTGGATCAGATATTCACCGGTGAAGAATTAATATTATTGAGGATAAACACCGACGTCCCACTGGGATGCAGCGATCTGGTAGTCCTACAGTTGGAATACATTTGCTACGTATCATATCCCTTGGCAATTGCCGAGGCAACAAAAACGAATATACGCTCCAACATAGCAGCTCGACTAGGTAAGAGAGCCAACGACCATTCCGGTAGACAAGGCATCAGCTAGTGCATGGGAATATTTCGTAAGCCAGGTTAATTCTCTGGTTGCCGAAACGCCAGCAACTAAGACCTTCGTACCGAGAAACGCGCTCTCGTTTCTGAGAAGCAGGACACGTAAGTTTACAGCAGCGCTAAACTCAGGCTAGCATATTTACAAACTCTCCCCGAGCACAGAAAACTGGCTAAATTAAGCGAGCCAATTTAACCACTGTACTCACCTTTAGCGCGAGGATAGTATGGTGTACCAGCAGAACTTGGTAATAGGTTTGGCCTCCACCCATAAGCTTCTGTATCAACGCGTCAACAGTCTGCCTAAGGGGAAACGGGGAATTCCTCCCCTTAAGCAGCGAACGTACACACACGGACGCCGAAAGAGAAGGCGAATACCCTGTGCCTACAATGCGCTATAACATTTTATTGCTATCACTGTCCACCTAACAATATGACAACTGCCGTTTCACCCCCACAGCTCACTCGCATATCCTTCACAGCAGAAGCTGTACTAAAATTGCCGTTGAGTATGCGCAAGCACAGCTCTGATGGAGTTCAGAATATGCACATGAAATCAATAGCGGAGATCGGAGAGATTATAGCTGAGCCTTTAGCTTGGTTATTCCAAAACTGATTTAATGAGATATATGTGTTTGGCATGTGGAAACACAGGATGATCACTCCTGTTCAAAAGGGAGATAGTCGTTCCAACATAGCCAACTACCGTACCATAATTATACTATCGGTTCTTTCAAGGGTCATGCAACCCATTATTTCTGATGCATTAACGGCCTACTTGGAAGGATTGACCTACCTCCCTCTGGAACAGCACGGCTACTGAAACAATGTTTCGCGCACTACAAATCTACTAACAACCCGATGCAGTAGATTTTGGCACAGGGGATGATGTAGTTTTGCATGACTTTACAAGGGCGATGGACCGGTTAACCACAACATTCGTCTCTTCAAACTCCAGAACTTTGGTATAGGTGATCCTCTCCTAGGATGGATTACAAGCTTTGTCCTACACCGGCGCCTGGAAATACGTGTGTGTGATTCGCTGTCAGATCCCATCCAAGTGGAATGCAGAGTATCAAAAGCGTCGGTACTTGGGCCGCGATTATGTTTGATGTATACGAACAACATCATACACCACCTAAGCACGAACTGCCTGCTTTATGCCGATGAAATTAAAATTGTGGTGGGTGATCAATACACCAGGTGTTGTCACTGTACTAAAGGATGACCTGGATAGGGTACATGCGTGGTCAACTCAGAAGCAACTATGATTCAATGTCGACAAGTGCAGAGTGCTGTATCTACGGCTCAATTTAGTGCACTCCTCAAAACTCCGCAACCGAAATATGCAAAGGACTTCTGGTGAGAAGAAGCTAATAGTTTTATTCTAAGTCGATTTTGGAGCTTCGAATCGGGCTGAAATGGCGTCAAGACGTGACATCCAACACGTTTGCCTCGTGAATCGTGCATTCAGAAGATTGGAACCTTCAGTTTTTCCACAACTTCACTGCTCACACATACGGCCACATGTGGAATACGCTATACAGGTCTGGCATGCATCGTTGACGAGAGACCGTACCGCTTTACGGATGCCCAGATGCCGACCAACCAAAATGTCAAGGATTTGTATAATTTTAGTATGAACCTAGGCTACAAGTGCTCGGGGTCTTTAGCAGGCAGTCTAGGCAATTGTGCGGGGATCTCATTTTGACTTACCGGTTATTGCGAGATTTTAAACATACGTTCCGCTACTTGCTTAAGCTAAGTCACAACAACCATGTGAGAGGTCAGTATCTCAAGATAACAGAGCAGCACAGTCACTTGAAATGCCGTCGAAATTGCATTTACGTACGCGTTTGCGGAACGTGTAATGGTTTATGGGAATCTCTCATCTGTGCTCCCAAGCTGAGAGAGCTCAAAGCCCAAGTTGACCGTGCACTTATTTCGCTGCACCATCTTGCATAACCAAACGCACATGGATACACGCGAGTGTCTGAAAGAGATTCCACTGGCGGTTCCGGATTTCGTTTCATCTTTCTCACCTTCTGTTCATGTACACCAGGAAGAGACAATATCTTTACCAACATCCCATTTGCTGTCATTTCTTATGGATTTACCTCAGATTTACAATCTATACTACGTATACAGGAGGGAGTTCGCCGGTGTAAACTCAATTTTGCTAACTAATTTTTGCTATTATTTAGTTTCTCCATAACCATCCCATGGAATCAGTTAAAGAGTAACTTTTTACTCGTATAAACAATTTGCTTATTGTTCCATTGTACTACCAAATACTTAGATTGTCGCTTCATCACTCCCTTCACAGTTGCGTTAGGGGAGCTCGCTACTTCGGCCTTCTTCACGGATGCGTCAGACACCAATGTCCATGTAGCCACTACTTTTAAATAAACATCACTAAGTCGCCTCATGCGGACTACAGATTGGCTTGCCAAGATAATTAATGTCATTAGCTCGGAATAAAGTGCTGCGTTCATCAGTTTGGGGTCGTTACCTTTGTAATTTTGTGAAACTGGTGTACTTATAACCGCTCAACAAAGATTTCGTCGAGCGAAAGTGCTTGGCGAGGGTATGACATCTGTTCCATGGTTCGTGCCGGCGCTACCTGAGAGAAAGAAGTTTGGCGCTCAGAACCTCCAGGAAACAATCGTCAATTTTGCTGTTAATTTAGAAACTCCCTTACATTGGCCATTCTCCTCTAGACGAATATTCAAAGGGAAGTCCCGAAGTTTGCGCACATCAAGTGAGGAGTTTCGGAGACACATTTATACATATGTTAGGCGGCTTCCGGTTTCAAACTTGCCTGTCATGTTGGCCAGCTACCGGACACCTGCACCTACAGAGGGACCAAGGATGGCTTGTTTTGCATCGCCCAGTTCTTCCATACACTCCATATTCAGTGGAAACTCGAAGGAATAAGACCGGAAGGCATGTGGATGGGAGGCACTTTTCATCAACTGAACCGGCCCACACTCCTTCACAAGCAAACCCAATCACGCAATATTTTTAATTAAGCGCACACACGGTGGTGGCTGGATCGTAGTCCGCTCCAAACTGGGTGCAAAAGGCCACTCTTTGATCCTAACACGCCGCCAGGAACGTGCACCCAGCCCCTCCAGCAACGACCAACTGTCTCCTGGAGCCAGTATGGACGAGCTACCGGGTAATAGACAGGTAAGCACTTGTCTACATGCACATCAAACACAGCCACACCGATGATATCAACCAGCAGCCATTCACTCGAAACGAAAAGATGGAATAAAACAAATCGGATAATGCAAACAGATATGGTGACATGAATTATCAGTAAATAGACGTATAAAATAAATTGCTTACGAACGAATCTGCGGTAAGTTAAAAATGTCCGAAGATATAGTTTAAGAAAATGCCACAAACGAGAAAATGTTATCGAGATGAACTGAAATTAGCTTCAGTGACGTGTGCAAATTTTATAGCAGATCGTACAAATAGATATGAATGTATTAATCAGCTTTAGGACAAAAATGCAAAACCACCACCTGAAACAGAGACTGAGGACGCAAGCACTAGGTTAGTTAGTCGAATGCAGCACACCTACAAATGCTGCTCCGGTTCTGCCTGCCTTCTCTGCAAGACTTTTCGTTTCTTCCGCGGTGGTCCCGAGTAGTCTCGCTTACGGCTCACTAGACCTGCCTGACTCAGGCACTCGAATTCGCATGTGCTACAGCACCATGTGCTCGTTGTCGATGTAGTTCTACCTATTGGTGTTTGCTGCTTCCGCAATTGCTGCATCTTCTCTGCATGCATGATGTCTTACTCCCGCACCTCGGCAAACGCATCCATAGTCGGGACGCGCGTTGTAAGCCAATCAACCACATTCGATTCCCATCACCTGCAATCAAGATCAGAACGTAAGAGGCTCACTTTGATCATGTTCTGGTAAGGAAGCGTCGGTTTCTCCACATGCTGCTCCCCAATACTCAGCTGACCATATAATATTTGTTTCCGTATCCGCGACAAATACATACGCCACATATGACCGAGCCATTTCAGATGTCTCAGCAAAAGTATGCAGTCCACTGCATATATTCCACTTTGTCGCAACACTTCCGTGTCAGCAACTCCGTCGCCCCATCCGATACGCAGAATCCATCGCCAGCAATGTTGATGAAACCCCTCGAGATATAGTACCTCCTGACGGTACATCGTACACCTTTCACTGCCTTTTAGAAGAACGGAGAGCACCATGGATTTGTACACCATCAGCTTTGTGCCAATAGTAAGCTGATGGTTGTTCCACACTCAGTACTCTAGATTCAAAAATGCCGCCGTTGCCTTCGAGACGCAGGTGTGCAGCTCACTGTGTAGCTGCTGATCAGTCGACATCTTAGTCCCAGAACCGTTGTAGATTGAATCTCCAGTGAAGGCTGAAAGAGACGGACAGTTTGTCTTGTGTTGTTGGTGAACTAGCCTTTGGCCGCGGTCGAAGCCGAAGTATTATTAATATGTTGCAACGCAGCCGCGCTTTGTGCAAACAACGCATTGCCGTCAGCAAACAGCAATATACGGACATTTGTCTCACAGACTAGAGTTCTCGCATCGAAATGATGGATGCTCAGCAACCCACCTTCAATAAGATGCTTGACACGAACACCTTAAGTATAAGCGGCGGCTATAGCACTAGACAACATTACATGAAGATTTAATTAAACAGGGCAAGAGCTAAGACACAGCCTTGTTTGCCACCAGAGACAACTGCAGAGTCATCCGAGGTCCCTCCACTCAGCTGCACCTTCGCTCGCATATCAATGTGCAGATATCCAATTAATGTTACATACTTATGCGGGCAAGCAAACTTACACAACACCATTCACAATGCCTCGCGAATCACCGTAACAAATGCCTTGGTGAAATCAACAAAAAGAAAATGCAATGGCTAGTGTCATTATCCACACCTCTACAGTAACTGACCAGCCGCAAACACCACATCTATAGTGTTTCGGCCTGAAAGGAAGTTACACTACTCTTTGCTATGTTGTGTTCCGCATCCCAACTGACGATGCGTTTAAGCAGGATTCGGACAACCAGCTTGTTCACACAACTCAGCAAGCTTTGACAGGAAAATTAACACGATATTGATTGCTCAGTTTTTTCTTGTACAGTGGTAGCAAAAGTGCCTCCTTTAGCTCAGCAGGCACCTCTTCCTGCATCTATACGCGTTGTACCAAGTGAGGAAGCGTAGTCATCAAGGTGGGTCCGCCGAGTCTCATTACTTCAGGCGGGAACACGTTGCCACCGACACACTTGACGTTTTGCAGCTGAGCAAGCACTCTCTGCGTCTCATCCAGTGCCAGCATGTCGGCCAGACTCGCCTCAAATTGAGCTGCTTTAAGCCGTTCAAATTACTCCAGTCGATATCTGAACGGTTGTTCAAGAGACAGTCAAATGGTTTACGCCAGATCTGCATTAGTTCTGGGGTCTGTGTGCAGGTAGAGAATGAACTACCATTGATCAGCTTCCTTAACGACTTCAATCTCGGCTCATAGACCACCTTCAAGGAGTGAAAAGGTTGCTTAAGCTGGCGTGGTTCGGTGCAACATTCCATTTGCCTCGCCTTCTCCGCCTACTATGTATGTTCAATGCGACGGAGCCCGTGGGGCAGTAGCCGTCGAAGCTTGCGAAACTGACTATTCTTCCCCAAATCACTGAGGTCTGCGCTTGCTGCATTCTTCCAGGAGACCAATGCTTCCATCATCAAGCTGTTCCCATCAAATCAATAAAACCGTTTGCGGTATGCGGGTCTGATGGTCTCCACGGCAGCAGCTGTAACGTGCTCGCGAATAAGGTGCCACAGGCCGCCCAAAGTGTTCATGCAGTCCACATAACACAGACGTGTAGCCATCGCCTTCTCCAGCTTAATACGTTTCGCCACAGTAATGAGGGTGATAATGTTAAATTTACGCCGATTCAAGGCGGGAGTGCAATACATAGATTTATGAAAATATATGTACCGTTTGGTCTGCACCAATCTGTGATCAGCGCCACACTCACCTGCAGGCATACGCGTGTCACGCGTATCACGCTGACGTACGATGACTTAGTCGAGCAGGTGATCCGGACCACTCCGTGGGTGCGTCCAAGTTGCTATATCACTCACACTGAGTGCAAACCGAGTGTTCGTGATCATCTGCCCGTGAGTGGCACACATTGGGAACGGCTTGTCCCTGTTCGCTATTGCTGAACCAATGCCATGCGGAACGATAACATCTGTCCACACAGAGGCATCATACAGAAAGCGCGCGCGATAGCTTCCACTGAGCAATCCTAGTCGTTGCAGCCTCTCCTGGTAGGAAAGATTGTGCATTCCAATTACATTCTTAGATGCCCGGCGTTGTGGCTGCTCCAGTGCATTAAGGTCCTGTTTCAGCCATGGATGCCAGGCTTGAATTGTGTATTTGACACGGGGCGAACATACGCACTGAGCATTTGTCGAAATATGGAGCTGTTTATTTGTCCAAACGCCCACCTCAACAGCCCGATGAGCTGGTTTCCGCTCTTCCAGACCTTTTCGGATTGCCTGCAGCAACCCAAGTCATCTTGAAACAGGACACCCAAGTCACAAGATACGCAACTCGTGGAAAGGACTGGAAACGGACACCGACTAAGACCCCAACGGGTAAGAAGATGCGGTCAACACATTCAGGTCAATCGCCGAAGAAAAAGTTATACAACTACCGGTCTAACTATTTCAACAAGGTTGAGGTTTTAGGTCAGACTAAAGTCAAATGCACACAGAAACGAAACAAAATGACTTGTTCTGGAGGGTAAGTACGAAATTTCCCCAAGTAACCATGTGTCTTGTATCAGAACATTCTCAGTTACAATCAGACTAGAGATTTTCTGTGTGGCAGAAAATTTGTCACAATCGCTTGTTTGATACCACTCACATGATTCATTCAGATCGATAAATTCAAATTATCACTCAGCCTTGATTTGAACTGTAATCAGAGTGTTTTTGATACCCACGTCGGTCCGTGCAGTGTTTCGCAAATATATATTCTGTCTAATGGGTTGTCTTTCGACGCGCGTAGCGCAATCTAAGGAGCGGCTAAGTCGAACCAATGGGGACACAAACTTCACTTGGTTCATTAATACCGCTTCGAGATATACGTTGCTTAGCCGCTTTATCCCTGATTCAATTACATTGGTTAAGCTCTTGGCACGGGCACGTTCTTTCAGGATTTGCAGCCGCTTTAGGAGCAATGATAAAAGTCTAGCCGTCACTAAGACTGTTTTAACAGGGTAGCGATATTTACTGTACTCTAAAATATGATCAAAATAAAGCGAAACGCCATCTTCGTCAAATTGTGTAACATCAGTTGAAGCAAATAGATTGGGATCCTGAATGTTTGATAATCTTGTAATGACGTTTACTCGGCATGTGCGATAATATCTACCGTATATGTTTGAAAACAATTTTAAGGCGCAACGTCTGAGCTGCACAAAAGAACAGTTTTGTATGCAAAGCACGTGCTTGTGTGCACAGCGTCCAACTGGGTGGCTTGTCTAATCGAAAATGTCACCAGATCTGGGTTGTATCGGACACCGCTGGCGTAGGTTGTATACCGATCGCCACAATGAAGAAGGATCAGGGCGATAGCGCGGAAAACCGGAGTGTATTCTTAAGTATGAACCAACGCCAGTGATCGCTTCACAATATGCAGCCAGCACTAGCAGAACGCAGGTATGATCATGCGTCATTTTCTCGAATTAATAATGAGCTGTTGACTGATATACTGCCGGTGCGTTAGGCAGAAGCAGGTTTGAACTTGTACTTAGCTCGTTCGGGTTTTCAGAACAACTAGTTCAGTGAACGCAAAACACTTTCTCCGCGGGTCGGAGCTCGACAAATCGTACCATCCTAGCAAATTCCCATTGGGTTGTTCTATCAAACTACAAAGGAGTTACTGGCTTACGCAAAAGTCTAGATTTGCTTCTTTGCTGGGGCATATCATTTACTGTCGGGGCTATATTACATGCAATTTTCGCATCGTTAGGCCTTTCCATTGCATACGCCTCAGATAGAACGTCAATACTGAGACCCATCGCTGCAACAACAAAAAGTAACAATAGCAGACCCACCTGATAGTAATACAATACGCACCCTATATTTCCTTTACTGATGCTGATAGCCCACTTTTGACAGCCACATGTATATTATCAAACAAAAACGCAACCTGATAGTAGGAACTTGCGTTTTTCTTGCGTTAAAGTCGAGCCCTGGCCCGATACTGCTTGGCGAAAATCATGTGTTTTACTTACTTACCCTTCAGAAAAACCTCGGCGGTTAACGGTTGTTTAGTCTTTGGGGATTTGCAGTTGTTCTGTAGTTTCGTAGAAATGTGTCCAGTATTTCTACTAATGATTCCTCTCCTTGATTTTCCGCAGTGCATTTATCTCAGGCAGCTTCGACTCTTGGCATCTGCGTAGGTTTTGATGAACACATCTGGTTGTTGGGCATGTGGGAAGGCTCCAAGCCATCAATCCAGTCAGTACCAGGAAGGTTGAGTTCACATTCAACTACGTAAATGGTACCATGATCGCGCTTGTCTGAACTTGTCATCTCAATGAAATTCACCATGCGATTTGCTTTTACCGCCGGAGTCACTTTTGGGAATTTTATTAGGCTGACTACATCCTGGCGAATTCGGTGTCTTCCAGGTACTTTTGACACCATCTGTATACCGGACGTCGTACCCTGACTCAAAGGAATCATTCTTTTGTTTATTAGCGCAGTTTAAAATTAGGATCAGTAGTCGCAAGCCCGAAGTAGCATTTGGTCTCGGTCCAATGTGAGCGCCTGGCCGATCGAGATATTTGGCTGGTTTTTCGGACAGGTTTTATGTCCAGTATTATTTTGTTTTGTGTCCGAGTCGTTTGTAACTGAACTCCTGTGCTTCTGGTGGGGGCGGTACCTAACAGAATGCCATCCTCTGCGCTGCCAGCACACGGATAGGGGTTTTGCGACGACATTTGCTGCTGTTCCGGAAGATCGCTTAAGGCCACTTTTGGTGACATCGAATGTAGAGCTGGATGATAAACGCTGCAAAATGGATGTATCGTGCTCAAGGTTTATCAAACTCTGACTTTCATGCGGTATCTGCTGTAGCGTAATACTTGAACGCAGATCAATCCTGCTCAATAACCTGGTCGTAATATCACAGTCGGAGTGTGACTGGCGACTAATGAACGGATCTTCTCTCAAACTGGCTATTCTCTCGCTGTCGAAATGGACTCAAACAGTAGATGTGATGAAATCTACGCCATGCTGTCCGGCCGATTTCATGCGTTGATATCGAGTGTTTACCAAGGTAGAAGGGTTACTGAAAATTTCCAAAAGCTGGCGTATGGTTTCATCAAAGGGAGATCCCTGGCATTCCTTGGCAGTATAAAATGTGTGTATCGTGTGCGCTCATTTGTAGCAAGCCTTGATGGCAACAGCCAGAATCATTGTGCATCGTCTTTGTGCTTCAGTTTGATTTACAAAAAGTCCTCATTTCGTTTGAACCACAATTCAAAAATCTGAAAAGCACCAGGTTCACAGTGGAACGCAGTGATTCTGTTTGCAATTTTTTCGGCTGCATTTTTAATCGAGACAGGAAGAGACGAGTTAATGATAAATGGTCGCATCCAGGGCAGAGAATCAACACCACATTATCCCCACAACTATCGTTAACAAGGTATACGTTTGTGACTTTGTAAAGCGGACAAAATTTGACCGTTCAATGCACCATTTGGAGGGCGACATTGGCCTGTAACTCGATGGAGCTTCTGCCTACATCCCATTGATCGCGAGTATCATCATAGTTATTTCTACTTGCTAAACTAAACCTTGAATGGTTTCTTGCGCCTGACGAAGCTCTGGTGACAAAAGCGAAACGTTGCCCACAAATTATACCGAACGGATATTTTCATAGTTTTGAAATCATTTCCATCGGCTAAAAGTATATCCAAGGATGTTGAGTGCATTTACGGAATTCCTGTTCAAAAGTTGTCAAGTGAATGCAGTCGATTGTCTGGGGTTGTGGTTAATCGGGAGAACCACTGAGATCTAATATTACATGCCTCAAAAATTCATGCACCAGAAATTTGTAGTCAAACCTCCAGGCAAATAATATGCTTCGGCAGAAGTAGGTTTCAAGCCGCGTAAACCAAACCTGGAACAACGAATTTATCTGTCGTGAATCCCTAACAATAAAGAAGAAGCAGGGCGAGTAAGCAAAATAAAACCGGATTATTTTTACTACAGATTGTGAATCTACTACTACGGGTGAACTTTTCAGATTGTTCAGACTGCAGTAGCCAAATGCACTTACCATCATGGGTCTCCATTTCGAATCAATGCTGGTTTGTTGAAGCAATATGTTTCTTGTATCAGTCTAAAAAATACAATAGGAAGACGGGCACTGCATAATGGTACCATTTCGCGCGTTCTGCTCCCGTGCAAACGACTGACATTTAACGACCACGTTATGCAAAATTATGGGTTTAAATGGTGTGAGAATGAATAAATAAATAAATAAATGGGAATGGAAGAAACATAAACGTATAAAATGCTACAGAATCACAATGTTTTAAAAGTCTGGTTCCCCCAAAGGAAGCTTCAGGGTGATATTCAACTGTTTTTCCACATATAGTTCCGTACAACTGCGAATAATTACCACAGCCACTGAGAGCTGTTCTACTTAAATATTTCATTACTGTAGGTAACCGTAATTCCAAGTTAGAATCCTCAACAATGAGCTCTCCAGAATGCTGAGAAGGGATTCATTTTTATAAATGACTTACAGAAGCACGTACTTAACGTCAGCTCCATACATTTGACTGGAAACAAATGATAGCTCTCTCATTGAGTCTGAGTTACAAAGTTCCTCCAAGAAATGTGATTCCAATCCGTGTGGAAGCACAACACGAAAACTTTATACAGAAACTATCGAAGCTTATACCAAAGACAATGGAAAACTACAACTGCCTTAAAGTTAGGCTTATCGGCATTGCAAGTAGCATCATGAAAGTGCCAATGAGCCAAAACTTGCACTCTAGACAAGCACCACATAAAAGAACTAAGCTACCAGAAATTCAAGAACAATCACGATGGAGTCGTTAGCATGGAGAAGTCCGATTACGCAAGCAACAAGGATGATATACTTCGTGATAAGTGCAGGTTTAAAATAGACCAAAGTGGCACCGAGTTAACCCTGATCGAAAAGTCCGTGGCCAACAGGCTGAAAATATTGCTTAGCCACGTAATGATTACAGAAACAATGTACGACACACTTAAACAAACGGGCTGTCGCAACTGCCAAAAGTATGGCTTATCGGAATTTTGCAAATGTGGCATCCCAATTGACCGATATTTTCCATGAATGATTCTCCGTATCACACACGGACCAGGTGGTTAGTCAGGATACTAGCGCCAGTCAAACAAATGATGGAGTGCGACAATGTCAAAGACACCTTTGAATTGATCTAATATGTACAAGATTCGAACATATTAGAAAAAGTAATGTGTTCATTGGATATTCAATCACTTTTAACTAAAGTCCCATTAAGAATGACGGTGGAATATCTATGTGATTTCGTAATGAATTTAAAAGTGGCGTTGCTGCTACCCATAGAATAACTAAAGGAATTAAGTATGTTATGCTCAGAGAATGTACATTTCTTATTCGAAGGTGAGTCCTACTGACCAGTCGACGGCGTTGCATTGGGGACTCCACTTGGTCCCACGCTAGCAGACATTTTCGTGTCAATGGATAAAGCATGCTGTGAGTCACACCTTGACCAGATGTGTCTTTACAAGCGATAAGTTAATGATATCCTAGTGATCGCCCCGAACATCAACGCCGCCCCAACTTCTTCTCTATGTGATGAACAATTCACACCCGAAAGCTCAGGTTTCATGTGAGTTGAAGAACAACAATTTTCTGCCTTTTTGGAAGTACTTTTTATTAGAACTGACGACGGCCCGATAAGATGTTCCATCTACCGAAAAGCCACTTGGACATGAATTTAGGGAAACTTCAGCAGTTTCACACCCGTCCGGTACAAACGTTGCCTCGTCAAAAAGCTGTTGCAACGAGCTGGTAAACGATGCAGTTGGGAATGTGTCGAAGCTTAATTGTAATTCTTTACACAGACGCTAGAGGAAAATGGCTACCCGACAGCGTTTGTTAAGTTTTACGGTCGCGGGACGGATGGGAACGAACAAAAGCACCTACAGTGTCAAAAGTGCCGTCTATCTCCAATTGCCATTCAAGTGGGATGATGTGGCTACGCAAGTCGAGCGGCGTTTTATCCCAGCCATTAAAAGTACACGCAGTGCTGCAAAACTGTGCACAATTTGGGCAACCAGTAAGCTACCAAATCTCCGGTTAAGCGTACGCAGTTGGTCTCTTCCACAACACAATGCAATTACAAATTTGTTTCTAAATATGCAAGCAGTTACATCGGCAAAACAGACCGTTGTCTACAAAAGCGTTTTGGTGAGCATATCCTGAAATGTTTTGCTACCAATATGACACAACAGTCGTAAGGACAAGATTCAAGCTCTAAATTACCGGCCTCTTCGATAGCGTGACATCTATTTGGAACGGGGCGAAAGTTGCTTCTAACTAGGCGTTTACCGTTATCTACCCTAATGAAAACGCCAAAATAATCGTGCGCACGGAACCTTTGTTTAAATTTCACAGTCGTACGGAACTATGTATGCAAATATCGACTCTCACCCTGCTTCTTCCTTGGGGGATCATCATCATCATCATTACACGTTAGCTGGAGGTGGAAAACACCTCAGCTATTGTGCCACAATACAAAAGGCAAGAAAAGAAAAACAAACAAACAAACAGTGGCACGCCCGCTGAGTCCCCAGTAACGGATGGACATAGTTCCGGTGAGCTAACAGCTGGCTGCCGTAAAAGAAAGTCATATTATGCCTAACGATTGAGATCGTGATTGGAGGGGATGCTAAACAGGAGGGGGATGGACAAAGGAACTCACAACACAAAAGCCATTGGGGCCGGCTCCTAGCCATATCAGCAAGTGTGTCCAACCAAACGTGTTTACCGTCCTTAGGACCCCAGCCAGGCAGTCGGGATGCACCAACCGACGCCAACTTCGAAGTGAGGGTTTTCATTTCTCTCGACCAAGTCATCACTTGGCCTCCCCTCCTCCTCTTCCAACCGCACCCACAACGCGCAAAAATGCACGTCTCGGAAGTCGGTGTGCTGGCATGCGCAACATGTGGCCCAGCCATCGGAGCCTGGTGCGTGATATAATCGTGCTGAGCGGTTCACTCGCTCTTCCTGCACCAAATACGAGACGCCGAACACGCTCATTGCTCACGTGGTGTTCCCACCAGACATGAGCTAAGCTGCGAAGGCAGCGATGATCGAACGTTACGAGTCTCTTCATGTCTGTCGACTTGATGGGCCAGGTTTCACAGCCATATAGGAGAGTTGAACGGACGGCTGCGTTGTAAACTCTGCCCTTGAGGGCGAGAGTAATGTCGCGTCTGCGCCACAGGTGGCGGAGATTGGCAAAAGCACCTCGAGCTTTTGCTATACGGTTCGTAACCTCATCTTCAATCCCACGGGTGCTAATATAGCTGCCCAGGTACTTGAATTCCTGAACGACTTCTAGCAGATCACCACCAAGCGTTAGCGCAGGGTTGGGTCCCTGCCAATCTTGGAGAAGTACTTTGCATTTCGATGGAGCAAAGCATAGCCCAAAACGATTGACAGCCAGTGCTAATCTGTTCAGTGCTGTTTGGCATGTTTGGGAGCTGTCACAGATGAGGGCAATATCGTCTGCATACTCCAAGTCAAGAAGTCGCTCACCAGGGAGTAGCTCCACACCTTCTAGGTCGTGCCCAGTCAACGCTGTTTCCATGACTTCATCAATAGCGAAGTTGAAGAGGAAGGGTGACAGCGAGCATCCTTGTCTCACACCGCTGGTGATACTGAAGGGTGGCGAGAGTTTGCCATAAACCCTCACCCTGCCCGAACTATGTGCGTACAGCGCTTTGATAATGTTTACATATTTAGCAGACAGTTCCAACAGACAGTTCCAAAGGGCACATCGATCGACTGAGTCGAAGGCACCTTTTATGTCAAGAAACACGACAGCGGTGGGTCTCCAATAAACATGGCGGTGCTCCAACACTTGACGCAATGTGAAGATGTGGTCAATGCAGCCCCGACCTCGACGAAATCCGGCTTGCTCTTCACGAATCTGGCTTTCACGAGTGCCAGTCAGTCTGTGGAGAATGAGAGAGGCAAGCAATTTAGAGGCAATCGAAATCAGACTGATCCCTCTATGATTGCCACATTCTAAACGGGAGCCTCCCTTGAAAATTGGGACAATGACGGAGCGGTTCCAGTCTGTCGGGACTGTCTCCTGCTCCCAAAGTTTTACTAGCAACTCGTGTAGATCATCTACTAGAGCAGGTCCACCGAACTTGAAGAGGGCTGGAGGAATTGTATCTGCTCCTGCGGCCTTATGCAATTTCAACAGCCTGATCTCACGTTCGACTACTGCGCGTGAGGGCGGATCCAAGGAGACGGCCCAAGGAGAAGGGCGCTCAATGCCCGAAGAAAGCGATAAATCAGGTTGGTTAAATTGCATAGCAAAGTGTTCAGCCCAACGCCCCAAGCGTTTTGACAGGCTGTGGATCATCTGCCCACTCTCGTCGCGTATGGTCTCGCTAACAGCAGGTCTCCTGCTGCCTGTTGCTTGTATCAGACGGTATAACTTACGATGATTACCAATGGCAGCGGCTGTTTCCATCTCAGAGGCACGATGAGACCACCAGGTTTCGCGGTCCTTCTTTAGGCTAGCACGTAGTTTCGCCCTGAGAATTTTGCGAGCTTCAATGTATTCGCTTCCAGCCGGAGTACGTCGGCGAGCATCCATAAGTTCCAAAGACTGTGTAGAGACCAAATGTTCGGTTTTGCAATTTGTTTTGCCACATGAAGACATGCCTGCTAATAGCAACGCTTGACGAGTATGCGACCAGTGATCTTCAACGGTGTTTAGTGGGCGCTTTCTCAGCCTAGATGTCAGCGCAGCTTGGTACACATTCAGAACATCTGGCTTCGCCAGATGGCTAGTGTCAAACCGTTCACATCGACGTCGCGGACGTCCCCCGAAACGCACCCGGTGGTAGGCACATACAAGCGCGTGGTCAGAGTCCACGCTGGTGCTCCAAATCAAGAGACAGCTTTGGACACAGCCTCTCCAGCGGTAACTGATCGCGATATGATAGATTTGCGTCAAAACTGGCCCGAGGCTGGTGGCCGCCAAGTCACACTTCTGCGGGTGCTGTGTCGAAAGTTAGTGCTCGCGAGAAACAGGCGAGCATCTTCACACAGCTGGAGCAATCGCCCACCATTATCATTACGGGAGCCTACACCATGTTGGCCGCACAGATGAAGCTCATCAGAGGACAATTTTCCGACTTGGGCGTTTAGATCGCCAGCCAGCACCACAGTATCCGTGCTTCTTCTGTAACGAAGGAGCTCGTGAAGTTGCTGATAGAAATCATCTTTTACCGAATCAGTGCTACAGTTGGTAGGGGCGTAGGCCGCAATGACAAACAGGCACCGTTTGTCCCCGCGCGACTTCCTAGCACGGAACGAACCAGCTAATCTAACGGCGCACATCCTACTGTTTACTAAGATCCAATCAAGCAGGGCAGCTTCAGCCCGGGGACTCAAAACAATACCGACAGCAGCTCGACCGGTATTTGAAGCTGCATCATCACCAGATAGGCGCAATGAGATTGTGCTGCCAGTGTCGCATGTGGGGGATCTCAGGGTAAGCGCGGAGCTCGAAACTTGCAGGCGGGTTTCTGATAAACAGCAAATATCGATCGATAGGATCTTTAGTGTGCGGGCAAGTGCTGCCTGTTGGCCAATCTGCAGCAAACTGCGCACGTTGAGGCATGCCAGTCTTAGCGAGACACGAGGACTCTAAAGGGAAACGGATGAACTGACGTTGTCCGCTTGCTTGAACATGGACTTGTCGACTGGATTGGAGCGAGGCCCTGCGATTGTGTGTGATTTGAAATTAGAAGACAAGCGACTACTGAAGTAAGCTGGGGGAGGGCCAAGAATTGGGGATTGAAAATGGGGGGATATAAGTAAATTTGGAGCGGGACAATAAGGTTGCAGAAGCGCAAGAAGGGGTATAAGAAGACGGGAAGGCCTGAGCAGTAGCATCCAAACCCCTATCCACCCTGCTCGATGCAGCAGATAGGGCGCCGTTTATTATCCTCTGCGACGGCCAGAGCATCAAGAAATTGTTGTAGGAAAGGTTCATTGTATTGCGTGGGCAGAATACTGTCAGGTTGCCCAGGCCTAGACAGGAGAACGATTAGGGTTCTCAACCAAAGCCTTTGGTTCAAAAACCTTACTGCAAGGCAGCGGGTTTTGGCACTGGACTACAGAGCCCGTTTTATGAAATGAGGTGCCACCCCCATTCCAACCCCCGATCTGGAGGACCAGGAGGCTGAGTTTGTCTGGCCTCTAACCATTGAACAATCTGGTATGAGTGGCTCTAAAGATGCAAAAAAAGCACCAACCAGCATAGCTCAATGGATCTCTGAGGCACGCAAACCATCGCACCACGGTAAGGTCCAGCCCCATTGCGATGGTTCCTTGGGGGATAGTAACACTTGTCTCAAGCATTGTGATACTGTAGCAGTTTATACCCTTGCGTTGCTTCCACTTTCATTCTAACACCATTAAAATCAATAATAGCGCCTTTCCTGATCGTTCAGTATCATGGTTTCTATGTGATCAGGAAGCGCGAAACGATATCATCGTGCGACACCCGTATCCTCATGGTATTTTTAGACTATTCTGTTAAATGAAATCTTTCGGGTGATTTAAGTATAAGTCGGGTTGATTTTAGACTCAGATCGTTCGGGATTTCATGACAGCTAGTTGAGTGTGTGCGATTCGCGTGCAGTGCTGTTTTGCGCACTAGTAGACCTATTCGCCTTGCAATCTGTTATACCAATTGTTCTCAGGAAATTGTTTTCCTCACGGTTCAAGCTATTATCTACAATAAAGTTAGTACTTTTTAGTTGCAGCGGCACACTGAATCAAATTTTTCTTCAAATCGCTTCAACTCTGAAGGTGATATTTAAGGAGCGATGTGGACGTTTTTCATCGATGACCGATTGGATGCCCCGGAGGATTTTGCGTTTGCATTCAGTTAGATCGCGCT
>OX104066.1:7808741-7854951 GCA_944474145.2 Dicrocoelium dendriticum
CGTTGAAGTAGGATGCGGTGATCAAGGCGGTCGAAAGCTTTGGAGAAGTCCAGATAGATGACGTCGACTCCGACCCCATCATCGGCCACTTCCGTCCAACTACCTCGTGCAACAAGTAGGTTGGTGGTGCATGACCGGTGTTGACGGAAGCCATGCTGTTCCGGTACCAAAATGTTGCATTTTTCCAGGTAGTCCATTAAAGCCTCAGCGACGACTGCTTCCATCACCTTCGCGAGCACAGGGAGGAGAGTCACTGGACGATAGTTTGCAGGTCGGAACGGCTACCGCCTTTAAAAATAGGAGTTATAATGCCACACTTTCACATAGTGGGGACTTGTTGTTCATCAAAGCACTTTGAAAGAACTGTGACAGTAGTTCAGCTAGCTTGGTGGCCGTAGCCTTCAGTGCCTTCGGGCGGATGTTGTCTGCTCCTGGAGAACTATGCTCACGCAGTGAGAGTAACTTCCTTAGCACAATTGATGGGTTGAAAATAACATTTGTAAACAAAGGTTTCGGTAATGTGCTTGATATTTGGAGACAGGTGGATGTTGCGAGTTCAAAAATTGGGGCGTATTGCAGCCGCAGGACATTAGCTGCTTCTTCGGCGCTTTGTACTCTACCGCCTGTCGTGAATAGTGGGGTATTCCATGCTTCACTTTACGAAGCTTATTGACATGCTATATAAAGCAGTTTGTTGTTTGCCATGAACTTTTTGGCTAGGCACTGTTGATACGTTACTTTGTCCTCACGGACAAGTGCAGTGCAATGGTTGCGATGGGTCAGGAAATTTTCCCAAGTCTCTGAGTCGGGGTTAATCTTGTAGGCACGCCATGCTGCATCCCTTATCGCCAGGCATTTTCGAGTCCTACTCCTTATAATTGAAGGCATTTTCGCGGGACGAAGGGGTTTGGTCTCTGTTGCTTTGTTGACGATGTCGCTGAGTCTATTAACGAACTCTGCCCAAACGTTGTCAAGGGGACTTTTGTTTGAGAATTCCCAAGCAGCTGCGTCGGCGAGTTCTTTCAATACGTGGTAGCGTGTGATTGTATGACTTGGTTCTAAGTGTTCAGGTGGATACTCTGCATAACACACATATTCAAAAGTTATTACTACATGGTCACTGAGACCTAATGGACTATCCATCAATAACTTCTCAATCATGAGCTCTTCATTTGTGAGCACAAGGTCCAATATGGACGGTTTGTTTGCTGTCCTGAATCTAGTGGGCGTGGTGACATGATTGTACAAAGGAATGTTAGCGATCAGTTCATGCAAGTCTGCTTTGAACTGCTCACTGGGCGATGCCGAAACCTCCAGATTGTGTAGATTGAAGTCCCCGGAGATGAGAGTGTGGCTGCACCTAGTGCGTTTTACTCGGTTTAGGCCACGAATCAAGCAGGAATCCATTTCCAGAGTGGACGTTGGGGTGCGGTAAACGATAGCTATGAGACATGTGTCGTTGTGTCTCAGTCGAAGACGGCACCAGAGTGAGTCCGTAACGTGTGTTTCCAGGTCATCAACTATTATACATTTAGATCGCTGCGGTTGTAGGATAGAACCCCACCTCCTCTGCTGGGGAGGTCGTTCCGTATGAGTGATATTCCGGCTATCTCAACCTCGGCATCAGTCACCTCTAGGTGTAACCAAGTTTCGGCAATAGAAATTAGGTCCCAAGCATTTGCAACCTGACGTAGTCGAAGTTCTTTAATTTTACTGATTAGCCCTTGGGCGATAGTGTACATACATGAAAGTTTCTCAGATTTAATCAATGTTTCAGAAGTTGTACAACTCATACGTGAAGTTTCGCCGACCAGTGAATGACCGGCGACTGTACATTGTAGATCGCTTCAAAACGTCCATATCTTTCCTTGACGCACTTCCCAATTCACAAACAGCTTTGGTGCATACCGTGCTACACCCTTTCTCGCTCTTGTTGATTCGCCTCCTACTTGTGTAGCCTTCACAAGACATGTTGGGTTCAGGTGCCTCTAGCTTCTATACAGTACACTATCTGATACCATTCTTACGTGTCATTGATTCCGTAATATCGACTGCGGCGCCAACCAGCAGAAACCTGCCTAACCTATACATGCGCTGCATGAAAGTATCCAAAATTGCAAACAGTTAATAAGTGTAAAAGTTAGACTACTGCTGAAGAAAGGCTCAAATAAATGCTGGTCGAAAGATGCGTCCTACTAAATTTGAAGGTCCTCGAGAAGATTGTTCTTAAAACGATGCTGCCTTTAACGGTTACCTATGATCCATTTCAGTTTGCGTAACTTGGAAAGAATCAACTGAACATTATTTTGAAAGAATGGGTATGTGCATTTTGTAGAGCAAACGAAGGTTTATTCGAAACATTTTTTCCACTTCGTCATTGTATAAATTTAACAAGTGCGCGTAATGGTAATTTGGAAACGGCGCGAAGTTATGATGTAACCTAATGATGATAGCACCGAATTCAGTAGATTCGGTGTTGCTGCCTAAGAAGGAATTGCAAGAATATACAATTATCACCAGCATCAGCTATACATATTTTCGCCTGGGTGCCGGTATATTGAGATGATTAGCAAGGAAATTTGTTTCGGTTTGGTGTTTAGTTAATGCCTGATGTTTTTCTCCGCCGTGACCTTTATTAAGCGAGCTATTACCCTACAACCTGCAGTGGATGTAAGTAATTTGAATGGAGATCCATTAAAATAATTGCCTTGAGGCCTTTAGACTTGCATGTTCGGCTCAATTGTAATTTACCCCGGCTGAAACCTAATAGCATCACATAATAATAAACGAAAACGTACATATTTGTTCTGGAATAGCTATGCCCCCGTTAACTTTCATCACATTCGTCTGCTCTCCGTCATATTCAGAACTTATATTCTCTTACTTATGTGCCACATGTGATTAAATTGATACAGTTTCTAAGGTAGACGTCTGGCCATGTACTGAGCTTGAGTAATTAGAGTCCGAGATAGCAATACCTTGTTCCGGGCGAATGAGGAGCAAACATGGATACCGTGATTTCTCATTTGGTTTTTAAAATTCAAATAAGATAATCGATCATGTGAAGTGGCCAGCTAGTGAAGTAAATTAATGCAGCATTTGGGAAGGTTCTATTTGGAGACAATACATTAGGAAGCAATCAACACGTGTCTCTTTAACAAGTGTTCGGTATTACCGAAAAATGCAGATAATGTGCACCAGACTCCCAAACCCCAATTTTGATGGAAGTTAATTCTAAGAGCGCCTACCACTTTATCATCCGTGACAGCAATTTTAATGGTACTGCAATTCACATAACTGCAGTACAGTTCAGAGAAGATGGGATGCCATGCCGAACAAAATAATTAAGAAGCCGCGAAACGCAAACAAAGCAAACAATATAAGAAGCGAGCAAGAATATGCGACACTACCTCTCGGAGGTCAGTTAACAAGACAATTTTTGTGGATCGTCTATGTACACAACAACGCTTTTTGCAATTAATAGTCACTCCTCTTCCCTTAATATTTCAAACTTTCCGAGCAGTATTATGTAGGGTGAACTGATGTCAACCTCGCTAACCTCATGGTCGGCTACATTTCGGTTGTCATTATGATAACTCGAGTATCCAGAGCCTGACAATGACGCAGTTGAGCCAAATTGCTACTAAGGACAGGTGGGTTAATGTACAAGCAGGACAGCTTCTCTGTAACCAAAATTGAATCAGTGAAGTTTGAGTGAAGACTGAAGATAGTGCCGATCGTTGTATGGTTGGCCACTAGCCGACTCTCTAGTATGTCGAATAGGTTAAAGACCGCTTTTAGTTGCACCATGCATGATGTTCCCAAGTAGTTAGTTCTATACAATTGGAATCAATAGTTGTTGTCAAGGCGGTATTTTGGTTAGCATACCACGTGCTGGCTGAAAACAGAGGAATACTCATATTTCCTGCTTTTCCATGGAGCGAACGCCACCGTGACTAAAATAATTCAAACGACTACTACACGAAGAGTAGCAAAAGAATTATTTTCGTTTATGTCGTGCCCGAGCTAACGACCACCAGCAATAAAGGAGGCCACGCTCATGACCTGGAAGAATATCGTTACATCCTTGAAGCTCTCTGTGCGGGCTATGTCATACTTCATTCGATTATACGGTTGCCCTGTCTACAAATTACAGAGGCAGTGGACCGAGGATATTGAAACTAACGGTGAATTCTCAACAGCCGGAAGTGAATGTACCCCAAAGCTGGTAAATACGCAACACACTTCTTCGAAACTACTACTGGATACAGCAGTTATAGAGCCGGAACCACGCGTTGTTTTCACGGAAACGACACCACCCGCGAATGAATATAACCACGACACCGATTCACCAATCTGTGCCCTAAGGCCTATAGCTATCGAGAAGGCCGCCCATGGATTGCATATCACAGGTGAAAGTGAGACCAAAACAGACTGTATTTCTATCAAGACTTGGCAATTCACCCAAAAAACGATTAGGTGCCGGTCTCTCATCGGTTGACACAAATCCACAACATTCATGTGCGACTAGTCAACAGCTTTTGCTATCCGAGAAGCTTTTCAATACGCACATCAACTCTCAAGGCTTGCATTAAACATTCCATAATGCGGCTCTGTCAAGGAAAAAGCCTGCGACTTCAGCGCTTTAACGAAGACTTGGTTACACCTTGATGTATGGTACGTGGAAATCGCACTGCCAGGAATGTATGTGGTTTGGCACGACCGACCCAGCCAAGGTAGTGGGGTGGCACTGTACTTACGCAATGACCTCCACAGAGGACCTGGTCAGCACAGTAAAAGATGCCCTTTGGTGCCAACGAGGTTTAACATGTGACGGCACTTGCTTAGTGGCGGTCATTTACAACCCTCCTTTCTCCATGCACGAGATGGACTTCTAGCTGACCTCCGCAATAAGGAGGGTGATAAACACAACTTTATAGTCACATTCTCAGTACTGGAGATTTCAACATCCACACTCTGGAAGCCTAAATAGCCCCAGAGAAAAGTTTAAGGCCAACCAACAAAAGTTTCTCTCCAGCTACCCGCTCTATGGCTACATCAACACTACCAACCGATTCCGAGAAAATGAAAAGCCTTCGATACTGGATCAGGTATGCACCGGTGAAGAATTAATAGTAGAGAGGGTAAACACCGACGTCCCACTGAGATGCAGCGATCTGGTAGTCCTACTGTTGGAATACATTTGCTATGTATCATATCACTTGTCAATTGCTGAGGCAACAAACATGAGCATACGCTACAACATAGCAGCTCGACTAGGTGAGAGAGCCAACGAACTTTGTGGTAGACAAGGCATCAGCTAGTACATGGGAACATTTCGTAAGCCACGTTAATTCTCTGGTTGCCGAGGCGCCATCGACTAAGACCTTCCGACCGAGAAACGCGTTCTCGTTTTTGCAAAGCAGGACACGTAAGTTTACATCGGTGCGAAACTCAAGTCTGCATATTTACAAACTCTATCCGAGTACCGAAAACTGGCTGAATTAAGCGAGCCAATTTCACTACTGTACTCAGCTTTTCGCAAGGATAGTATGGTGTATCGGCAGAACTTAGCAATAGGTTGGTCCTCCACCCATAAGCTTCTGTATCAACGCGTCAACAGTCTGCGTAAGGGGAAACGGGGAATTCCTCCCTCTTAAGCAGCGGACGTACACACGCAGACGCCGAAGGAGGAGGCGATTGTCCCGGGCCTACAATGCGCTATAACCTTTCATTACTATCACTGGACACCTAACAATATGACAATTGCCGTTTCACCCCAACAACTCACTCGCATATCCTTCACAGCAGAAGCTGTACTAAAGTTGCTGTTGAGTATGCGCAAGCACAACTATGCTGGAGTTCATAATATGCTCAGGAAATCAGTAGCGATGGTTGGAGAGAGTATAACTGAGCCTTTAGCTTGATTATTACAAAACTGGTTTAATGAAATGTATGTGTTTGGTATGTGGAAACACAGGATGAACACACGTATTCACAAGGGCGATAGTCGTTCCAACCCAGCCAACTACCGTGCCATAATTATACTACCGGTTCTTTCAAGGGTCATGGAACCCACTATTTCTGATGCACTAACGGCCTACTTGGAAGAATTGAACTACCTCTCTCCGGAACAGCACGGCTACACGGCACTACAAATATACTAACAGCCCGATGCAATGGACTCTGGCACAGGGGAAGATGTAATTTTGCATGACTTTACCAGGGCGTTCGACCGGTTGACCACAACATTAAGCTCTTCAAACTCCAGACCTTTGGTCTTCGTCATCCTGTCCCAGGATGGATTACAAGCTTTCTCCTACACCAGCGCCTAGAAATACGTGTGTGTGATTCGCTGTCAGAGCCCATCCAACTGGACTGAAGAATATCAAAATGATCGGTATTGTACCGCGATTATTTTTGATGCACATGAAGAATAGCATACACCACCTAAGCACGAATTGACTGATTTATGCCGACGACATTAAAGTGTGGTGGGCGATCAATACACCAGATGTTGTCACAGTACTTAAGGCTGATCTGGATAGGGTACATGCGTGGTCCATTCACAAGCAACTATGATTCAATGTCGACAAGTGCAGAGTGCTGTACCTACGGCTCAATTTAGTGCACTCTTATAAACTCCGCAGCCAAAATCTGCAAAAGTCTTCTGGCGAGAAGAAGCTAGTAGTTTTGGTTTAGGTCGATTTTGGTGGTTCGAATGAGGTTGAAATGGCATTAATGCGTGGCATCCAACATGTTTGCCTCATGAATCGTGCATTCAGAAGATTGGAACCTTCGGTTTTTCCACAATTTCTCTGCTCAAACATACGGCCACATGTGGAATACGCGATACAGGCCTGACAGGCATCGTTGACGAGAGACCGTACCGCCTTGGATTTGCCCAAACGCCGGCCAACCAAAATGTCAAGGATTTGTATAATTTTAGTATAAATGTGGGCTACAAGTGCTCGGGGTCTTTAGCAGGCAGTCTCAGCAACGGCGCGGGGATCTCATTTTTACTTACCGGTTATTGCGAGATTTTAGACATACGTTCTGCTACTTGGAAAAAGCTAAGTCACAACAACCATCTGAGAGGTCAGTATCTCAAGCTAGCAGAGCAGCACAGTCGCTTGAAATGCCGTCGGAATTGCATTTCCGTACCCGTTTGCTGAACGTGTAATGGTTTATCGGAATCTCTCATCCGTGCTCCCAAGCTAGCAGAGCTCAAAGCCCAAGTTGACCGTGCACTTATTTCGCTGCACCATCCTGCATAGTCAATTGCCCATGGTTACACACGAGTGTCTGTAAGAGATTTCACTGGCGGTTCCGGATTTCGTTTCAGCATTCGCAACTTCGGTATGGGTACACCAGGAAGAGTCATGATATTTACCAACATTCCATTTGCCGTCATTTCTTATGGATCTACCTCGGATTTACAATCTATACTACGTATACAGCAGGGAGTTCGTTGGTGTAAACGCAATCTTGCCAACTAATTTTTTCTATTTTGTAGTTTCACTATAACCTGCCTATGGAATCTATTAATAAGTACCTTTTTACTCGTATGCACAATTTGCTCATAGTTCCAATGTATTACCAAATACTTAGGTTGTCGTTTCTTCAATCCCTTCACAGTTACGTTAGGGTAGCTCGCTAATTAGGCCCTCTTCACGGAGCCGTCAGACACCAATGTCCATGTAATCACTACTTTTAAATTAACACCACTAAGTTGCCTCATTCAGACTACAGATTCGCTTTCCAAGGTAATTAATGTCATTAGCTCGGACTAAAATGTTGCGATTGTTCGTTGGGGACCGTTAATTTTGTAATTTTGTGAAACTGCTGTGCCTTCAACCGACTAGCAATGATTTCGTCGAGCGAAAGTGCGTGGTGAGGATATGACGCGTTTGTTCCCTCGGTAGTGCCGGCGCTACCTGGGAGAACGAATTTTGGAGCTCAGAACCACGAAACAGCCATATGTTTTGTGGTTAATTTAGTAACGTCCGCACATTTGCCATTCTCCTCTGGACGAATATTCAAAGGAAAGTCCCGAAGCTCGCGCACTTCAAGTGAGGAGTTTGGAAGACACATATACATTTGTTTGGCGGCATCCGGTTTCGAATTTGTCTGTTATTTTGGCCAGCCAAAGTACACCTGCACCTACAGATCGACCAGGAGTGGCGTGTGCTGCATCACCCAGATCCTTCCATACACGCCATATCCAGTGGAAACCCGAAGGAATAAGACCGGAAGATAGGCGGATGGGGGCACAATTCATCAACGGAACCGGTCCACACTACTTCACAAGCAAACTCAGTCAAGCAATATTTGTTAATTAAGCGCACACGTGGCGGTGGCTGGATCGTACTCCGCTCCAAACTGAGTGTTAGGAGCCATTGTTTGATGCTAACACGCCACTAGGACCGTGCACCCACCCCATCCAGCAACGACCAACTGTCTCCTGGAGACAGTATGGACGAGGTACTGGGTAATAGACAGGTAAGCACCTTGCCTACATGCACATCAAGCACAGCCACACCGATGATATCAATCAACAGCCAATCACTGGAAAAGACAAGATGGAATAAAACAACTCGGATAATGCATACAAATATGGTGACATAAATTATCAGTAAATAGACGTATAAAATAAATCGCTTACGAAAGAATCCGCTATAAGTGAAAAATGTCAGAAGATATAGTTTAAGGATATGCCGAAAAAGAGAATATGTTATCAAGATTAACTGAAATTAACTTCAGTGACGTGTGCAAATTTATAGCAGACTGTACAATTAGATATGAATATAATAATGAGCATTAGGACCAAAATGCAAAACCACCATCTGAAAATAGAGACTGAGGACACAAGCACTAGGCTAGTAAATGGAATGCAGCGCACCTACAAATGCTGCGCCGGTTCTGCCTGCGTTCTCTGTAAGACTTGTCGTTTCTTCTGTGGTGGTCCCGAGTGGCCTCGCTCATGGCTCAGTAAGCATGCCTGACTCAGGCACTCGAGTTCGCATGTGCTACAGCACCATGTGCTCGTCTTCGATAGAGCACTACCCATTGATGCTTGCCACTTCCGCAATTTCCTCATCTTCTCTGCATGCATGATGTCTTTCTCCCGCACCTCGGCAAATTCATCCTTAATCGGATCGCGCGATGTACGCCACTCAACTGCATTCGATTCCCATCACCTGCAATCAAGATCAGAACGTAAGAGTCTCACTTTGATCAGGTTCTGGAAGGGATGCTTCCGTTTCTCCACATGCTGCTCCACAATACTCAGCTGACCATATAATATTTGTTTCCGTATCAGCGACAAATACATACGCCACGTATGACCGAACCATCTCAGATGTCTCAGCAAAAGTATGCAGTCCCCTGCACATATTCCAGGTTATCGCGAGACTTACGTGTCCGCAACTAAGTTGCCCCATCCGTTACGCAGAATCCATCCCTAACAATGTTGATTAAACCCCTCGAGATATCGTACATCCCGCCAGTACATCGTACACATTTCACTGCCGTATAGAAGAACGGACGGCAACAGTAATTTGTATACCATCAGCTTCGTGCCAATAATAAGCTGATGGATGTTTCACACGCAGTACTCTAGCTTCCAAAATGCCGCCGTTGCATTCGTGACCCAGGTATGAAACTCACTGTGTAGCTGCTGGTCGGTCGACATCATACTCCCAAGGTAGCTGAAATAGGAGGTGGTTTCCAGTGCTTCAGTATCAATGCTGGTTCCTAGAACCGCTGTAAATTGCACCTCCGGCGAAGGATGAAAAAGACAGAGTGTTTGGCTTGTGTTGATGGTGAATTAGCCTTTGGCCGCTGTCGAAGCCAAAGTATTAGTAATGTGCTACAAGGCATCCGCGCTTTGTGCAAACAACGCACAGCCGTCAGCAAACAGCAACATATGTACATTTGTCTCACAGGCTAGAGTTCTGGCATCGAAAGGACGGATGTTCAGCAACCCACCGTCAATAAGATACTGGACACGAACACCGTAAGCATAAGCGGCCAAAAAGAATTAGACATCAGAAATCCGTGAGAAAATTTGTAGCTCGGGATGTGGATGCGGGTATGCGGGTGTTCTCCCAGCTGGTTGATTTGGCTGCAGACGTTTCGTCGTCAGACTAGACGACACCATCCGTGCGATTTATGTGGGCCACTTACAGATCCAAGTGATTATTGATCACTTGATTCGAACCTCAGGAGTCGATTGGTCCACGTGAACTGACCGTGTAGTCATCTCTCTCGTACTGGTGGCTTGAGTTCGCCTCAATGATGTTCCTTCGTCCAGTTGATCTTGGGCGGACTATTCTTTTGACCCTCAGTGTCTCAGAGGCAGTGTCTAACTCTAAGTGCCTGTTGATTGAGTTCTCTCCCGAGTACCAAGCCTCGGCGAACTCGCGATTTTTTTCGACTTTTTGCTCTGCCTATGGTCCTAACATTCTCCAAATCGAATTGATGATTCTCGGCGTCCATATGTACCGACATCAGGGAGTTCTGGTCATGTCGGCGGATGGCTAGGCTATGCTCATGTAGCTAAGTGCCGAGCTTTCTTCCTGTCTGGCCCACATAGTATTTGTCACAATTTTTGCAGTGGATTTTGTAACTTACACCACTTGTTTCTTCTATGCCAAGCCGGTCCTCGCTATTGAAAAGGTTGTCTCTGATTGTTTCTGTCGGATTGTGAGCAAATCTGATTCCGAAAGGTCGTAGCAGTCTCGCCGCCATCTCAGAGGTGCCGTTGATGTATGGTAGAGTGATGGTCCTTTTATCCGTTTCTGATGTTTGATCTTGTGTCGGCCGTTTTATTGATGTTATATAGCGTAGAATGAAATTTCTAGGATACTTATTCCGTGCTTACATTTCGAACAGATGATCTTCCTCCGCTTTTCTCAGCTGTGGAGTGCTGCTTTGGGTCTGTGCTCTTTTAAATAGAGTTGTTACGCAGCTGCGCTTGTAGACCGTTGGATGATTGCTGCGATAATTCAAGATTTGGTCTGTATGCGTCAGTTTCCGATAATTTCATTCTACGCTATATAACATCAACAAAACGACTAAGGTCCACAGCCAAAGCATTCAATTAAACATATACCCGAAAGGCAGCGGATTTAACACATTGTCCGTTCACTGGCTCATGCGGTTTGATGTGCAGGATCTTAGCAGGGAGAATCGCGTACCCCAACTCCCACCTAGCGGTCACCACGAGGATGCGTCCAGGACATAAGCCAAAGTCACAACTGTAGCAGCAGTGGACAGAGCATCTGTCAGGTTCTAGCCCCCATTAGCGTCAACCCACCATAGGCTATTCTGTCATATCCAAATATATATATATATATATATATATATATATATATATATGCACAGTCCGTTACGATGTAGCCTGGTCGTGTTGTCGATGGACTACTAATCTTAGCGCGAGAATAGACTTAGGTACATACGGAGGGTGAGGGATATAGCGTTTGGCCGTCAGGTGTGTAGATTCGGCTACCAGCAACCTTCCCCACACTCATAAATACAGACTTGACTGGGTAGAACGGGAGAAGAACTGCTGCAGACCATGTGGATAGGCGGATGAGGTCTTTCTGATGTAAGCTACAGTCTTTGGGAGCGTTTATTTCTCTCTAAATCTTCATGTCTTCCGCAAGTAATGCATACGGCGACCGAAGAAGCTGAGGTTGATCGTTTGTGTGGATCAGGAACAGAGTGGGCTCCAGCAAATTGCCTTGAGGCACTCCACTTGTAGAGAGTTACCAGTCAGTTAGATGGTCGTCGACCTGTACCCTCCAATTTCGTCGAACAAGAAAGTCGTGGATCGACCAGTGCAGTGAGCCACCGATACCACGCATCCTGACTTTGTGAAGTAGAACCTCATGACTGACGTTGTCGAACGCTTTACTGAAGTCGATGAATACCACGTCGATTGACTTCCCTTACTGTACCTGAGGTCATCAGGGAACTTAGCACGCAGTATGGAAACGAACATTAACAGTCAATGACACAGTGCAATACTCTCGATGGAATCGAGGATAGCACGGATATTCGGGAACACAGCAATCGTTGGCTTTTGATATACATAGTGGAGCTCGATGATCTGGTGGTTTGTGAAAATTTGATCAAGACGGATCCCAGACTGTAATTCCCCAAAGTAGCAGTCCTCGGATTGTAGACGACGGTAAACAAGCGTTTGCCTCTCTATTTAGAGCCGCTTGTGTACTGGCGTCTTTGAAAACGGCGTCGACTATTGACTCACTGCCAGACGAGGAAATTTACCCTTTGACCGACTCCTGATAACAAAAGCGTTGATTTCTTAAACCAGAAAATAGCCACCATCTTTTAACAGAGCAGGAGGCGTGCCATCATGGCCGGATGCATTATGATGCTTTAGTAGTCCGTCGGACGGACTACTCAACGACAGTGCGCGCTCCAGGGAGAGCAGGTGAGGTTGGTGGCCAGCAAAACTGTCATTGTCTTTCAGCTTCGTGAGCATACTTGTGCTGTTCTCGGCATATTGCGGTTAATATAATAGACCAGGAAACAGCGGATCGTTGAATTAACCATCCCTAAAATGCACAACTTAAAGCGTTCACACTCGCGGATGATTATGTCCGCTAGCCCCCCCTCCATTATCATCTGTGTCCCGCTTGACAATTTCCAGACACTTGCGCATGCTAAATAATGATGATGACTTACGTCTAGATTCGTTAAATTGCGACACCCCTTCGCCAAATCTGAAATATTTTTCTCGGTTTTGGCTGTGTGAGTAACAAACATTGAAGGTTTATTTGTACCAAATTTGCGGATCAGCAATCACAACTTCGGAGAGTAATTCGAACGGCCGAAAGCCGGTTTGCACATATACGGTCAGCTTATGCACCACGCGTAGGAAGTGTTTCCGGAATAAGTAATATAACAGAATGGGTTAATGGACTTGGAGAGGAGATCAACCGAGCTTGACTGTGTGTCCAGCGAAGTTACTATTTGGTGCAGGCTGAGCAGCTGTGCCTAAATTTGTGCTTATGGTTATTGTAATATCTTTGCAAGTGTTCTTCAAAGTAATTTATTTATGTCATTTCCTGACTCCTCCCTCTCTATTTGTTTGGTCTGTCTCTTGTGTGTGACTTCCGTTTAATTGAACCCACCCTCTGCTAGCTTGGAATCTCAGCCGAAATGAGAAAGCCAACTTTGGGCGTCAAATGCGCGTTATAGAAACAACTACCGAAAAGCAAACAAGTAGTGTCAAAAGTTGTGGAGGTTTGTACGCTAACCCGGGAGTGTTCACGATCCACGATACCTATCTTGTTTTGTAAATCAGTTCCAGTAGCCAAAAAATATAAATACAAATAAATAAAACTTTTAGTCCCGAATATGTGAGACAAACCTACATAGGCATGATCCCTGTGCTTCAAGCATTGGGATAGGTGAATGCAAGTAACCGTACAAAGTTTATCAGTAGCATATATGCAGGATACTCTTTGGTGTCGGCTGCGTTTAACAGGCAACGACGTCTGTCTGGTGGCGGTCGTTTATCGACCTCCATCCTCTACACCCGAGATGGACTTCAATCTCGCGTCTGCGCTGAGGCTTGTGATCAGCAGGAGATACAGCCATATTCTTATCGCTGGTGACTTCAATATCCACGCTCTGGATGTCCAAGCAACACCTACGGAACAGTTCAAAGCGGATCTACAAGACCTTGTCTCCAGTTTTCCGCTTTATGGCCATATCGACAATCCCACCAGATTCAGAGCAGCAGAAAGTCCGTCTATCCTGGACCGGATATTTACCAACGAAGAACTCATGGTCGAGAAAGTAATCATCGACGCTCCTTTGGGTTGCAGCGATCATGCAGTTTTACTATTCGATTATATATGCTACGCAGAATACCCTGCGGATACTACACGGGAAAGCCGAGTTATCATACGGTACGATGAGCTGGCTCGACTTGTAGAGACAGCCAACTGGAACTTTCTGACAGACGAAGTACCGACAATCGCATGGCCACATTTCGTCAACCAATTTAGCACTCTCGTCGAAGAGGCATCCGAAACTAAGGTTGTCCACTCGAAGAAGACTGTTTCATTTGTGCGAAGTAGGACACGGAAATGTATAGCAGTGAGGAAGTCGGCCTGGCGGATCTATTAGGAACACCCGAGCACGGAGAGCTGGACGGCCTATGCAATTCAACGTAATCATTGCACTCAACTCGTTCGTGAGGATAAACTGACATACCAGCAGCACCTGACGGAGCGCATGGTTTCGAATCATAAGCTGCTCTACCAACATGTAAACAACCTGCGCAAGGTAAAACGGGGAATCCCTCCTCTTCAAACGCCAGATGGCATGACGCTGACTACGGAGGATGCGGCGAACGCCTTGCGGCTGCAATATGCTTCGAACTTTCAATGCATTCCTTGGTCATCTATTCCTTTGTCAGCAGCTGTTTTACAACCAAAACTTACGCACATAACTTTCACGGCGGGGATGGCATTAAAGAAGTTGTTGTGTATGCGGAAGCACAGCTCTCCTGGAATCGACAACATTCACCCTAAGTCCCTTGCGGTAATGGGAGAAAGTTTAGCAGAGCCTCTGGCACGATTCTTCCAACGCTGCTTCGATCAGATGTATGTACCCGAGATGTGGAAATGTGGGATCATAACCCCAATTCACAAGGGCGGTAGCCGTTCTGATCCAGCCAACTACCGTCCTGTAACCCTTCTCCCGGTCCTGTCGAAGGTTATGGAAGCTATTGTTGCTGATGTACTAACAGCCTATCTAGAAGAGTCTGCCTTCCTTGCACATGAACAGCATGGTTTTCGACGGAATCGATCGTGCACCACAAATCTGCTGCTAGCAAGATCGAGTTGGACCAAATTAATTGACAGCGGTGCAGGAGTGGACGTGGTCTACCTAGATTTCTCAAAGGCCTTTGATCGACTAGACCACGGAATCCTGATCTGCAAACTTCAGAGCTTTGGCATTGGTGATCCGCTCCTAGGATGGATCACAAGCTTTCTTCTCCACCGGAGCTTAGAGGTAAAAGTGCGTGGGTCCCGGTCCCATCCAATCCAAGTCGAATGTGGTGTACCACAAGGATCGGTACTAGGGCCACGATTGTTTTTGATGTATATTGACGACATAGCGGCCCTCATTCTTTCCAACTGCCTACTCTATGCCGACGACATCAAGGTCTGGAGAGCGATCAATACACCCGACGACTCCGCAATACTTCAAGAGGATCTGGATAAGGTGTATGCGTGGTCAGTTCAGAACCAACTCCCATTCAACACAGAAAAATGCAGAGTATTACACTTACGTCACCAATCAGCATTTTTCTATAAACTGGGTGACCATGTGCTTCACACAACTGCTGAGGAAAAGGATTTAGGAGTCTTGATTCAGTCCGACCTTGGTTGTTCAGCCCAGGCAAAGAAAGCATCGAACGTGAGCATTCGAAATTTGGGCCTTCTCCGGCGCACATTTGGACGCTTCGATCCATCCGTTTTTCACCAACTTCTAGGTGCATACATACGACCACACGTGGAGTATGCAATACAAGTCTGGCAGCCGTGGCTGAGGAAAGACCTCTCTGATTTAGAGAAACCTCAACGACGCGCAACGAAGAACGTGAAAGGTTTAGGCCAGTTACGCTACGAAGACAGACTGAGATCGCTCAGGATATTTAGTGGTCAATATCGAAGACTACGGGGAGATTTGATTTTGGCTTATCAGATTCTGACAGACCCCAATCATACCTGCCACCATCTGCTGGAGCTCAGTAACAACAACAACAACCTGAGAGGCCATCATCTGAAGCTGGCAGTGCAGTACAGCCGTTTGGAATGTCGACGGAATTTCTTTTCCGTGCGTGTTTGCCAAGCCTGGTATGCTCTCCCAGAACCTGTAGTCAGTGCACCCAACCTGATCGAGTTCAAAAATCGAGTTGATAATGCCCTCACTTCATTGCACTATCTCCCATAGTACAGTCTAGTTTTGAGAGATCCAAAATCCATACTTTAAAAATAATTTTCCCCCACGCAAATTTCAACAGTGGATGTATATTTGGACGCTTCAAACTCAAACACTTTGCCCCATGCGAATTTCAAGGAGCAGTGACTCTTTTAACCAAATACTCCATGCCTCATGATTCCCTCCGAGTTATAGTGGATCATTATTTTGACACTTCAAACTCGGTGAGTCCACAAGCTTGTAGTGACTCGTTGTTAAACGATTTTACTGAATTGGTTTCCATTGAATTTTCCACACTTCTATGATTTTCGCACTGATCACCCTACGGGATTTGTCAAGCTTAGCTTTTATACCCGCATAAATCCATTGTTCCATTGTTCCATTGTGATATTTGAGCGTGGATATATGTTGGTGTGAATTTGTGTGACTATGTCGCTCGATTTCATAGATTTGACGTCATACTTGTATTTGTTTTCGGTCTGCTCGTCAGCGTGGGAAGCGGTGAAATGCAATTTTCGTTTCGGATTACTGATTTCTGTGGATCGGGTAAGATCATCCGAATACTTAATTGGTGGTGACTTTGGTTATTGGCGAGTCACAATAGTCACCTCACAGTGTTGTTAAACAGACGTTTGTGGGTTTTTCATAAGGTGAACGATTATCCGACGGAAAACGACCATTTCCTGGAACACTGCTGCATAACCATTCGCTGAAAAGGATTAACCTGAACCAGCCAGCTGGCAACACGAGCAGATTGTTCGTCGAGTAAGCGCGTCGTGCAGACGCGAACGTTCCTGACACGAAAGTAATTTTTAAAAACAAATTGAGGTTTCGATTTTAGACACATGAATCAACTAGTTTTCACTTTCAAGTAAACAGTTTTCCAGAGTAGAATATAGTCTCGATAGATGCGACATCTGATTTCTGTGATGAAGACCGGGCTGCAAATTGCTTTTGTTTCGAGGATATCAACTGTGATGGCGATAGAAACATTAAATTCAGCTGATCCCATGTCAACCAGCCAGGCAACACGGTTGGACGCTCAGAAGATTGTGCGCATTAAACGAGCGCGTCTTCTGGCTGTAGTGCAAATAAGGCTGATCGGCATGTAGAACACAAACCCAGCGCAAATTTGATATTGATTAATCCTTTCAATCATTACAGTAAATCAACACTGCAACCCCAGTAGACATTGGTGTGCGTCATTAGATTTAAGTATGAAATGTCTGATTTTAATTAGACACTCATGTTCCGCGATGGGGTATGTTGCCGCCGAACTCACATTTTATTAGCTTATATTGAATAGAATTTGCTTGGTCAGACTGGATAATATTCCGATAGATATATGCGATGGAGATTATCATCATCTCATTTGACCAGTTAAAATTAGAACATCGTGTTTCGCCTGTAGACACAGCACTACCCAGTATCGCATATTTAATCACACACTGTAGAAAGCCATCTACTCTATAACGGACAT
The DNA here is from genome assembly GCA_944474145.2 of Dicrocoelium dendriticum. Classification (NCBI taxonomy): domain Eukaryota; kingdom Metazoa; phylum Platyhelminthes; class Trematoda; order Plagiorchiida; family Dicrocoeliidae; genus Dicrocoelium; species Dicrocoelium dendriticum. The sequence continues at coordinate 7,826,212 of OX104066.1, forward strand.
TCTGAGATAATCCCTAGTGCTATGTTGACCTTGCATTACTACATCGCGCCGCGGTGCGTAGAATCGGTGTGAAGCTGCGACCTCCTGTTGCATTCCCACCTCGGCTCTCAGTTCAACGGTGTGAATTTGCAGCTGATAAGTTTAAATAACGTATAAATGAATTGCATCCATGCTTTCACTACCACGGCTTTGCTTCTATGATAGTGATTATACGCAAAGTGCAGCGCCGGAAATACCAGTTGGTGTACTCGATTAATTCAAATGCGTCGGTGTTAGCACCGAATTCGAGAACAGCTCCAACTGGCTGATTAACGCAACATTAATCGGGTGACTTCAATTTTCCTAGAGCTTCCACTGACTCGAACTCGTTTTATTCCAAGCTTGTTTAGGAAAGCCAACTGTTTCATTCCAATTAAACTAATTTTTTCTAAGGGAATTCTGTCATTGTCCGATCTGCGTTGTTTGAATGCGATCACTTCGTTGCCAAAATAAGCAGCATTGTCAGCGTAAATTCTCAGAAAACCGCGATTCCAATTCTTCCAAATTCTTTCTTCTTCTGACAGATGTGAACATTTACTTCCATGTATTTTACTTACCACATGTGTTTCATAATCGTGTGAGGGGTTAGAAATTAACCGCTTTTTATGCAAAATGTTTTTGGGTAGATTACTGTATTTCTCAGTAGCGTTTCATAGTACGCTTGCAGTACTGGGTGATCAGTGATGGTTTTCTGATATTAGTATCATGCTGTGATTTTTACGGCATTGCAATTATCCTATAATACTGCTGTTCAAATTGCCAATTCTCTAGCTCAATCTGCAGTGACACCAGTGAGTTCTGATCATGTTGTCGGGTGGCTAGTTCACTTTCGCATAACTTAATCCAGATTGGTATTCCAGTTTGGTCTACGTAGTACTACCTGAACCAAAACGAGAGTAACCCGTCCAAGTCACAGGTTTGTTTGAGAGTTCCGTCTTGAGTAACCGCAATCGCTATCTGGAATTGGTTACAACTGAGGATGAGGATTTAAATTCCAACAAGACAATAGACCCCGAAAGCCTTGTAAATTGCCTGGATGCTTGTAAGTAGTGCGCGCAATTTTTACTCTTGGCTGTGAACTGGATTGAACTTGGATCTCTCTGCTGATAGGGAGTAACCTGAGACTGTATATGCAACTTGGGGAGAAATAAAGAAGATTGAACCGGTTTCGGGTTGCTGATATGCAATAATTTATCGCTTCGAGTTTCTACTGTTTTTTTCAACTGTGGATGTAGCCGAGGTGCAAATTAACAACAGCAGTTTGGCTAAAATATCACCAAGAAGTTGGACTACTCTGTCACCGTTGCACGACCATAGTAATCTCGCTAGTGTGGGTCAATATTTTGAGAGAGGATGGGTCTTACATATAGTATACTGAACGTAAAAATTTACGCATTCAATAAGTGTGACATTGGATTTTATTCTTGTTTGATCGTGTATTGGTTTTACTGGCGGCGCGCGTGGTTTACTTTCGTTTCCTCTGTGTTTGGCGGTTCATCTATTCGTGTTTCGCTTATTGACTTGCAGTTCTTTGTAGCTCGTCGAATACACGTTTGTTTCTGCAACGTTACACCTCTGTATACTCGGTATCTGTGATTGGCTTTACTGGTAATTTCGATACCAGTAACTGACTTCGGGTCTTCAATATTGAAATCGAAGCTTGATAGCATACAAAGACCTGACCTGTCGACATGGTATGCAGTTTACCAAGAATGCGGGGAAAGCTCTTCTTCACTTATCACAAACGCGGGTGTACTTTATGGAGGTATATTTTCTCATCCGCGTTTTCCACCTATTTAAATTCCATTTTCGCTCCTCCGGAAGCCATTCTACTAAAGTAAGTTGATGACATGATCCTTAGTGTATACAATCACACGAGCAGCTTGCAATGCTTCTTGGACAACGTTAATACCTGGCCCAAATCTCGCTGTCTCTCGATATACGCATCAAACTGTGAATATGTTATCCACTCGCTTGCCAGGGAAAACCGTTAGCAACAGCTCCTGACTCATAACCCACATCGTAGTATTGACTGTGTCAGTGAAAAACCCTGTACAGTAGTGAAATATCTCGTAGTTACACTAAGCCGGATCGCACGTGGTCGCACCATTTGAATGAAACATTCACTAAAGCCGGGTGACTAACCTTCCACGTCTCTCAACATCCATCAACATCCGTGCCTACTTACATAATTCCGCGGTTTGTCATCGCTTGTGTAATACGGCACTGTAAATATTGTTCATCTGTGATAGTTCCCCGACTCATAAACGGGCAATTCAAAGCAATCAACAGGTTGCTGAGGCATACTGCTCGATGCAGCGAAATTTCCATGATAGTGTTTATTAACATCATTGTGTCCAATCATGTCCTCTCCAGCGAGAAACTGGCTTCGAAAGTACGCACTGAGTCCAGTCACCCTCTCCACTGTGGATTGTGGGAATGCATCTCAACTGCGACGAGACAAACGTTCAAAGCAATTTATACCCGCACACACGCATACGGTTCGTCAGTTGTTCCCTATTTGGCACCTTTTTGAGGGATCAGGATGTAGTCAAACAAGAACTTATTGACAGACTGAGTGGATGACATCGGCGCTGCCATAGTGTTAAACTGGTAGCGCACAATACACATTTATTGTAGTTTTATTTGATTGCATTTGTGCCTTTTGCGTTTTTCTTTCAGCCGAATAATCACTAATCTTGGGTGAATAAATTGCATCGTTGGCTTGACTTGACTTGACTATATAGCACATCAAATGCACGATTACAAACAGCTAGCTTTCGCGTTAAACTTGGATGGCGCTTGAAGGTTTATCCTTCAAGGCTGTTCTTAACAGTTCTGCGCACTCTGTTATTGTGATTTAGTAGCACTGTCACACAACACTTCAGGTCAGTCATTGGAAGTAGGTTATGAGGCTAACTGGTTCAAAATTTAACGCTGATCGTCTCTTCAGGAAAGGTAAGCATATATTCTCGATGAGTGCAGCATGAATCGCATGAGGCTAACGTTTGCAATAGATGTAGCTGTGTTCATCACGGTGTTGGAAGGAGACGGTCAATCAAACGGTGGCCATGGAACTGGAAACCAGGTACTGTGTTTCACATAAAATTAGAGCACAAAAGCATAAACTTGACAATGGCGAATTGTTTGTGACAATTCAATGACCCATGCAGATTTACCTAGCTTTCACATTTTTAATCAATAGCTTTTGGAAGAGTTGGCATATGCCGCATCTACAATCGACCCTTAGAGAAGAAACTGCACACAAACGCGAAAAGCGGTCTGCAAGTTCTGAGCACCATTGTTTCTAAATGGTCCATAGCCCTTTGGCAGTCGGAGAGGTATGATCCATCGATTAGATAGACGCTTGCCTGATAATTAAGGAAGAAATAATGCATCAATGTTTCTTTCCTACTAAATGCAAACGGTGAATTAAAGTTCATTTAAATTTTATGATGTTTCAGGTCAGCTATGGAAACTTTCCCAATTCATATTGGGTTCGTAGAAATATGCGGTCACATAGGTACACTATATATTAACTAACTGCCAAATCCCTACATTAATCAATTCTGGGTTTTCGACCGGTTGTTACCTTCTCACAGTCATTAGTTTTACTTCATCTACTGCGCAAACATCACTTCTGGAAGGATGATTTGTAATGTTTTGTCCCATTGCTTTCAAAGTGAAAGAGTTCGTCGCACAGTGTGTTTAGTTCTTACAGCATTCTAGTAGAGGAGAACTAATGCAGACTGAGTAAATGATAGCAAGTGGTTTAGATGGATACCTGTTTACACAAAAAGAGAAATACATTTCGTGAAGTTAAGCATACATGCTGGATTGTGCACATGAGGCTAAAGTGCTGTTTCGCACAATTTGTTGCGTTATCCTGGCTTGTTAGGAGAGGAGCTATTACAGAGTAAGTAATGCCTGCAAGAGTTTGGCCTGGACACCAGTTTCCAGGAAAAAGTCCACCATTTGATGAAATTATATAAGTGTTTAGGATCGCTGACGGAATGACATCACAGTTTACACGTAGAACAAAGTAATTCTTACCGTTTAATTTAGTGAACTGGGTGCAATACGGAAAAAGGAAAGCAAAATTACGCACACACTAGGGTGATTTCCATCACCGCAAGAGTGGAGATGAACTGTGCTAGAAAGCAGCTTTTCGAAATCTTGCAGAAAAACCATTGTGCACGAAAACAATATTGATGGCAATTTAGCAGATTTTACCCTGAAAAACTCTATATAAACAAGAACACACCAAAGTTGATGTTTTCGGTGGGGTTCTCTCCCCTCTCTAAACTTCCATTTGTTTAGGCTCATCAGTTAGGGAAAGCCGGGCTAGGGTAGGACTGTGCGCATATTACCTGGCGGCTATCGCCATAATCCCTTGGCTATTGAGCTCCGCAAACAGCGTTTGACACATCGATTCGAGATTGATTTTCGGGATTTAGAGCACCTGCCTTGTGTCTTGGATTGCAACACGCAATCTGGATCGTGGCCTCGTTTATCTTTGTAGTTAGCCTAAAACAGTACTTTCACTGGGACCGTCACTGAAGTGGAGGGCTTTGGTGCGGTTCTCACCCATCCCAGCGCTGTATGACCAATTCAGCAAGTAGAGGTAGTTGAGCTAGGATTGAACTTTTTCACATAATGCTTGTCCTAGCACTAGTGTTCACGTTGCGTAACGCATTGGTGGCTTTCTTCCCAGGTATACCACTCAGGGGGCAGGTGTTTGTGTCATCCCGTCGCATGTTCTTGGTACGTTACCGCACACTTTGTAAAAGGTGGTCACTTGAACTCGAATATTGGCTGCCATAGTGATATCATTCGCTGGAGTGACTCATGAAATATTTTGGCCTCTGTTCGCTTCACACGACCGTCCAAGTGTAGAACATTGCCTGCCAACTCACTATCCCTAGCAAAGTTTGAATGTTCTCTGTTGGAAAAATTCAGATGTGTGCCACGAAATCTGTTCTGAGGCTTCTTGATCTCCCATACATCATTCGGCTCCAGCAGCTTAATCATTTCTCCATGGAGTTCCGCCGGCGCCGAGGTGATCTCTTCTACGTTGGAAACATTTTCCGAGGGAACTCTTAACGCCCAACACTGACTGTACCACACATTGTTCCACTTACTGGCTTTTAGGCAAAGAAGACATACTTTGCATTGATCTTATCTTAGCCACTAGAGTTGGAAATGTTTGTAACTACCTACCAGAAGAGATTACCAATGTGCCATTCGGAGAAAGTTTCAAGCAGCTTTTAGACAACCAGGCGCTGAGCAATTTAGGATCTTGAGGCTGTCACTGCAATTGCACCTAACCATCCAGGAAAGGTTTTGCACGGACAAGCAACAAACCCAGAATGATACGGAATCGTTGGAGCTGACAATGGAATTCTCTCCAGTTCTCCATCACTTGATGAACTTAATTTCGAATCGAGCCTTGACAACCTACATCCGCGACACGTGAAATATCAACGCCTAGTTTACGAACATGAACCTATCATTTTGCCGGCACAATGTATAGGAAACTAATGGAAACGAAGTAACGGGAACAATGAACAAATATTTATGTCGGGTAAAATAGCAGTTGCTTGACCATTCCATCAGAATGCTGGGGGTAAAACTACAAACGATGTAGTTCCACAAGAAATCGCCGTGCAGAAGGGAGAGTTACATTTGAAAGAAAAAAGTAGGCTATTTGATTCCCTTATGTTGATCATTGCTAGTTTCCTTTCGCCTGTGAGCAAATTCGTAGAGCTAAAATATACAACAATTTGCCGCGACTAGTGCCGACAATTCCAAAGTGCAACGAAAATCTGGCTTAACGATGATGGGGAATTTACAGTTGTGACACTTGACATTTTTACAACGCATCCTGTTGAACACCCATGTAGGTACATGTACAGTGTCAGTAGCGTTATCGCATGCGTAAATGCATTATGGTTCACATCAATAAAAGTATTTTTCTTCATGTATCGCAGTGCATTAATTGTATAGTTAAGAAATGCACGCGTTGATAATTCAGCGGCTATCGTTTGGCTTTATTAGCAACAAATAAACTTCGTACAGCTATCCTTTAGCTGAGCAGGAAAATCTTATGCCGAATTCACAGTTACTCTCACTGAAGATATGGATTTTTCTTTACGCGATTTGGCCGGTGAATACTGTCGATACGACTCTAGTTTCGTTATCATTCATGGACTGCAAAATACCGTTCAGGCTACATTCAGGTTACAAGCAACCCAAGACTTAGAGTTTGTCAACAAATTAAAACGGTTCTCTCTCTGCAAAGGAGCACCACATAAAATCCTAGACCAAGCCACCATAAAGTATACTCCCATAATCTATGACAAGACGAGTTACCATTATATTCTACTTGACAAAGATGGCTAGCTAAAGAAAAGCAAATGCCATCCCCGCAATATCGAGCTGATACGCGAATATACTGCCTCCAATAATTCAACAGATTTTACATCACTTGTGTGTCGAAGTACTGTGATCCATTAATCAGCCATTTGAACTTCTGTTTCGGTATTTCTTTTCCTTGCGGAAACATTTTCATCCTCGTAGATGAATTTGCATCTTCGTACCATACAAGACTGCGCAGACTCAAAGAAAATGCTTTCATACGTAAACATTCTGCTTCAGTAAACTTCTTATTGACTGATGTAAAAAATGAAATTTGCCTACTTAACCTTATATTATAGCAACTGTTGGAATGAATAATTGCCAAGGAATATAAAATGCTGCAGTTCGCGAGTGGAGTCTTCCGCAGCGTCACCCACATTTTCTCAATGTGGAGCAATTAAAAGCGCCATGTATGTGGTTACATACATTATTCTACAATACACTTACAGTCATTGCCTTACATAGCGTAGCAGTACACGAGATATAATAAAGATACGTTCATGCAAATCCTCGTTCTGCGCATAATATCTCAAAATGTCCTTAAGGATTACGTTAATATCATAGCAAAGCCCTGTTCAGAACCGTACACGTTGGGTTTATATCAACATAAGGCAGCCGACTGCAGGCCAAGCGCCAGCATCACACAAGTACGAAAAATGAAACCAGTAAGTGACGCTCCATTACGTGTAAGTCGGTGGTTTTGAAGACACTTACACAATTATTCTGGAAATAGTGCATGTGTAAACCCACTCAAGTGATGCATTTCAGTACGCCTATCGCAGGTCAAGTTTCACGTTTGATACATTAGCAACTTTTGTACACTCGATGCTTTCATCACTCGATAGTAAAAGGAAACCAATACGAATCTGCTTCATAGAATACAGCAATGCATTCGGTAGTGTAAACTGCCAGCTACTGATACCCGGTCTACTTGTTTCAGCAATTCAACCTTTATGAGTACTTTTCTTACTTACTAATTTGCTCATCGTATGCAGTTTACCAGACTTTGTAAAAGACTTCTCCTCGTTCACCACAAATTCCGTTGTTATTCACTGACGTAGTTCCATATATACTAGCTGAGTTCCCGCTCCAAACGAAACCACTCTGCTGAAGGATGCTAATGAAGGGATTCCTGGTGTACACCTTTACAACTTATATTCATCGTCCAACTTTCAATGCTTCTTAGACAACCTCACGACCAAGTCTTCAACTCTCGCTGTCTTTAACCCAACTCATCAAAGTGTAAGGTTATTTTTCTCATTTTCTATAGAATAATATTACCAGCAACTCCTCAAGCGCACTCCACAATTCGTATGGACGGTTTCAGTCTTATTTGCTGTAAATCAGTGAAATATCTAAAGGTTACATTAGATAGGGGTTTTACAAGATCCTGCTATATGATCGAAATATTTACTAAAACCAGAAGCCATCGATCTATCTCTAAACTGGGGTCTTCATCCGTCCCTCATTATTTGGTATTACGGTATATATCCGCTTGCGTATGACGGCATTGGCTAGATTGCTGCTTTGTGTTGTTTCCTAGACTTTCAAACGGGCAATTCTAAGTTAGCACTAGGTCACTAAATCATCTTGCACGATATTACAGCAGACGATTAGTGTAATCGCGTTTGCTAGTGCAAGAAACAATCTTCCAAAATACTCACTGTCGTCCGTCACCCCCTTGTGCATTGTCGAACGTGCCTTCTGATTTTCGAACAGACAAACGTGCATAGTCCCTTATGGCTTCACACCAAGTTACGGTTAGTCAATTGTTCCCTATTTAACACCTTTTATGACGGATAACAATGTAGTCAGTGAATTTATTGTCATATTTTGTAGATGTTGTCACCATTGCCACCCTTTCCGATTGATATCCCACCATATACATTTGCTACATTATGTCAAAATGTATTTGTGTCCTTAGTGTTTGCGTTGTAGCTTAATCTTTCGTGTGAAAAAGCGTAGTGTCAACTTTACTTAGTTAATTAGTGTCGCTTCAAGATATAAGTTGATTAGCGGTTTATCTCAGATGTAATTACATGGGTTAAGCTACTGACACGAGCCCGCTCTTTCAGGATTCGCAGCCGTTTTAAGAGAAATGATAAAAGTCTAGCCGCCACTTAGACTGTTTTAACAGGGCAACAGATGTTAAAGCGTTATTTGCTGTAGTCTAAAATATGATCACAATAAAGCGAAACACCATCTTCGACAAATTGTGCAGAATCAGTTAAAGCAAATGGTTTTGGATCCTGACTGTTTGATAATCTTGTAATGGCGTTTAAACGGCGTGAGAGATGATATCTACCGTTTAAGTTTGAAAAAGATTTTATGGCGCATTTTCTGGACTGCACAAGAAAGCAGTTTTGTATTCAAAGCAACTGCTTGTGTACACAGCGTCTAACTGGGTCGCTTGTTTAATCGAATATGTCACTAGATCTGGGTTGTATCGGACACCGCTGGAGTAGGTCATATACTAATCGCCACAAATAAGAAAGATCAGGGCGATAACGCGAAAAACCGGTTTATTCTGAAGTGTGAAGTGTGAAGCGATTATCATCCTAGTTATCTGAACTTGCTAAACTAATCCTCGAATGGTTTATTCGGCATGACGACACTTTGGGGACAAAAGCAAGACGTAGCCCACAAATTATACCGAACAGATATTTTCTATTTTTGAAATAATTTCGATCAGCTAAAAGTATTTCCAAAGATGTGGAGTGCCTTTACGGAACTCATGTTCAAAATTGGTAAGTGAATTCAGTCGATTGGCTGACGTTGTGGTTAATTGGGACAGCCATGGAGATTTTTATTCTCAGATGCCTCAAAAACAACATCAAGCCCCAGGAATTGTAGTCAAACCACCAAGTAACTAATTTGCTTCCGTTAAAATAACTTCCAACGCGAGTAAACCAAACCTGAAACAACGAATTTATCTGTCGCGAATCCCCAGCAATAAAGAACAAGCAGGGCGTGTAAGCAAAAATCACCAGATTTTGTTACTACATTTTATGAACCCACTAGTACGGGTGAAGTATTCAGATTCTTCAGCCTGCAGTAGCCGATTGCACCTACGATCATGGGTCCCGATTTCAAATCAATACTTATTGCTAGGTCTTCTTCAGGAGACCGAAACCACCCCTGTCGGTAGCTGAATAAGGCGACTAGAAGCAATTCCATCTTCGTACATTGCCTTGGTTAACCAAGAACTCACGCCGCATTGTGAATCGCGGTCTATCGAAAGCACACTAATCTCTTTGTTTGGCCGGATTTGTGCGTGTGCGCCTCTTGGAACTTGCTGCATAACGTGACACACGGATTTGACCTCAGGGATTTGTGTGCACGGAGTGGTGCTCAAGTCTAGCCTCTGGAGATACGATTTCAATTGCCCTCCGCTACCAAACGAAGTGCAATCCAAGCTGACATGCTAGATCAATCACGGCGATCCGCTGCTCTAACCCACGGCTCAGTAGCATAAGTCGCTGATTCTAAAGCCTAAGGTCTTGAGATCGAATTTCGCCGTATTCTGCGGTTGCGTGCTACTGACGTGTCCCAATAGGACGGAACAACCCTCTAGCCCCCTCCTGGATTTGTGGTGGGAGCCTGGCTGAGATGAGGTGCGATGAATCTTCTAAAAACACCATAACTTCCCCATACTATTTAACAATTAACATGCACTATACAAAACGCTGGCATGCTTTTGGTAAAAGCTATGGAGCGCATTAATATGATGTCGATTGAATTAACCTTGATTGCATTAACTTTGCTTAATGTGGTGAATGCCTCAGTCTACCGAACTGTGGTTTGACTCACCGAAGGGTTTTCCAGTCAGAGGCGCGCGAGGAGGCACTGTTGAACACAGATTACACGCACATATAGTGATGAACGGCCGTGCGATGATCGATATACGAAGTCACCCATAATTCAAAACCTTTTAATGTTGCAAGCTACAGGGCTACTGAAATAAAGATACTTAAACAATAAGCTGTGTACTTTGGTTACTTAGGTATGCATACAAATAACAAAAGCAATTTTAATTCTCCTCAAATGGGTTTGTATGACGGTGGAATTGATAGACACTGAATATTTAACAATGCTAGCATATACGAGCCTACTAGCCTATAAACTAAATTATAAAACTTGCACAAGAGACGACTGCCTAAATTTGTCCAGAAAGTTGGACGCAGTTTGAATGAGTCTAACTGGGATGAAAATTATCAATGGCATATTAAGCCTTCTAATACTCACTAATAGACACAGGCATATATATACACATATATAAACATATATATATATATATAGCCATCGGTTCTGTATAAGAGTAGAGTCGCAGTGAGAACGTAAATACATGCCCCACCATCATTGGTTCTCCTGTTCCTTACACAAAGGTTTGATGGGTTGCTGCTTCGATTGACCATTTTATGAGCACGAGTAAGCCTCTTGGTCTATTATCTAATACCATGCAACAGAATAGGGAAAACTAGAGCTCCTTAGATGCATAATACAAGCAGAGTACGTGCGCTCCCTTCTTAAGATATTCCTCTCAGTATAATATCTCAAATGCAACATGCGATACAAGTGTTGTAAAACAGGTTTCTTAGATTAAAATCTATTGTTAGGATAATGGGGCGGTTAGTTAACGCTAAAATTAAATTGTTGTGCATACCATAGAAGGCAGCTTCCTGTCGCATATGTGCAGGAAACATGCAGGTTCCGTAACGCGGCTTCAAGCTTTTTGCTAGCTTCAGATTCGTCAATTCTGTTATCGGGTTGTCGCCCATTTCTGCTGGCATCAGCAAGTTCAGTTTTACTAGGAAGCTCGAAGGATTTATGACCGATTCTTCAATGAATTCCACACGACATTTCATTAACCACTGGAATACAAATGCCAAAACCGATTAGCTCGATCAACGTGAAGGATATTGTGATTTGGTTAGAACTAATGTTTACAATTAAAAGGAAGTTTTATTAGTTAGGTATCTTAGCAATTAGAAGCAAACAGGTATATTTGTCACATATTCGTAGGCATTTGCATCCCAGTTAAAATCTTGCAGGCTTAAGGTTAATGTCACTTAATTACTCACTTCCCAATACATTGTTCTTGTCTGTGTTGGTGAAATTGAGAGCCGAATAACGTTTCAGTTCCTCGAATAAAATATCATGTGCAACGTTTGTTTTCTCTTAACTACAAGTGACTGATAAGTAAAATTGCTGATATTTACGCAATTATTGACACAATAGCAATCCTAACTGAGAGGAAAGAATCAGTATACGAGATTTGATAAAGTATTGTAGCATGGACATTGGTCGTTGCCTCATTTATCATCGCGTGGGTCATATGAACAACCAAGAGTTACTGATTTGAACATGAAATAACTGAGTACAAACGTTGAAGCGCACAGAATGTGATCGTATAGCACAACTTTACCGAAACTTGTTAGTAAAATGTTGAACCTATTTTGCTTCATTTTACAGCGAAACGCAGTTTAGCTAACGTGGTATGAGTGTAGCTACCTTCATATATGGTCAAGCGCATCTAATCCTCCTTTGATTTATGTATGTAGACGAAGTCTGACGGGCTGGTAGATTTAGTTGCCTAGCTATCAGTTTCGAAAACCACGAATACCCAATCCAGAAGAATAGAATCGATATGTAGACTCACTCATGAATCCCTTTAAACAAAGACACATACTGAACATCTATGGATTAGACCTTACAGTTTAGACCTGTTCGAATCATTTGTTATTTCATATCCATCAATCTTAAGGAGTGAAACTGAATCGACAGCATTCATGTGCTGTGGGTGCTAAGGCGCAGCTTTAACACTTGATCCGAAGCGATTACCACTTGCATCTTCGTCTCAATAATAGACTGATGGTAGAGTATGGCTATCTCGCGTATTGTCCCATCACCCGGGACGTGATAGAAGATTGAGTGAATGAAACGTGCGGGAACCAGGCTGATTCCGATTTTACCATGTGGGCCGTAGAAAGACCGGTGTAAGAAACTAGGACTTTACACGCTAGTTTCTTATCGACTGCGGATTGACATAATCATGACGCACAGGTTATTACATCTCGTTGCATACACCATGTTGAGGCCGTTGCTACATCAGTGCACAGATGCAACACACGAGGACACAGGTACAAGCGTGTAGTGCGGGATTTGAAGCGGGTCGCTCACCAACTCTGTTTTGAACTGAGAGTGGTGAATGTATTGAACAACTTGCCGCAGCACGAAGTTGAGGAAAAGTCGGTGTCGGAATTTGAGAAATTCCAGGACAAGCAAGTTGCCAATATAAAATATATCGAGAGCACTCCAACATAAAGCGTCTTTCTACCTAAGTGATATTACAAGCAGCTACAAATTGATATCTCATCTTGTTTTCTCCAACAACTAATCAGTTACCCAAGCAGCAATGACCTAAAACTCGGATGCACATGTAGCGGCCAGAAGAAATCAGTTTATACCTGGAGTAGGAGGAGATTAGCTTAAGCATGCAACGCAGTACCACTTAGAATGTCTTAAACTACCTGTTGAAACCAAATTGTGATCAGGGGCTTGGAGGCACATGATCAATTCATGTATGATGAGCCACTGTCATATGAAATTTGCTAGCAGTTATATACGTGGTTTTTTATTGCATGTTGACATCTAAACAAATTAATCAACCTAGGATTCCATTGGCAAATAGTAGATTTCTGATGCATTTTCATCTGAAGATTCAACACTCCTAAAAGTTCCCGCAAAGACACTGAATATCTATTCAAGTACATTGATGATGGACCCTGGTTTGCGAAATACAAGATGCATTGCAGTTTTATTTTTGCTCAGGCTGATAGATAAAAACTCCGCCTAATTGAGCACTTAGGAAATTGTCTACTTGCCTTTTCGAAAAAAATCGCGCAATGATCGGCCTTGCTATCCCCGACTGTCATGACCGTGTCCACGTCTTGAGAAAATAATAATAATAAACACATTAGATTATATAACGTTCAAAAGATTGATTCGGTATGTCGCGATTACACATACACGCACACGTATACTTCTAAAGTGCAGTTAACGTTCTCCTAAATAACATCAATCAAGAGAACATATGTTAGCCAACATATAGAAATGACTTTGTTTTGAGTGTTCGCAGCTGTGCCTGATGTTTGTTGGAAGCGTCATAGCATTTATAATGTGATGGTATCGAATAAACAAAAAATAACTTTAGCAAGCAAAACAATGCAGACTCACGAAGCGGCGCGCTGTTACCAGCTGTTACATAAGGGGATCAGTATAAAGAAGATTGTCAGCATACATGCATAATTTTCTGAGAGGAAATGCTTTGTGCTGCATGTTGCTAGACAAAGTAAAAGCCATATTACTCAATCACTTATTCACTTATTCCAAACGTTAAGTGGTTAAGGACATCTGCTTAGCCTTGAGTACGTTCTCATCAGCAGCTTCATTTCTGATTAACTTGTAGTAGTAAATATTTAAAACTTTAGTAACTTCACTCTTTTAATAATACACTTATTCTTCACTTTGATAACGTTACATGCTTCACAAATAACGGATCACTAACACTGCTTCTTCGGCCAATAGATTCCAGCAACTCGAACAATAGTCGTAATCGGATCGTAGGCCATGTTTCTGAGATATCGCACTGGTCCGATCCAGTTTTCTGGATAATCCCACGTAACCATCTCTCTATTGCCATGCACTGTGAAACAAAATTCAATATTGGTCTGGTTTTCTACTGAGTCGCATTTCTTGGAAATCAAGGCGATACCATTTGTTTTGTTGTGGGGGAACTGGATAAGAGATGGGAAAAAGTAATGTGTATCAGAGACTTTCCATCTGCTAGGTTACGTTATCTAAAGGAAGACAATTTACAAAACATGCAGGCTCATTAGAGAGGAACTCAATGTATACAATTTAAGAGCACAGGATGTTTGACGGTGAATTAATGTAGCAATTTATTAATGCTTTATGAGCACGAAATTAGATACTCAGCAGATCTAGTATAATGTTTAGGGTGGAAATTACATGTAGAATATTTGATGTCTGAGAAAACTCGAAAAATATATGGCACACCAAAACCTGTCTATCAGAACCGATGTGAGCATTTCTCCCTTGAGTTCCTAGGCAGTACTTTAGTGCAACCTTTCTTCACACCAATATATCAGTTGAAATTCACTTAGGGTATCATATAGAGCACACATATCAGCATGTCATCAAGTTGACTTTTGAATAATGATAGTGTTGGACACTAATTACATGCACTGCAAGGTAGTTTCATGGCTGGGGCAGCGCGAGGGAGAACGTTTCGTCGACGTGTCATTCCGCTATAATCGTGGTCAGTTTAAACCGTTGGCCTCACAGATATTTGCTTTGCATAGGTTTCAGAGATGGTGTTAAGTGCGCTTATGGTATTCTGTTTTCTGATGCACCAATATGAGATTACCCCGTAGAGGGCGATGAGGCCTTCTATACGCACATAGAGTATTCCGTCCGACAGTACAGGGAAGGGTTGATAAAACGATTGACCTTTCTTCGCCAAGTGAATAGCACACTCGAAACGCGGTTGGGTACTGCTCCTGCCGCCGTTGCCACGCTTGGATAGTGTATTCTAAGTGCTTACTGCCGTACACGCCAAAACTTTGCGGAAAGTTTAGGACGGCAAACTTTCCGAATTCACCATGCAGAAGGTAAGGCAACAATTTCTTTTCTTTGGGGCCTTCCGGACTGCTTTTAAAGAGCGAGGGTTTTGTTGCACGCTCAACCTGGTGTCGCTCGTATCAGAAACGCGCTACAAAATTTGCAGCCCCAGTAGTTTATGTGAGTGCTCTTTGAGTGTATGGTTATGATGTTTTCGGTGGCTTTGAACTGGGGGATGTTCTCAATGGATCAAGTGCAAGCTCTATTCAGATCAGTTTAAAGAGCTGCTTGCGGCTCATCTGTAGTGATAGTACGCAATAACTCTAGATCATAGGCGAATGGTAGAAAATTTGAAGGAAGATCCAATGCGAGGTTATTTATGAAGACTAAGAACAGGCGTGGTCGGTGTATCGAGTAATGCGTCACAAATTTTAGGAACATAAAATGCACACCGTTTTTGAACCGTGGTTGGAATATTGGGAAAAATGCCCATAAATCATCAATTGCTTCATATGAATAGCAAATATGATGAGTAAGATTACTTACCAGAGAAAGTACAGTATCCTTATGGTCCGAAGTCGTCAAAATTTCCAATTCGTATGCTGCAAAGGCGATCAAAACTAAGCAGGGAAGCGGCCACATCCAACGTACTATGAGGATAACGCGACAAAGCTTATGTTCTGGGAGAACTGTCTTGATAGATTTATGTGAACGTCACGTGTACACCCCGTGCTTCACATTAAATTACACATTTTACGGACTAGCTCTCCACAATAAGATGTAATGTCCAAAGCGTTAATCTGTACGAGTAATTACCCGTGTGATTTGTAAGTGACTGTAAATTTGCCACCTTGAACGCGATGAATCTTAATTGATATCGGTCGACCAACGTCCCATAAGGTTCAGTCGCATAAGCTGCGAGTTAGTTGGCACAGGCTGCTAGCAGACATTACATCGGTTTCCAGAAACGACTGACTAAGTGCGCATAAATGAGTATGTCTACATAATGTGGCAAAACCATCCAGTAGGATTTGTAGAATTTCGTGTTAGACTATATGGCTTGTGAACTATTGGGACGAACCCGTACATACTGAGTCAAACTCCTAATCGTTAGAAATCACTAGTAGTCCATGCGCGCGACAAAACTGCGGCATTAAGAGTAAATTCGAAGCACCGTACCTAAGCAATTATGAATTACATTGTACCCATGGGGTGGAAAGAATTTGGGACATTCCAGAATCTGAATGTTGTGCCCTTGCGGCAGATACAAAATTTTGACGGAATTTACTGACCATTTCTCACGACATCATGCACAGTGAAATTCTGCACAATCTCTGTAATGGTCAGCAAATCCCAGTTTACAATGAAGCTGCCAATTAGGTTGACTAGTGATTTGTCCGTTACATCAGTTATGACATTCTGTTATGATGTACATGGAGATTTTTTAATGATACAATGTATGTTCGTGATTTGCAAAGACGTATCATTAACACAAAGAAAATATGTGCAGTTTGGTGTAGGAATAAGAAACGATAAATATGTTATGTTTTTTATAAGAGCAAAACTTCAAAACCAGTGAACTGATAGCATGCGGGTGTTGAGCCGTGCCGCATACATTTCAATGACTCACAAACGTCAGAAGTATTAAATGTTATTAGGACTTACCGAACGAGCCTTGGCCGACAATGTCAACTTGAATCGATAAAAAATCAGAGCGGGAGAATAAATAAAAGGTGACGAACGCTAACCATATCTACAATGGGAGTGAAATTAATGGGTCATTTCGAATTATTTTGTTCGCAATTATTTTCGTTTCATTCGGCGGTATTTACAAATGCGATTTCTACAAACGAAACCGGTTGCTTGCACTGATTTTACAATCTATTATACTCCATTTGGAGACGGAGTAGTGCGTTATTATATATACTCAACTTACGCTCAACAAATCGATGTTCCGGGATTGCGAAAATGGCTCGTGAATCGCCGACTTGCAGTAACGTTCTGTCCTCGCTCTTCACGGCGCGCATTTTACATACACACGTCAATTCCATTGTTTGGGGATCATAGGACCATCGGTGCAGAAGGCATTCCGCTTCTGAATCCAGTTTGAAAAACGAACGCTGAGTGGTTCAAAGCGAGAATGTTGAGTTGGCGTTGTCCAAAATATGCCATGTGAAATAGATCCTTTGAAATGGCAGCTTGAAAGCGGTATTTAGTAAAGGACATAAATATTTTAACCTTTTTGCACTGTAAAGCTCATGAGAAGTAAATTGCGCCTAAACAAGTATTGAAACTAATGTAATCACGAATACGACAGGTTATGGTGTAATGATAAACCACCAACTTGATTTCCACAGTGTAACTCCACGGTTGATCCAATTGTTTGATTCATAAAGTCCAAATATGGCCTGCGGTCCACTGCAACCGTAATTGACACGAAGTCTGAAGTAAATGATGTTTTATCACAGGTTTAGTACGAACAAACAATGTTTAGGAGTTATACTAATTGACTTATACACAAATTTGTTTGTTAGCAATACAGTGCAAAATTGACAATAGGTCATCCAATTCTAATGAAGGGAGGTTGTTTCACGTAGGAATAAATTCTGGAACATTATAAAATAAAGTGATGAGTTTTGAATGCTGTCGATATGGCCAGGCGTGTATTGACTTTCTCATTTACTCAAACTTCTGCCATTCAGCTCGAGAATTGATGTAATATCGGGCTAAGTAAATTGATACTGATAATTGCGCACAATTAAAGCAGACGTCGAAAAGTATGCTTATGGTCGGAAACCCGGCTTATGTGAAACCATAGCATCGGTTCCTGGCAAAGCACATCAACTGAAACATTACAAAATCAATTCCGAGCTTACAAAGGCTTTAAATGAGTTTATCCTATGCGATAAAGTGATGTCCACATTGAATGCACAATGGCTTTTCACCAATGTTCCGCTACAATAAAGAGTTGCTTACGTGTATGAAATAGCAGATTGCTCCGGTCGAAAACTTTCAATGCCAGTCGAATTAGTAAAGGACAGCTTACTACTATGCACTAAGTACATGGGTTTTCAATTCCAAAACATTCCCTTTCGCCTAATAGATGGGGTAGCAATATGTAGTCCATTGGGCCCAGTGTTAACAGATTTTTTGATGTATATGATTGAAATGAATTTGAGTGTAGGTATATCGCTTCTTTTATAATATAAGAGGTATGTGGATGATGTTTCAGTGTTTAGCTCATCAGAGAAGTATATTAGGCATCTGGTCAATTGCATGAATAACGTAAATACGAATCTAAAAGTAACCAGCGGAAAAAAGAAAAGCAACTGCCTTCCATATCTGTACGTGTTGATTTACCGAAAGGCAGTTGGATCCATCAAACCGACTTGGTAAGGGCAATACCTGCACGTTACCAGCTTCTCCACAGTGTGGTACAGGCACAAATTAGACAAGACGTTATTCAACCGTGCAAGGAAAATATGCACGACGACAGTTTGGATGAGGATAAGCTCGCTCAAGGAAACGGTGTTGCAGAATGCTTATGCGAGTAGATTCATCGGCAAACGTAATCAGGCGAGGGTGCGGGCACAGTAGGTTTCGACAGTGTCTAAAAAGAACATCTAAATCTAGCTGCCATTTAAGGGAGATTTTGCCAATATGAGGACAACGAAGCGCATAAATTCCGCAATCCAGAGGACATATTATGCTGCCGAAACTGTTCTTATCAACCGGACTAAGCGAGTACCTGTTACCCAATGACCTGAAAGACAACCTATTGGCGCCAACTCACATTTTATTTACAATTTACTTTTAGTTGTGGTAAACACTGCATCGGCCATACCAATAGATCGTTGAACTGCAAAATAAGGGAACATGTACCTAAATGGTTGCATCATCAAACCACACAGTCGTCGGTCGCTCATAACATCTGTTCATGTAAGCGACCTGCTTCATCCCTAGGTAGGCATTTACCAGCCACCTGTCATCAGTTTGATCCGGCTAAAATGTTCCTAATCGTGTTAAGTCATGCTAACACCCGTTTCCTGCATTTCGCAGAGCCGTCGCCATCAGGCGTACCAAACCCGCATTCTGCGTGCTGAAACAGTTGTTCGTAAGCCTATGGATGCCCTGGGCGTAGGCGTGTCTAGCCTGCCCCCTACCATGTTCTAACATGTTCCGGTCTCACCCTACCTGTCGTCTTATGTATTTTCATGTTATTGTCTTGGCACTGAAGCGACAATCCGAAATGTTGACATCTGCCAGTGTTCGTCTTCTGGTGGCTTTATTCAAATTACTAAAGTGGTCTAATTGTTCAAAATCACTTTAGTCACTATGTCTTAATAAAAATGACATACCAGTGATTAACCATATTTCATGCTTAGTCTAAGTTGCATTTCAAAACGCTAACTGATGCTGAATAACTGTAGTTATGAAGAATTGTTAGAGTCATGGTCAAGTTTCATTTCCAACTCACCGCTGCAGACGCCAAGCAAACAAGTTAGAAGGCAAAATAGAGTTGCCATAAACATCTTCCAAGTAATTTTGTCTCGAATATACCTTGGCCGTTTACGTAGAGTGATTGAGCTTCTGGAATGAAAACTCATACAATCTATAGGCTTCCGTACGAATTTAGCAAAAATAGTAGCCAATCATGGAACAGACTAGACAGGTGTACGCTGAGAGGGGTCACTTGTGGCAGCCTAAGATGCTACGCGTGTCGCATGAACCGCACTTTTGACGTGTCATTGAAGTTGTTATTATTGGTTCACTGTGCTTGAAGCGTTGGACTGTTATTTAGCCTAAGCCAAATGAGCTATATAGAAAGACAGGAACAGTTTAATACAATGGCGTTTAAATCACAGTGACATGCTTGCATGATAAAGGAACATGGATTCAAAACGCGCTGAGAGGCCCACTCAGGCGGATAAGATTTCACATGATTTTTGATACCTTAACAGTCATAGCATCGTAGAACTTTACTTCTAACCGGCGGTTTATAGCACGGTAGGTAGTAACAAATGGTAAGATTTTTCAAAAATTCTGATAAATAAATGAACGGTATATCACTCTGTACCGCTGTGTACAATTCAATTGCATGTTATAATTTATACCTGTCTCTGAGATTGCATTACGTAATTACATTCTCGAGCTATCATAATGGTTCTCAAACAGATGTTTGACCGGATTGTCAGGTAGAATTTACAAAATGTTGGAGAATTTGGGAACAATGATTAAGGCAGTGATAGCCACGCTTTCATTTGACGTAACATGGCCACACGTGGAACTGTCTCCAGGGTAACTGCTTCCATGCAGTATAATTTCAAGAAAAGATTCACCCAGCATGCCTGCCTCCTGTAGTCCTGTTCCAGTGTAGCAAGCAAACTATCAACGCTTTAACACGTAGACCAGTTATTACATGCACATATTGCGAGCGGTTAAGTCCTCACGCCTGTTTCATAATTCGGCTTTTGTGAGCATGGCATCTTTTTATTGAATGTCGGAAGGTAGTAGCAGCCCGCCCTTCATTGGTCAACCTATATAATGCGAAGTTTCCATAAGTTAACTTTCTAGGACTGCCCATCGGTAGCTAACTAGGAAATACAGAAGTATACAACGGATGAGTTGATAAAAGTGATAATAATGACAACTATGCTAATAAATATCAAGTGTCGCCACCATTGCATGCATGGACGCATCATCTAATCAAATTGTTCGGAGGGACAGCCGGGAACAGATGGATGCTTAAACTATACGTTGGCTAGGAAAGAATTTTCTTAATCAACATTAGTTCCTTATCTTTAAACAGGAGAGATTTCAACATAGCCAAGTGCTAGTACCTACTATTTGACAACGAGCTGCTGCCGTTTAAATGGAATTGGTACACACAATAGAAGAAGAACCTAGGAAGAAGAGGAACCAAAGAAGGAATATTATGCCATGCTCAGTTTGTTGTTGGATTACGTAGATTGCATTACGCAACAACAGAAAATATATTTTCTATCACAGAAATGCGGATGTCTTTTCTGATAGAATACATTCCACTGGGCGTAGAAATGCATTCCGAAGAAACCTAGCATGTAAACGATTATTATTCATATTGTTAACGCCACGTCGCACGATTTAGATTTAAATGCATTGAATCATATTGTATAAAGCATGAACTTGTGGCAATTACTTTTGAACCATCACTGCAACACTTGCCGTTAAATACCGACTCCACCTTGGTATTGGCAAATGATGACTTTGCCAAAATGGTCGTTTGTGTGATCCAGCGCTCTCAAGTTGAAGGAACCAACAAAAGTCGAACATCATAGAAGGCGTGCAATTGCCACTCTAGCGCTGCTCCATGACTTACATGTCTCACTGAAAGCGCTCACCATGCTTATCACTAACAGACCAAAGTTCTCAGAGAAAATGTCGATAATTATGAAAAAATTTTCATCTTAATTGACATTCAAGCACCGACAGCCCGATAGTCCGCAATGAGCTATCCTGTGATGTCCTTTTAGTTCTCTGCCTACGTACCACACAAAAATCCTGTACCTACTGCCTTGTATGATCGACACGCTTCTAACTCAAATTAAGTCAACTGATATTCAAAAACACTATTTGTCATTAGTTGGCAAATACCAGTCCCAATAAGCATCCCATCGTTGAGCTTTGCATCAATGATCTTCGGAAACACATATTTCAGGTACTGGAACGCAAAACCTTCTCGATCGATGGACTTGACTAAGTATTTAATCAAACCAAGCATGATGTGCGTGATGGTAGATATATATGATCAGGTTGCACATGAAGTGTACGCTTTACCTACATTTTTCCAGACAGCATACTCCTTCCTCTTTGGCCACTTTTCGGTGATGCCATGCTGTTCAGTTGCTCTACACTCTAAAAAGCATTTGAAACAACAATACTGTGTTAGGTCTAATTGCATACCTATTAGGATACCAATCACTTTGAAGTCAGCACAGATGTACTAACGGTAGTTATCTTAGTTCAGATTAGCGAATATCTGTTGCATACATTCATAACTCACCTTCATATTGATGACATGCAACAGAGGCAAAATTGGGTACGCATTTCCATTGTGGAGCAGCTTGGCCTTTCGACCACTCTTGAAGGAGTCCATGAACAAATTCCTTTCATCAACGAGATGCTTCACGCCAAGCGGCTTCATCAGTCCTTACCCGTCCGAACAGTGAGGGAAGGTATCGATCGTGTCATATAAACAGGAAATTTTAACTATTTGAAACAATTAGATCCCTTTAGTAATTTGAATAATGTCGTAAGAAGACGAACACTGGAAGAAGTCAACATTACGTATTGTCTCTTCAGTGTCAACACAACAACATGAAAATATATAAGACGACAGGTAGGGTGAGAACGGAACAAGTTAGAAAAGGTAGAGGGGCAGGCGTGACACTGAGAACATCGGTTTCGAATTCCAAAACATTCTCTATCGCCGGATAGATGGGGTGGCAATTGGTAGTCCGTTGGGCCCAGTGCTAGCAGATTTTTTCATGTCAATGATTGAAAAGAAGTTGAGTGTGGAAATATCGCTTCTTTCCTACTATAAGCGGTATGTGGATGTTATTTTAGTGTTTAGCTGATCAGAGGAGCACATTGCGCGTCTGGTCGATCGCCTGAATGACGTAAATACGAATCTGAAAGTAACCGGCAAAACAGAGAAAAGCAACTGCCTCCCATATCTGCACGTGTTGGCTTACCTAAGAGCAGATGGGTCCATCAAAAGAGATTTTTACCGAAAACCGACTTGGTCAGGCAGTACCTGCACTTTACCAGCTTCTATCCAATACGGTATAAGCCGACCTTAGTCAAGACGCTATACAACCGTGCAAGGAAAATATGCACTGCCGACAGTTTAGATGATGAGATAAACTCGCTCAATGCTACTCTGTTGAAAAATGGCTATCCAGCTAGATTCATCAACAAACATGGTCAGGCGAGGGTGCCGGGCCAGAAGGTTTCGATATTGTCTAAAAAGAATATCTACATCCAGCTACCATTTAAGGGAGATTTTGCCAATATGAGGACAACGAAGCGCATAAATTCCGCAATCCAGAGGACTTAGTATGCTGCCGATACTGTTCTTATTCACCGGACTAATCGAGTACCTGTTACCCCATGACGGAAAGACAACCTATTGGCGCCAACTCACATTGTATTTACCAATTTACTTTTAGTTGTGGTAAACACTGCATCGGCCATACCAATAGATCGTTGAACTGCAAAATAAGGGAACATGTACCTAAATGGTTGCATCGTCAAACCACACAGTCTTCGGTCGCTCATACCATTTGTTTACGTAAGCCACCTGCTTCACCCATAGGTAGGCATTTACTGGCCACCTGTCATCAGTTCGATCCGGCCAAAATGTTTCTAATCGTGTTAATACTTGCTACCGCCCGTTTCCTGTGTTTCGCAGAGGCAGTCGCGATCAGGCGTACCAAACCCGCACTCTGTGTTCAGAAACAATTTTTCCGAAGCCTAGGGATGCCCTGAGCGTAGGGGTGTCACGCCTGCCCATCTTCCTGTTGTAACTTTTTCCGGTCTCACCCTACCTGTCGTCTTATATATTTTTCATGTTATTGTGTTGGCAATGAAGAGACAACACGAAATGTTGACATTTGCCAGTGTTCGTCTTCTTCGGCATTATTCGAATTTAACTTTTCACTTCTGTTTACAGTAAACGTACTTTTTGCAGCAAGTGAGTGCCACTGCAGCAGCCGAGATGCTAGCAACTCTGACTTGTCTATAGGTAAGCCCAGGTTACGTACCAGGTCATTCAGCTAAGACTGTTCGATATCTTGTGTATTGATATCATTTACTTTAAAGTGTTCACAGACGTCGGAATCAGGGGTAGCTGACGATGCGGAATCACTATATATCATCAGTGGTGTGTTCACTGGAATGGGTAGGCATGAAGAGCAGGTCGAATGGCTGATGGAATCTAGGAATAATGAAGTTGTCTTTGTTTCGGTTGGATATTCCAATGCCACTGTTTAGACAGAAGTAGCAGTCTGCCGTGTGATGCTTCGACTCCCTCTACACCATGGGGTTTGCAATAATATCTTGCATTTGTCCTTAAGCCACTAAGTCAGATGAAGATTGCACGACACACAAATATCAAGCGGCGTCCAATTGATTATCCAGATCTCCTAGTTTCCTCCCGAGATGTACGTGGTAGGCAGACTTCAGTAGAAAAGAAATGTGTCCGTACTGAATCTTGTAATAAACAATTCAAGAACGTAACAAAAAGAATGCAGTGATTGACAAAGCAGCGTCTTTCAGCATGATCAAATAACAAATTAGAGAAACACCGCTCGCAATCACCTTTCAGAATAAGGTGGATGACATTGCCACTAGGAATTGTCCCACCATTACAGGGAGCTAATGTACCTGATACGTGCAAGTATTCGATGCATGGAATGCACAGCTTAGCTGAAATAAAAATTTACAATTTAACATAACTCGTGATGGAAAGATTTGGTTTGCATATTCGTACTCAGCCCACTTGGTGCTACTAAAGATAACCTGGCTCATATTTGTTATAAAAATGGTTTTGGAGTGTTAGTCTTGACATCATACTAATACGTTATTTGTTTGTCTGCCTAGCCGAACAACCTGTCCGTGGCGCTGGCTGGGTCTTCCGGGTCTAACCGATTGCAACAAACAGTTCGACATAAGTTTTCAGGACTTGGTCGGTTTTCCCCTGGCAAGCCTTCTATCTATTAAAAGCAACAAATACCAGTTTTTCAACACTGCGGCTTGGCGGTCGTGACTCACTACAAACTAAAGTAACTGCCCGTTGAATACCCGAATAATCCTATCCAACTCACCGAGGGCAATCATCCATTCTCACATTGCCGACGCTGTCAAACAATAATGGATACAGCGGTACACTTCTAAGCACAAACTACACAGCTACACACATGCGCAATTACGTAGATATACACACCCTTTCAAAAACATTCACAGTTGCGAGGAACACGTTGCATTTTTGTACATGTTTTCTCACACTTTGCTTTCTTAATATGACTTTCCCTGTAAAGGCGGGTCTCGCGTTATCGCGAATATGAGTAGTATTTATCTATTTAATCAGGAATTTAAAACAGTTAGTCCCCTTCAGTAGTTTGAACAACGAAATGAGAAGACGAATATTGGCAGACGCTAGCATTTCGTATTATCTCGTCAGTACTAATACAATAACAGGGAAATCCTTTTATATGTCTTACAGGGCACAGGCAAACCAATCAAATTTATTGTTGTGATCATTGTTATCAGATTACGTCCACGGCAACCGCAGGTTGACAACTAATTGCTTTTGGACACACAAAGCTGGTCTAATTCGGCTTATCGCGACGGCCTCGGCAAATCGTAAAAGGCGTGCATTAGTATGACGTAACAAGATCCGGAAAGCTGATAAGTGATTGACCTGGTGACGAGTCGCCAAGATGTGCCTGCCTATGGAGGACGCTGGTGGCTTACGCGAACAAGTATCATCGGAGGTGGATTGGGTAACTTCACGCTGAACCCAGTTTGGTAGGTGTTCCTTCACTCGGGAATCTAAAACCCGTTCGGTCCTGCCGATGTAACTGATACCACAGTCACACACGAATTGGTAGACACAATGGGATTTGGCGCCGACGGGTTCATCTTCCTTTACTGAAGGTAACGGCAACTTTCGGGTTCTGTTGATAATTACCGCCTCCGCAGCACAGTATGTACGCTGAATGGCCGAGACAATCCGTTTGGTTATCCTTTTCGTTGCAGTGTCACCCTTGAATGGGAGCTCAATGTACACCTTCTTCTTAGGGGCTGTCAGCACCATCTCCTTGGGCGGTCTAACTTGGCTATATTTGTCTATGAATCGCTTTGGGTAGCCATTCCCCATAAGTGTCTTAGTGATCAGCTCTAACTCTTCAGCCAAGCAGTCGTTGGAGCAGATACGTCTG
Source organism: Dicrocoelium dendriticum (assembly GCA_944474145.2). NCBI lineage: Eukaryota > Metazoa > Platyhelminthes > Trematoda > Plagiorchiida > Dicrocoeliidae > Dicrocoelium > Dicrocoelium dendriticum. The sequence continues at coordinate 7,852,293 of OX104066.1, forward strand.
GCACGAGTGAATAATGTTTTTACTAGCGCGCGCTTGTGTGCCATCGGTGAGAAGCTAGTGAAGTGTAGATATTGGCCGGACCACGTTGGCTTCCGGTATACAGATCGCTTAATCAGCCCATTATTATTATTATCAGGAATTGTAACTTTGGGATCGAGTGCAAATGCCTACTACGTTGATTTGAACATATGAGTGAGAATAATGGTTGGAGAATAAAGCTTGCATGGATTTCTACACTAAACTCTTCAGTTCACATCCTCAAATACAACCGCCGATCATGCACAAGCATCCATGGCGTGGGGTCGATGTTGTCAGCCAAAGTGCTTGTTGACGGACGACTCAAAAATGGCTCATCCTCAGCCCCATCCTTTCCGTCTCTAAGACGTTTAAGTCAATTCAACACAGACATTCAGTCGATACTTGAACAGTGTACACCTGCAATAACGTTATAAAGCTTTACGTTGCAGTTTAACTTAAAAATTCATGTTAAACTGCTGCTCTATTTCGCGTTCCGTTTTGCAGTAAGAAGTGGTCTTAAGCTGTCGCAATTAGCTTGGAGGCAAAGGGCACCACTGTTACACTCCGGTGATTTACTCCATAGGAGCCTGCAAACTAGGCGGTTGCCGTTATCCTGGGAATATTATTTTACACTACCGATTGCAAAGCCATATATTATATCCTTATCTGCCAGAGAGTATATTTTTCAGAACTAGTATCAAGGCAAGCATTTCCTAATTTTCCAACAGTTTGAAAACGTTGTGATTCTGATCTAAATACGTGCATCATCGAATGTGGACACCAAGGTCAGGAAGACATTTAAACAAATAATAAGGAAACAGTTTGGAACTAGACGTAAGTATCGTGATGCTTGGCAATCTGGCCTCAGTCGTTGTTCTGTCGATAGACTGCAGTTCTCACTGGAAGTTTACGGCAAAGTCGGTGAGCTCAGTGCCATTATGCAGCGTCATTAGCAAGTGAATACACTAATCAGTCTAATACAAGAAAACAGGTTGCATGCTGATGTGTAAAATGGGGTGACTCACCGGGTGGTCATTTTTCCATCATGTCTGTGCGCTCCAGAATGTGCCAGTTCCGTAATGCTGGCGTTTAAAACACGTTACTCCAAGTTGATGCAATTCGTAAAAGATAATATTCACAAACTCAACGACTATCATGAGCTGCGATCTAACTGAATGCAAACGAAAATTCCTCCGGGATATCAATCGGTCATCGATAAAAAAACGCCCACATCGCTCCTCAAATATTACCGTCAGAGTTGAAGCGATTTGAAAAACAATTTTATTCAGTGATGTTGCTGCAACTAAAAAGTACTAACTTTATTGTACATAGTAGCTTGAACCGTGAGGAAAACAACTTCCTGAGAACAATTGGTATAACAGATTGCTAGGTGAGTAGGTCTACTCGTGCGCAAACCAGCGCTGCACGCAAATCGCATACACTCAACTAGCTGTCATGGAATCCCGAATGAGCTGGGCCCAAAATCAACCCGGCTTATGCCTAAATCACCAGGAAGATTTCATTCAACAGAACAGTCTAAAAATACAATGAGGATACGGTTGTCGCACAATGATATCCTTTCGATCTTTCTGATCACATGCAAACCAGTGATAATGAACGATCAGGAAATGCGATATTATGGATTTAATGATGTTAGAATGGAAATGGAAGCAACGGAAGGGTATAAACTGCTACAGTATCACAATGTTTGAGACAAGTGTTACCATTCCCCAAGGAAGCATCAGGGTGAGAGTCGATATTTGCATACATAGTTCCGTAGGACTGTGAAATTTAAACACAGCTTCCGCGACCCTGATTATCTTGGCGTTTTCATTAGGGTAGATAACGTTAAACGCCAAGTTAGAAGCAACCTTTTCCCCGGTCCAAATAGATGTCAGGCTATTGAAGAGGCCGCTAATTTAGATCTTGCATCTTGTCCTTGCGACTGTTGTGTCATATTGGTAGCAAAACATTTCAGGATATGCTCACCAAACCGCTATCGCAGACAACGGTCTGTTTTGCCGATGTAACTGCTTGCATATTTAGAAACAAATTTGTAATTTCAATGTGTTGTGGAAGAGACCTAATGCGTAAGCTTAACCGGAGAACTTGGTAACTTACTGGTTGCCCAAATTGTGCACAGTTTTGCAGCACTGCGTGTAACTTTAATGGCTGGGATAAAACGCCGCTCGACTTGCGTAGCCATGTCTTCCCATTTAAATGGCAATTGGAGATAGACGGCACTTTTGACACTGTAGGTGCTTTTGTTCCTTCTCATCCGTAGCGCGACCATAAAACTTAACAAACGTTGTCGGGTAGCCATTTTCCTCTAGCGTCTGTGTAAAGAACTACAATTAAGCTTAACACATTCCCGACTGCATCGTTTACCAGCTCGTTGCAACAGCTTTTTGACGAGGTAACATTTGCACCGGACGTGTGTGAAGCTGCTGAAGACTTCTTAAATTCCCGTCCAAGTGGCTTTTCGGTAGATGGAACATCGTATCGGGCCGTCGTCAGTTCTAATAAGAAGTACTTCCAAAAAGGCAGAAAATTGTTGCTCTTCAACTCACATGAAAGCTGAGCGTTCGGGTGTGAATTGTTCATCACATTGAGAAGAAGTTGGGCGGCGTTGAAGTTCGGG
>OX104066.1:7855441-7933940 GCA_944474145.2 Dicrocoelium dendriticum
TAGTGGATCCATCGCCATGATCACTAGGCCATTGAGTTCCGCGAGCAGTGTTTGACACAGCGGTTAGAAGTAGATTTTCGGGTTTTTTGGAGCACCCGCCGTGTGTCTTGGATTGCGACACGCAATCTCATTAGTGGCGGCGGTTGACTTGGAAGTCAGCCTCTGCCAAAGCGGTCACTGGGACCGTCACCGAAGTGGAGGGTTTCGGTGTGGCTCTCTCCTATCCCTGCACTCCACGACCGACGGTTTCGTCTTGGTTTAGACTCATCAGGTAGAGATAGCTGAGCTAGGAGTGGAACCCGAGGCACAGTGCTTGGCGGCTATCGCCATGATCACTAGGCCATTGAGTTCCGCGAGCAGTGTTTGACACAGCGGTTAGAAGTAGATTTTCGGGTTTTTTGGAGCACCCGCCGTGTGTCTTGGATTGCGACACGCAATCTCATTAGTGGCGGCGGTTGACTTGGAAGTCAGCCTCTGCCAAAGCGGTCACTGGGACCGTCACCGAAGTGGAGGGTTTCGGTGTGGCTCTCTCCTATCCCTGCACTCCACGACCGACGGTTTCGTCTTGGTTTAGACTCATCAGGTAGAGATAGCTGAGCTAGGAGTGGAACCCGAGGCACAGTGCTTGGCGGCTATCGCCATGATCACTAGGCCATTGAGTTCCGCGAGCAGTGTTTGACACAGCGGTTAGAAGTAGATTTTCGGGTTTTTTGGAGCACCCGCCGTGTGTCTTGGATTGCGACACGCAATCTCATTAGTGGCGGCGGTTGACTTGGAAGTCAGCCTCTGCCAAAGCGGTCACTGGGACCGTCACCGAAGTGGAGGGTTTCGGTGTGGCTCTCTCCTATCCCTGCACTCCACGACCGACGGTTTCGTCTTGATTTAGACTCATCAGGTAGAGATAGCTGAGCTAGGAGTGGAACCCGAGGCATAGTGCTTGGCGGCTATCGCCATGATCACTAGGCCATTGAGTTCCGCGAGCAGTGTTTGACACAGCGGTTAGAAGTAGAATTTCGGGTTTTTTGGAGCACCCGCCGTGTGTCTTGGATTGCGACACGCAATCTCATTAGTGGCGGCGGTTGACTTGGAAGTCAGCCTCTGCCAAAGCGGTCACTAGGACCGTCACCGAAGTGGAGGGTTTCGGTGTGGCTCTCTCCTATCCCTGCACTCCACGACCGACGGTTTCGTCTTGATTTAGACTCATCAGGTAGAGATAGCTGAGCTAGGAGTGGAACCCGAGGCACAGTGCTTGGCGGCTATCGCCATGATCACTAGGCCATTGAGTTCCGCGAGCAGTGTTTGACACAGCGGTTAGAAGTAGATTTTCGGGATTTTTGGAGCACCCGCCGTGTGTCTTGGATTGCGACACGCAATCTCATTAGTGGCGGCGGTTGACTTGGAAGTCAGCCTCTGCCAAAGCGGTCACTGGGACCGTCACCGAAGTGGAGGGTTTCGGTGTGGCTCTCTCCTATCCCTGCACTCCACGACCGACGGTTTCGTCTTGATTTAGACTCATCAGGTAGAGATAGCTGAGCTAGGAGTGGAACCCGAGGCACAGTGCTTGGCGGCTATCGCCATGATCACTAGGCCATTGAGTTCCGCGAGCAGTGTTTGACACAGCGGTTAGAAGTAGATTTTCGGGATTTTTGGAGCACCCGCCGTGTGTCTTGGATTGCGACACGCAATCTCATTAGTGGCGGCGGTTGACTTGGAAGTCAGCCTCTGCCAAAGCGGTCACTGGGACCGTCACCGAAGTGGAGGGTTTCGGTGTGGCTCTCTCCTATCCCTGCACTCCACGACCGACGGTTTCGTCTTGATTTAGACTCATCAGGTAGAGATAGCTGAGCTAGGAGTGGAACCCGAGGCACAGTGCTTGGCCGCTATCGCCATGATCACTAGGCCATTGAGTTCCGCGAGCAGTGTTTGACACAGCGGTTAGAAGTAGATTTTCGGGTTTTTTGGAGCACCCGCCGTGTGTCTTGGATTGCGACACGCAATCTCATTAGTGGCGGCGGTTGACTTGGAAGTCAGCCTCTGCCAAAGCGGTCACTGGGACCGTCACCGAAGTGGAGGGTTTCGGTGTGGCTCTCTCCTATCCCTGCACTCCACGACCGACGGTTTCGTCTTGATTTAGACTCATCAGGTAGAGATAGCTGAGCTAGGAGTGGAACCCGAGGCACAGTGCTTGGCCGCTATCGCCATGATCACTAGGCCATTGAGTTCCGCGAGCAGTGTTTGACACAGCGGTTAGAAGTAGATTTTCGGGTTTTTTGGAGCACCCGCCGTGTGTCTTGGATTGCGACACGCAATCTCATTAGTGGCGGCGGTTGACTTGGAAGTCAGCCTCTGCCAAAGCGGTCACTGGGACCGTCACCGAAGTGGAGGGTTTCGGTGTGGCTCTCTCCTATCCCTGCACTCCACGACCGACGGTTTCGTCTTGATTTAGACTCATCAGGTAGAGATAGCTGAGCTAGGAGTGGAACCCGAGGCACAGTGCTTGGCCGCTATCGCCATGATCACTAGGCCATTGAGTTCCGCGAGCAGTGTTTGACACAGCGGTTAGAAGTAGATTTTCGGGTTTTTTGGAGCACCCGCCGTGTGTCTTGGATTGCGACACGCAATCTCATTAGTGGCGGCGGTTGACTTGGAAGTCAGCCTCTGCCAAAGCGGTCACTGGGACCGTCACCGAAGTGGAGGGTTTCGGTGTGGCTCTCTCCTATCCCTGCACTCCACGACCGACGGTTTCGTCTTGATTTAGACTCATCAGGTAGAGATAGCTGAGCTAGGAGTGGAACCCGAGGCACAGTGCTTGGCCGCTATCGCCATGATCACTAGGCCATTGAGTTCCGCGAGCAGTGTTTGACACAGCGGTTAGAAGTAGATTTTCGGGTTTTTTGGAGCACCCGCCGTGTGTCTTGGATTGCGACACGCAATCTCATTAGTGGCGGCGGTTGACTTGGAAGTCAGCCTCTGCCAAAGCGGTCACTGGGACCGTCACCGAAGTGGAGGGTTTCGGTGTGGCTCTCTCCTATCCCTGCACTCCACGACCGACGGTTTCGTCTTGATTTAGACTCATCAGGTAGAGATAGCTGAGCTAGGAGTGGAACCCGAGGCACAGTGCTTGGCCGCTATCGCCATGATCACTAGGCCATTGAGTTCCGCGAGCAGTGTTTGACACAGCGGTTAGAAGTAGATTTTCGGGTTTTTTGGAGCACCCGCCGTGTGTCTTGGATTGCGACACGCAATCTCATTAGTGGCGGCGGTTGACTTGGAAGTCAGCCTCTGCCAAAGCGGTCACTGGGACCGTCACCGAAGTGGAGGGTTTCGGTGTGGCTCTCTCCTATCCCTGCACTCCACGACCGACGGTTTCGTCTTGATTTAGACTCATCAGGTAGAGATAGCTGAGCTAGGAGTGGAACCCGAGGCACAGTGCTTGGCCGCTATCGCCATGATCACTAGGCCATTGAGTTCCGCGAGCAGTGTTTGACACAGCGGTTAGAAGTAGATTTTCGGGTTTTTTGGAGCACCCGCCGTGTGTCTTGGATTGCGACACGCAATCTCATTAGTGGCGGCGGTTGACTTGGAAGTCAGCCTCTGCCAAAGCGGTCACTGGGACCGTCACCGAAGTGGAGGGTTTCGGTGTGGCTCTCTCCTATCCCTGCACTCCACGACCGACGGTTTCGTCTTGATTTAGACTCATCAGGTAGAGATAGCTGAGCTAGGAGTGGAACCCGAGGCACAGTGCTTGGCGGCTATCGCCATGATCACTAGGCCATTGAGTTCCGCGAGCAGTGTTTGACACAGCGGTTAGAAGTAGATTTTCGGGTTTTTTGGAGCACCCGCCGTGTGTCTTGGATTGCGACACGCAATCTCATTAGTGGCGGCGGCTGACTTGGAAGTCAGCCTCTGCCAAAGCGGTCACTGGGACCGTCACCGAAGTGGAGGGTTTCGGTGTGGCTCTCTCCTATCCCTGCACTCCACGACCGACGGTTTCGTCTTGATTTAGACTCATCAGGTAGAGATAGCTGAGCTAGGAGTGGAACCCGAGGCACAGTGCTTGGCGGCTATCGCCATGATCACTAGGCCATTGAGTTCCGCGAGCAGTGTTTGACACAGCGGTTAGAAGTAGATTTTCGGGTTTTTTGGAGCACCCGCCGTGTGTCTTGGATTGCGACACGCAATCTCATTAGTGGCGGCGGTTGACTTGGAAGTCAGCCTCTGCCAAAGCGGTCACTGGGACCGTCACCGAAGTGGAGGGTTTCGGTGTGGCTCTCTCCTATCCCTGCACTCCACGACCGACGGTTTCGTCTTGATTTAGACTCATCAGGTAGAGATAGCTGAGCTAGGAGTGGAACCCGAGGCACAGTGCTTGGCCGCTATCGCCATGATCACTAGGCCATTGAGTTCCGCGAGCAGTGTTTGACACAGCGGTTAGAAGTAGATTTTCGGGTTTTTTGGAGCACCCGCCGTGTGTCTTGGATTGCGACACGCAATCTCATTAGTGGCGGCGGTTGACTTGGAAGTCAGCCTCTGCCAAAGCGGTCACTGGGACCGTCACCGAAGTGTCGCAATCCAAGACACACGGCGGGTGCTCCAAAAAACCCGAAAATCTACTTCTAACCGCTGTGTCAAACACTGCTCGCGGAACTCAATGGCCTAGTGATCATGGCGATAGCGGCCAAGCACTGTGCCTCGGGTTCCACTCCTAGCTCAGCTATCTCTACCTGATGAGTCTAAATCAAGACGAAACCGTCGGTCGTGGAGTGCAGGGATAGGAGAGAGCCACACCGAAACCCTCCACTTCGGTGACGGTCCCAGTGACCGCTTTGGCAGAGGCTGACTTCCAAGTCAACCGCCGCCACTAATGAGATTGCGTGTCGCAATCCAAGACACACGGCGGGTGCTCCAATAAACCCGAAAATCTACTTCTAACCGCTGTGTCAAACACTGCTCGCGGAACTCAATGGCCTAGTGATCATGGCGATAGCCGCCAAGCACTATGCCTCGGGTTCCACTCCTAGCTCAGCTATCTCTACCTGATGAGTCTAAACCAAGACGAAACCGTCGGTCGTGGAGTGCAGGGATAGGAGAGAGCCACACCGAAACCCTCCACTTCGGTGACGGTCCCAGTGACCGCTTTGGCAGAGGCTGACTTCCAAGTCAACCGCCGCCACTAATGAGATTGCGTGTCGCAATCCAAGACACACGGCGGGTGCTCCAAAAAACCCGAAAATCTACTTCTAACCGCTGTGTCAAACACTGCTCGCGGAACTCAATGGCCTAGTGATCATGGCGATAGCCGCCAAGCACTGTGCCTCGGGTTCCACTCCTAGCTCAGCTATCTCTACCTGATGAGTCTAAATCAAGACGAAACCGTCGGTCGTGGAGTGCAGGGATAGGAGAGAGCCACACCGAAACCCTCCACTTCGGTGACGGTCCCAGTGACCGCTTTGGCAGAGGCTGACTTCCAAGTCAACCGCCGCCACTAATGAGATTGCGTGTCGCAATCCAAGACACACGGCGGGTGCTCCAAAAAACCCGAAATTCTACTTCTAACCGCTGTGTCAAACACTGCTCGCGGAACTCAATGGCCTAGTGATCATGGCGATAGCCGCCAAGCACTGTGCCTCGGGTTCCACTCCTAGCTCAGCTATCTCTACCTGATGAGTCTAAATCAAGACGAAACCGTCGGTCGTGGAGTGCAGGGATAGGAGAGAGCAACACCAAAACCCTCCACTTGGGTGACGGTCCTAGTGAGCGCTTTGGCAGAGGCTGAATTCCAAGTCAACCGCCGCCCCTAATGAGATTGCGTGTCGCAATCCAAGACACACGGCGGGTGCTCCAAAAAACCCGAAAATCTACTTCTAACCGCTGTGTCAAACACTGCTCGCGGAACTCAATGGCCTAGTGATCATGGCGATAGCGGCCAAGCACTGTGCCTCGGGTTCCACTCCTAGCTCAGCTATCTCTACCTGATGAGTCTAAATCAAGACGAAACCGTCGGTCGTGGAGTGCAGGGATAGGAGAGAGCCACACCGAAACCCTCCACTTTGGCTGACTATTATGTTGCTCAAACTCATGGGACACCGATAGATTTGGATGAATTGAATTCAAAACTGTCAACAGCCGCACAAAATGTTCATTGCTGGTGAAGACTAGGATGTTGTCCATATACCGCTTGCACAACGTAGCCTCACGAATGCTGGCAGTAAATTGTCTTTCTATCAGGCCGAGAAAGATATCTGCTAATACTGGTCAAAGAGGGATACCCATGGCGACGCCGTCGACCTGTTTGTATTGCCTACAAACTCGAACCGTATATTTTCCGTGCATAGTAGCATCATATCCCTCAAATACTTCAGCGGCAGGCCAACAGACATGTTTTGACTCGCGATGAAATCACACAAATTTTCAACCGTCTCACGTAGATGCACGTTTGTGAATAGGGAGTAGACGTCTATTGAGTACATGTGCTCCGCAGCCAGCGACATGTGTTCCAGTGTCTCGACTAATTCAAAGGAGTCCTTTAGAAAATACATGGCCAGGAGTTTGCGTACCTGCTCCAACATTTTTGCTAACCACTGCGCAAACTTGTGATATGGTGAGTTGTTCATACACACAATTGGGCGTAGTGGGTGACCTGCCTTGTGTAATTTGTGAGCGCCCCTCATTCTGGGTGTCTGAGTGGCGGCAGGTTTCAACAGCCTGTATTGCGAGTCATTGATGTAAGCATGTAGTAACTGAATCTGCAGTTTCCTAGCCGCTTGCTTCTCGACCAAGATGTTGCTTTCTGGTGTCTTGTCTAAATGGAACTTCATTCTGTCCCCCAAAATAGAATCCATATTTGCAATGTAGTCAGTTCTGTCCATTATAATAATGCCTGAGCCCTTATCCGGCTGTAGAAACATTACGTGTCCCATTTGTTTTAACTCATTGATCCATTAAACCCGCTTGTATTGTGTTTGCCACTGAAGTGAACAATCGAAATGTTAACATATCGCAACTTATGTCTTCTCACTGCTCTGGCGTAACATCATTTTGTTCAATCATGTTCGTTACTGCGAGAAACTGACGTCGAAAATACGCACTGAGTCCAGTCACCCTCTCCACTGTGCATAGTGGGAATGCATCTCAACTTCGACGAGACAACCGTTCAATGCAATTTATATCCGCACACACGCACACGGTACGTCAGTTTCCCCTTTTTGTCGCCTTTTGCAGAGATCATAATGTATTCAAAAAAGAACTTATTGACAGACTGGGTCAATGACATCGCCGCTGCGACAGTGTTAAACTGGTAGCGCACAATATATATTTATTGTAGTTTTATTTGATTGTATTTTCGCCCTTCGCGTTTGTGTTTCAGCTGAATAATCACTAAGCTTGGGTGAATAAATTGCATCGTTGGCTTGAATGGACTTGACTATATAGCACATCAAATGCACAATTACAAACCCCTAGCAATCGCGCTAACTTAGGTAGGGCTTGCAGGTCTATCCTGCTAAGCTGTTCTTAACAGTTCTGCGCACTTTGTTATGGTAATTTAGCAGCACGGTCAAACAGCACTTTATGTCAGTCATTGAAATTAGGTTATGAGGCCAACTTGATCAAAATTTAACGCTGATCGTCTCTTCAGGAAAGATAAGCATATATTCTCGCTGAGTGTAGCATGAACCGCATGAGGCTAATATTTGCACCAGATGTAGGTGTGTGTTCATCACGGTGCTGGAAGGAGACGGTCAATCAGCCAGTGGCCATGGAACTGGAAACCAGGTACTGTGTTTCACATAAATTTAGAGCACAAGAGCATAAACTTGACAGTGGCGAATTGGTCGTGACAATCCAATGAGAGTTCCAGAGTTACCTAGCTTTCACATTTTTTAATCAATAAGTTTTGGAAGAGTTGGCATATGCCGCATCTACAATCGACCCTTAGAAAAGTAACTACATACAAACGCGAAAGGCGGTCTGCAAGTTCAAAGCGCCATGGTTACTGAATGGTCCATAACACTCTGGCACTCGGAGAGGTTTGATCCCTTAATTAGATAAACGCTCGCTTGATAAATAGGGGGGAAAAATAACACATAAATGATTCTTTCCTGCTAAATGGACACGATAAAGTAAAGTTCATTTAATTTGTCTGATGTATCAGGTCAGCTATGGAAACATTCCCAATTCATGTCGGGCTCGTAGAAATATGCGTTCAGGTAGGTACAATACATAGTATCTAACTGCCAAATTCATACATTAATAAATTCTGAGTTTTCGATTGGTTGTTACCTTCTCACAGATAATTAATTTCACTTTATCTAATGCGTAAATATCACACCTGTATGGATGATTTGTTATGTTTTGTTCAATTAATTTCAACTTCAAAGAGATCGTCGCACAGTATGTTTAGTTGTTCTATCGTTCTAGTAGAGGGGATCTAATGCAGTCTGAGTAAAGAAGAGCAAGTGATATAGAAGGACACCTGGTTACACAAAAAGAGAAATATATTTCGTGATGTTAAGCAAACCTGTTGGATCGTGTACGTGACGTTAAGATGCTGTTACGCACAGTTTGTTTCGTTCGTCCTAGCTTGCTAGGAGAGGATCTATTACAGACTAAGTAGTGCCTGCAAGAGTTTGGGCTAGACGCCAGTTTACAGGGAAAGGTACAATATTTGGGAAATTATATAAGTGTTAAGGATCGCTGACGGAATGACATCACAGTCTACACGTAGGCAAAGTAATTCTTACCGTTCAATTTGGTGAACTGGGTGCAATACGAAAAAAGTAAAGCAAAAGTATGCACACTCTATGGTGAATTGTATTACCGCGGGTGTGGAGGTGAACTGTGCTAAAAAGCAGCTTTTCGAGTTCTTGTAGAAAAACTGTTGTGGACGCAAACAATATTGATGGAAATTTGGTAAACATTTTATCCTGACAAAACTCTTTATAAACAGGAACACCCCAAAGTTGATGGTTTCGGTTAGGCTCTCTCCCATCTCTGAACTTCCAGAACAGCAGTTTCTCATTTGTTTAGACTCATCAGTTAGAGATATCCTAGCTAAGAGTAGGACTGGGGGGCATAAAACCTGGCGGCTATGGCAATAATCGCTTGGCTATTGAACTCCACGAGTAATGTTTAACACAGCGGTTCATGGTTGATTTTGGGGATTTGGAGCACCTGCCGTGTGTCTTGGACTGCGTCACTTAACCTTAATCGTGGCCTTGGTTGACTTTGAAGTCAGCCTCAGTGAACACAATCACTGGGAGGGATAAAAAAGTGTAGAGCTTCTGTGTGGATATCTCTCATCACTGCACTCCACGACAGACGGCATCGTCTTTGTTTACGCTCATCATGTAGAGATGGTAGAGCTAGGATTGCATCTCGGCGCATATGGCTTGGTGGCTATCACCATGATTACCAAGCATTTGGGCTCCGGAGAACAGGATTTGACAAGGCGGTATGAGGTTGATTTTGTTGTTTTCGAGCAACTGCCGTTTGTCATGGATTGCAACACGCAATCTTGATCGTGTCCTCGGTTAACTTTGAATTTAGCCTCATTCAGTACTTTCAAGGGGACCGCCACTAAAGTGCAGGGCTTCGGTGTGGCTTTCACCCATCCCTACGCTGCATGACCACCTCAGCAAGTAGAGATAGTTGAGCTAGGATTGAAATTTTTCGCATTAGGCTCCGCCTATTACTGATCCTTACCGTGCATAACGCATTGGTGGCTTTCTTCTCAGGAATGCTACTCAGGAGGCAGCTTTTGGTGTCATCGCGTCGCCTCTCCTTAAAACATTACAAGACCCTTTGTTTAAGGTGGTCAACTGTAGACCAGTATTGGGTGCCTTAGTGATATCACCCGTTTGAGTGATTCCTGAAATCTTATGGCCTCTGTTCGCTTCATACAACCGTCCAAGTGTAGAACATCACCTGAAAACTCAATATCCGCTTGCAAAGTTTGAATGCCCTCCGTTGGAAAAGATTCAGAGCTGTGCCACAAAGTCTGCTCCGAGGCTTCTTGATCGCCCGTACGTCATTCGACTACAGCAGCTAAATCTTTTCGTACTTCAGTTCCGCCGGCGCGGAGGTGATCTATTCTACACTGGAAACATTTTCTGAGGGAACTCGGACATGAGTTACAAACATTCTTAAAGCCCAACACTGACTGTTCCAAACAATATCGCACTTTGTGGCCGTTTAGGCAAAGGTGATATAATTTGCATTTACCTTACCCAATGCACTAGGGTGGTAAAGTTTGGCACGGCGTACCAGAAGAGATTGCGGACGCGCCATCCGGAGAACGTTTCAAGTAGCTGCTAGACAACTAGCCGCTAAGAAATTTAGGAGCTTGAGTCTGTCACTGGAATTGCACCTAACCATCAAGGAAGGTCTTTCGCAGGGACACGCAACAAACCCTGAATGATACGGAATCGATGGAGCTGACAAAGGTTTTCCCTCTATTTCTCTATAACTTGATGCAATTAACGAACATAATAATTGCGAATCGCGTCATGACAACCTACATCCGCGACAAGTGAAATATCTACACCTATTTTATGAACATGAACCTATCATTTTCCCTGCACAATGCATAGGAAACTAATGGAAACGAAGTAACGGGAACAATGAACAAATGTTTATGTCGGGTAATAAAGCATTTGCGTGACCATCCCATCAGAATTCTGGGGGTGAAACTACAAACGAATTAGTTCCACAAGCGATCACCGTGCAGAGGGGAGAGTTGCACTTGAAAGAAAAACTCAGGCTATTTGATTCACCTGTTTTGATCATTGCTAATTTCCTTTCGCATGGGGAAAATTAGCATAGCTTAAAAGTATAACAATTTGCCGCGACTAGTGCCGACTTGGTTTCAACATGCTACGAAAATCTGGCTAAAGCATGATGGGGAATTTACATTTATGGCATGTGACAGTTTTAGAGCGCGTCCTGTTGAACCCCCGTGTAGATACTTATCCAATGTCAGTAGCATTATTGCGTGTATAGATTCTGTGTGGTTCACGTTAATAAAAGTATTTTGCTTCATGTATCGCAGTGCATACATGTATAGTTAAGAAACGCCCGTCTTTATACTTGGGCGGCTATTTCTTGGCTTTATTAACCAACAAATACACTTCGCACAGCTACCTTTTAACTGAGTCGGAAATATCTAATGCCGAATACACAACTACTCTCATTGAAGATATGGATTTTTCTTTACAGGATTTGGGCGTTGACTTCTGTCGATTCAACGTTAGTTTCGTTATCATTCATGGACTGAAAAATATCGTTCAGTTTGTAATCAGGTTACAAGCAACCCAAGACTTAGTTCTTGTCAACAAATAAAATAGTTTTCTCTCTGCAAAATGGCACCACTTAGAATCCCAGACCATGCCACTATAAAGTAACCTCTTATAATCTATGACAAGACGAGTTACCAGTATATTCTACTTAACAAAGATGGCAGCTTAAGGAAATGGAAATGCCTTCCCCGCAATATCGAATTGATACGCGAACATACTGCCTCAAATAATTCAACGGATTTTACATCATTCGTGTGTCGAAGTACTGTGATCCGTTATTCAGCCAGTTGAACTTCTGTTTCGATATCACTTTTCTTTGCGGAAACGTTTTCATCCTCGTGGGTAAATTCCCATACAAGACTGGGCAAACTCAAAGAACAAGCTTTCATTCCCAAACGTTCTGCTTCCGTAAACTTTTTATTGACTGATGTAAAAAATGAAATGTGCCTAATTAACCTTATTTTATAGACGATGGCTCATATGCTACTATGCCACACCGGCACACGGCCAGTTATTGCATGGAAGTGCGAGCGAAACCTTTCGAGGGAATACCTTGCATGGAAACAGGTCCCCTGGGGATGGTTCCACGAGTGGCTCTGTTAATTTAACTGGATGTCTGTTTAAATCTGCTTACGTTATTGTTCCTGCTTTTTAATTTCTTTAATGTCTTAATCCTGCCAATTAGTTTAGTACCTGTTTTGCATCCATTGTAAAAAGCGTGAACAAATTGATTATTTTTTGCGATCCTGTTGTACACACTTGTAGCAGTCTGGAGATTCCCCGGTTTGCCTGTGTAAAATTCTAACCAAAATTATTTAATTGTACACCTAGGCAACCGGTGTGGTTTGTCGAACTGCTTGTTGAGTTCGAATGTTTGACTTGCTCATCGCCATTTTTGCTTGGCGCTCGCTTCGGTTGCAATGCGCGACTGCTCTGTGTGCTGTGCTCGATCCGTTTCTCTAGCTAGAGCGTCCACGGTGTCGTTCGTTTATAGCTAGCTAACAGGGAATATTTTGCTGAACCAATAAAAGTTTCCCTGCAACTCGATCTGTAAGATTATTTTTCGCATTTTCTGCGGAAATATCTTATCAGCAACTCCTCACGCGCACTCCACAATTCGTATGGACGGTGTCAGTCTTTAATCCTGTAAATCAGTGAAATATCTAGAGGTTTCATTAGATCAGGGTTCCAGATGATCCTGCTATATGATCCAAATATTAACTAAAGACAGGAAGCTATCGTTCTATCTCTAAACTGGGGGTCATCATCCGTCCCTCATTATTTGATCTTACGGCATATTCCAGCTTGCGTTTGACGGCACTGGGCATAGTGCTTATTTGTATTGTTTCCTAGACTTTCAAACGGACAATTCTAAGTTAGCACTACGTGGCAGATTTTCACTGTTCGATTTTACAGCAAACGATTGGTTTAATCGCGTTCGTCACTGCAAGTAACAATCTTCCGAAATACTCACTGACGCCGGTTACCCCCTTGTGCATTGTCCAATTCGCCTTCACATCTTAGAACAGACAAACGTACATAGTCCCTTATGCATTCACACAAACTTACGGTCCGTCAAGTGTCCCATATTTCACATGTTTTATGTCGGATAACAATGTAGTTAGAGAACTTATTTCATATTGTGTAGATGATATCACAACTGCGACCCTTTACGATTGATAGTCCACCATATACATTGGTAAATTTTGTTAACATTTATTTGCGTCCTTATAGTGTGCGTTGTAGCTAAATATATTGGGTATAAAAAACGTAGTGTTAACTTCACTTCACAATTCAAACTCAGCCCTGCATCAGGTTCACAGTGGAACGCCGTGATACTGTTTGCAATTGTTTCGGCTACATTTTCATTGATACAGGCATCGATGAGTTAATGGTAACTGGTCGCATCCAGGGCAGAGAATGAACACCAGCTTATTCCCACAACCATCGTTAACAAGGTTTACGTTTGTGACCATGTATAGCGAACCAACTTTGACCGTTCCATGCGCCGTTTGGAGGGATACATTGGCCTGTAACGCGACGGATCTTCAGCCTACATCCAATTCGTCGCGATTATTATCCTGCTTATCTGTACTTGCCAAACTAATACTCGAATGGTTTATTCGGCCTGACGAAGCTTTGGTGACAAAACCGAGACGTTACCCACCAATTATACCGAACGGACTTTTTCATACTTTTGAGATCATTTCGATCGGCTAAATGTATTTCCAAGGATGTTGAGTGCCAGTACGGGACTGGTGTTCAAAATTGGCAAGTGAATTCAGTCGATTGGCTGCCGTTGTGTTTAATTGGGAGAACCATGAATTTTTTAAATATCAGCTACCTCAAAAACAACATCATGCCCCAGAAATTTGTAATCAATCTAGAAAGTACAATGGGAAGAGGAGCACTGCATTATGGTATCTTTTCGTGCGTTCTGCTTACTTGCAAACGGCTGATATTTAACGACTACGTACTGCAAAATTATGGGGTTAAATGGTGTGAGGATGCGAATGGAAGAAACATAAAGGTATAGCATGCTGAAGATTCACAATGTTTGAGAAAAGTGTCATTATCCTAAAGGAAGCTTCAGGGGGACTTTCTACTGCTTGTTCACACATAATTCCGTACGAATGCGAATAATTGCGGCAGCCAGTGAGAGCTTGTGTACTTGACGTATTCATTACGATAGATAACCTTAAGAGCTAGGTTAGAAGGCACAACAAAAAGCTCTCGAGAAGGCTGAGGAGGGATTCATTTTTAATGATGAATTACTGAAGCACGTAAATAACTTCTCTCCATACATTTGAATGGAAAGCAAATGGGAGCTCTCTCACAGGGTCTGAACTACTATGACCCTCCAAGGAATGTTATTCGAACCCGGGTGGAAACACAATACGAAAATTTGATGGAGCAACTATCGAAGCTTATACCAAAGACACTGGAAAACTATAACTGCCATAAAGTTAAGCTTATTGGCATTGTAAGTAGCTTCATGACAGCGCTGATTCGCCAAAATTGCACTCTAGACAAGCACCACATCAAAGAACTATGTTACCTGATATTCAAGAAAATGGTAGTTTTGAATTCGGACAAGTGTGACGTAGTCGTCATCATGGACAAGTCAAATTGCGTAGGCAAGAAGGATGATATACTTCGTGATAAGTGCAGGTTTAAAGTGGACAAAATTGGCTCCGAGGTAATCTTGATCGAAAAGTCTGTTGGCAGCAGGCTGAAAATATTGCTTAACCACTTAATGATTATAGAAACAATTTACGACCCACTAAAGACAACGGGCACTTACAACTCACCAAATTATGGCTTATCGAAAATCCGCAATGGTGGCATACCACTTAGACCGATATTTTCCATGAATGATTATCCGTATTCCACACACTGACCAGGTGGTTAGTCAGGATAATGGCGCCAGTCAGACAAATGATCGTGAGCGACACTGTCAAAGACACCTTCCAACTGATCGAATAGGTACAAGATTTGAACATATTAGACAAAGTAATGTATTCATTGGATGTTCAATCACTTTTTACTAAAGTCCCATTAAGAGTGACGATGGAATACCTACGCGATTTGTAACGAATAGAAAAGTCGTGTTGCTGGTACTCGTCGAATATCTAAACGAATTAAATATGTTTTGCACAGAGAATGTACATTTCTTATTCGAAGGTGTGTCCTACTGACCAGTTGACGGCTTTGCATTGGGAACTCCACTTGGTCCCACGCTAGCAGACATTTTCATGTCAATGGATAAAGCATGCTGTGAATCACACCTTGACCTGATGTGTCTTTACAAGCGATAAGTTAATGATATCCTAGTGATCGCCCCGAACTTCAACGCCGCCCAACTTCTTCTCAATGTGATGAACAATTCACACCCGAACGCTCAGCTTTCATGTGAGTTGAAGAGCAACAATTTTCTGCCTTTTTGGAAGTACTTTTATTAGAACTGACGACGGCCCGATACGATGTTCCATCTACCGAAAAGCCACTTGGACGGGACTTTAAGATGTCTTCAGCAGCTTCACACACGTCCGGTGCAAATGTTGCCTCGTCAAAAAGCTGTTGCAACGAGCTGGTAAACGATGCAGTCGGGAATGTGTTAAGCTTAATTGTAGTTCTTTACACAGACGCTAGAGGAAAATGGCTACCCGACAGCGTTTGTTAAGTTTTACGGTCGCGCGACGGATGGGAACGAACAAAAGCACCTACAGTGTCAAAAGTGCCGTCTATCTCCAATTGCCATTTAAATGGGAAGACATGGCTACGCAAGTCGAGCGGCGTTTTATCCCAGCCATTAAAGGTACACGCAGTGCTGCAAAACTGTGCACAATTTGGGCAACCAGTAAGTTACCAAAGTCTCCGGTTAAGCTTACGCAGTAGGTCTCTTCCACAACACATTGCAATTACAAATTTGTTTCTAAATATGCAAGCAGTTACATCGGCAAAACAGACCGTTGTCTGCGATAGCGGTTTGGTGAGCATATCCTGAAATGTTTTGCTACCAATATGACACAACAGTCGCAAGGACAAGATGCAAGATCTAAATTAGCGGCCTCTTCAATAGCCTAACATCTATTTGGACCGGGGAAAATGTTGCTTCTAACTTGGCGTTTACCGTTATCTACCCTAATGAAAACGCCAAGATAATCAAGCTCACGGAAGCTGTGTTTAAATTTCACAGTCCTACGGAACTATGTATGCAAATATCGACTCTCACCCTGATGCTTTCTTGGGGGATAGTAACACTTGTCTCAAACATTGTGATACTGTAGCAGTTTATACCCTTCCGTTGCTTCCACTTCCATTTTAACAACATTTAAATCAATAATATCGCATTTCCTGATCGTTCATTATCACTGGTTTGCATGTGATCAGAAAGATCGAAAGGATATCATTGTGCGACACCCGTATCCTCATTGTATTTTAGACTGTTATGTTGAATGAAATCTTTCGGGTGATTTAGGCATAAGCCGAGTTGATTTTGGGCACAGCTCGTTCGGGATTCAATGACAGCTAGTTGAGTGTATGCGATTCGCGTGCAGCGCTGGTTTGCGCACGAGTAGACCTACTCACCTAGCAATCTGTTATACCAATTTTTCTCAGGAAGTTGTTTTCCTCACGGTTCAAGCTACTATCTACAATAAAGTTAGTACTTTTTAGTTGCAGCAACATCACTGAATAAAATTGTTCTCCAAATCGCTTCAACTCTGACGGTGATATTTGAGGAGCGATGTGGGCGTATTTTTATCGATGACCGATTGATATCCCGGAGGAATTTTCGTTTGCATTCAGTTAGATCACAGCTTATGATAGTCGTTGAGTTTGTGAATATTACCTTTTACGAATTGCATCAACTTGGATTAACGTGTTTTAAACGCCAGCACTACGGAACTGGCACTTTCTGGAGCGCACAGACATGATGGAAAAATGACCACCCGGTGAGTCACCCCATTTTACACATCAGCATGCAACCTGTTTTCTTGTATTAGACTGATTAGTGTATTCACTTGCTAATGACGCTGCATAATAGCACTGAGCTCACCGACTTTGCCGTAAACTTCCAGTGGGACCTGCAGTCTATCGACAGAACAACGACTGAGGCCAGATTGCCAAGCATCACGATACTTACGTCTAGTTCCAAACTGTTTCCTTATTATTTGTTTAAATGTCTTCCTGACCTTGGTGTCCACATTCGATGATGCACGTATTTAGATCAGAATCACAACGTTTTCAAACTGTTGGAAAATTAGGAAATGCTTGCCTTGATACTAGTTCTGAAAAATATACTCTCTGGCAGATAAGGATGTAATATATGGATTCGCAGTCGGTAGTGTAAAATAATATTCCCAGGATAATGGCAAACGCCCAATTTGAAAGCTCCTATCGAGTAAATCACCGGAGTGTAACAGTGGTGCCCTTTGCCTCCAAGCTAATTGCGACAGCTTAAGAATACTTCTTACTGCAAAACGGAACGCGAAATAGAGCAGCAGTTTAACATGAATTTTTAAGTTAAACTGCAACGTAAAGCTTTATAACGTTATTGCAAGTGTACGCTGTTCAAGTATCGACTGAATGTCTGTGTTGAATTGACTTAAACGTCTTAGAGACGGAAAGGATGGGGATGAGGATGAGCCATTTTTGAGTTGTCCGTCAACAAGCACTTTGGCTGACAACATCGACCGCACGCCATGGATGCTTGTGCATGATCGGCGGTTGTATTTGATGATGTGAACAGAAGAGTTTAGAGTAGAAATCCGTGCAACCTTTATTCTCCAACCATTATTCTCACTCATATGTTCAGATCAACGTAGTAGGCATTTGCACTCGATCCCAAAGTAACACTTCCTGATTAAATAGATAAATACTCCTCATATTCGCGATAACGCAAGACCCGCCTTTACAGGCAAAATCATATTAAGAAAGCAAAGTGTGAGAAAACATGTAAAAAAGGCAACTTGTTCCTCGCAACTGTGATTTTTTTGAAAGGGTGTGTATATCTATGTAATTGCGCATGTGTGTAGCTGTGTAGTTTGTGCTTAGAAGTGTACCGCTGTATCCATTACTGTTTGACAGCGTCGGCAATGTGAGAATGGATGATTGCCCTCCTTGAGTTGGATAGGATTATTCGGGTATTCAACTGGCAGTTGCTTTAGTTTGTAGTGAGTCACGACCGCCAAGCCGCAGTGTTGAAAACCGGTATTTGTTGCTTTTAATAGATAGAAGGCTTGCCAGGGGAAAACTGACCAAGTCCTGAAAACTTATGTCGAACCGTTTGTTGCAATCGGTTAGACCTGAAATACCCAGCCAGCGCCACTGACAGGTTGTTCGGCTAGGCAGACAAACAAATAACGTATTAGTATGAGGTCAAGGCTAACACTCCAAAACCATTTTTATAACGGATATGAGCTAGGTTATCCTTAGTAGCACCAAGTGGGCTGAGTACGAATATGCAAACCAAATCTTTCCATCACGAGTTATGTTAAATTGTAAATTTTTTATTTCAGATAAGCAGTGCATTCCATGCATCGAATACTTGCACGTATCAGGTACATTAGCTCCCTATAATGGTGGGACAATTCCGCCTGGCAATGTCATCCACCTTATTCTGAAAGGTGATTGCGAGCTGTGTTTCTTTAATTTGTTATTTGGTCATGCTGAAAGACGCTGCTTTGTCAATCACCGCATTCCTTTTTGTTACGTCCTTGAATCGTTTATTACAAGTTTCAGTACAGACACATTTCTTTTCTACTGAAGTTTGCCTACCACGTACATCTCGGGATGAAACTGGGAGATCTGGATAAGCAATTGGACGCCGCTTGATATTTGTGTGTCGTGCAATCTTCATCTGACTTAGTGGCTTAAGGACAAAGGCAAGATATCATTGCAATCCCCATGGTGTAGAGGGAGTCGAAGCATCACACGGCAGACTGCTACTTCTGTCTAAACAGTGGCATTGGAATATCCAACCGAAACAAAGACAACTTCATTATTCCTAGATTCCATCAGCCATTCGACCCGCTCTTCATGCCTACCCATTCCAGTGAACACACCACTGATGATATATAGTGATTCCGCATCGTCAGCTACCCCTGATTCCGAAGTCTGTAAAAACTTTAAAGTAAATGATATCAATACACAAGATATCAAACAGTCATAGCTGAATGACCTGATACGTAACCTGGGATTACCTATAGACAAGTCCGAGTTGTTAGCATCTCGGCTGCTCCAGTGGCACTCACTTGCTGTAAAAAGTACGTTTACTGTAAACAGAAGTGAAAAGTTAAATTTGAATAATGCCGAAGAAGACGAACACTGACAGATGTCAACACTGCCAACACAATAACATGAAAAATATATAAGACGACAGGTAGGGTGAGACCGGAAAATGTTACAACAGGAAGATGGGCAGGCGTGACACCCTTACGCCCAGGGCAGCCATAGACTTACGAACAACTGTTTCTGCACGCAAATTGCGGGCTTGGTACGCCTGATCGCGACTGCCTCTACGAAACACAGGAAACGGGCGTTAGCATGATTTAACACGATTAGGAACATTTTGGCCGGATCAAACTGATGACAGGTGGCTGGTAAATTCCTACCTAGGGATGAAGCAGGTCGCTTACATGAACAGATGGTATGAGCGACCGACGACTGTGTGGTTTGACGGTGCAACCATTTAGGTACATGTTCCCTTATTTTGCAGTTCAACGATCTATTGGTATGGCCGATGCAGTGTTTACCACAACTAAAAGTAAATTGGTAAATACAATGTGAGTTGGCGCCAACAGGTTGTCGTTCAGGTCATTGGGGTAACAGGTACTCGATTAGTCCGGTTGATAAGAACGGTTTCGGCAGCATAATAAGTCCTCTGGATTGGGGAATTTATGCGCTTCGTTGTCCTCATATTGGCAAAATCTCCCTTAAATGGTAGCTAGATTTAGATATTCTTTTTAGACAATGTCGAAACCTTCTGTCCCGGCAACCTCGCCTGACTATGTTTGTTGATGAATCTAGCTGGATAGCCATTTTTCAACAGCGTAGCATTGAGCGAGTTTATCTCATCATCTAAACTGTCGGCAGTGCATATTTTCCTTGCACAGTTGAATAGCGTCTTGACTAAGGTTCGCTTATACCGCATTGGATAGAAGCTGGAAAAATACAGGTACCGCCTGACCAAGTCGGTTTTCGGTAAACCTCACTTTTGATGGACCCATCTGCTCTTAGGTAAGCCAACACGTGCAGATGTGGGAGGCAGTTGCTTTTCTCTGTTTTAACAACGAAATGAGAAGACGAATACTGGCAGATGCTAGCATTTCGTATTATCTCGTCAGTACCAATACAATAACAGGGAAATTCTTTTATATATCTTACAGGGCACAGGCAAACCAATCAAATTTATTGTTGTGATCATTGTTATCAGATTACGTCCACGGCAACCGCAGGTTGACAACTAATTGCTTTTGGACACACAAAGCTGGTCTAATTCGGCTTATCGCGACGGCCTCGGCAAATCGTAAAAGGCGTGCATTAGTATGACGTAACAAGATCCGGAAAGCTGATAAGAGATTGACCTGGTGACGAGTCGCCAAGATGTGCCTGCCTATGGAGGACGCTGGCGGCTTACGCGAACACGTATCATCGGAGGTGGATTGGGTAACTTCACGCTGAACCCAGTTTGGTAGGTGTTCCTTCACTCGGGAATCTAAAACCCGTTCGGTCCTGCCGATGTAACTGATACCACAGTCACACACGAATTGGTAGACACAATGGGATTTGGCGCCGACGGGTTCATCTTCCTTTACTGAAGGTAACGGCAACTTTCGGGTTCTGTTGATAATTACCGCCTCCGCAGCACAGTATGTACGCTGAATGGCCGAGACAATCCGTTTGGTTATTCTTTTCGTTGCAGTGTCACCCTTGAATGGGAGCTCAATGTACACCTTCTACTTAGGGGCTGTCAACACCATCTCCTTGGGCGGTCTAACTTGGCTATGTTTGTCTATGAATCGCTTTGGGTAGCCATTCTCCATAAGTGTCTTAGTGATCAGCTCTAACTCTTCAGCCAGGTAGTCGTTGGAGCAGATACGTCTGGCCCGAGTGAATAATGTTTTTACTAGCGCGCGCTTGTGTGCCATCGGTGAGAAGCTAGTGAAGTGTAGATATTGGCCGGACCACGTTGGCTTCCGGTATACAGATCGCTTAATCAGCCCATTATCCCTGTGACTCATGAGAATGTCGAGGAACGGAAGGCGCCCATTCGATTCGAATTCAAAAGTCACAATCAGGTTGTCATGAACATTATTAAGTTGATCTACTAGTTGTTCGATTTGCATCTTTGAGGAACCGAAAACAAGGATATCATCCACGTATCGTTTGTAATACGGCAGCTGAGAAATCTGTCTACTTAGTTTCCTCTCAAGCATCAGCATGAAAAAATCAGCCAGTACGGGTCCCAACGGACTACCCATAGCTACTCCGTCAATTTGGCGATACGTGTTGTGGTCGAATCGGAAAGCGACATTCTCCGTGCAAAGTAACAGGGACTGTCTCAGGAGGTCTGTCGGTATTGGCAGACGGAAATTCTCCTCTTCTATCAGGCGGCAAATGTAATCAACTGTCTCAAGCAAAGGGACATTAGTAAATAACGATTGAACGTCCACTGAACACATAACCTTGTCGGCTAGGCTGATTTGGTCTAGGTCTTCAATTATTTCAAAAGATTCCTTAATGCTGTGCAAATTGTAGTGTTGCCTTAGTGGTGCAAGGATCCGAACTAACCAACGGGCCAATTTGTGCTGCGGGGAATTTACCATGGACAAAATGGGTCTTAGTGGCATGCCCTGCTTGTGAGTTTTTGGTAACCCGTATAGCTGTGGTGTCGAGGAACCGCTCGGCTTCAGGTGCTTGTAGGTGGTTTCATCAATTACACGATGTAGGAGAAGCGTTTCAAGGTGTCGGGTTATACGGGCCTCTACTTCTGTCAGACATTCTATCTTGTTGGTGTGTTGAAACTTGCTTTCATCACTTAAAACGCTTAACATTTTTTGTACGTAATCATTCTTGTTCATGACAACTGCTCCTGAACCTTTGTCCGGTTTTAGTACAACCACTCCCTTATTTCTCAGCTCTCGTAGTGCCTTTAAATGACGGCTTGTAAGCACACACTTTTCATTTACCGGTACCATTAGGACTTCATAAGCAATGTCGGTCAGCTTATTCCTAAACCAACTGACAGCATCAGGACTGGTTGACTGAAGTTCAGCTACTTGGTCGAAAAAATTCTCAAAATGTGCTTCTTATGAAGTCCTCATGGTACCGGTAAATGAAAAGTGTGCGCTTACAAGCCGTCATTTAAAGGCACTACGAGAGCTGAGAAATAAGGGAGTGGTTGTACTAAAACCGGACAAAGGTTCAGGAGCAGTTGTCATGAACAAGAATGATTACGTACAAAAAATGTTAAGCGTTTTAAGTGATGAAAGCAAGTTTCAACACACCAACAAGATAGAATGTCTGACAGAAGTAGAGGCCCGTATAACCCGACACCTTGAAACGCTTCTCCTACATCGTGTAATTGATGAAACCACCTACAAGCACCTGAAGCCGAGCGGTTCCTCGACACCACAGCTATACGGGTTACCAAAAACTCACAAGCAGGGCATGCCACTAAGACCCATTTTGTCCATGGTAAATTCCCCGCAGCACAAATTGGCCCGTTGGTTAGTTCGGATCCTTGCACCACTAAGGCAACACTACAATTTGCACAGCATTAAGGAATCTTTTGAAATAATTGAAGACCTAGACCAAATCAGCCTAGCCGACAAGGTTATGTGTTCAGTGGACGTTCAATCGTTATTTACTAATGTCCCTTTGCTTGAGACAGTTGATTACATTTGCCGCCTGATAGAAGAGGAGAATTTCCGTCTGCCAATACCGACAGACCTCCTGAGACAGTCCCTGTTACTTTGCACGGAGAATGTCGCTTTCCGATTCGACCACAACACGTATCGCCAAATTGACGGAGTAGCTATGGGTAGTCCGTTGGGACCCGTACTGGCTGATTTTTTCATGCTGATGCTTGAGAGGAAACTAAGTAGACAGATTTCTCAGCTGCCGTATTACAAACGATACGTGGATGATATCCTTGTTTTCGGTTCCTCAAAGATGCAAATCGAACAACTAGTAGATCAACTTAATAATGTTCATGACAACCTGATTGTGACTTTTGAATTCGAATCGAATGGGCGCCTTCCGTACCTCGACATTCTCATGAGTCACAGGGATAATGGGCTGATTAAGCGATCTGTATACCGGAAGCCAACGTGGTCCGGCCAATATCTACACTTCACTAGCTTCTCACCGATGGCACACAAGCGCGCGCTAGTAAAAACATTATTCACTCGGGCCAGACGTATCTGCTCCAACGACTACCTGGCTGAAGAGTTAGAGCTGATCACTAAGACACTTATGGAGAATGGCTACCCAAAGCGATTCATAGACAAACATAGCCAAGTTAGACCGCCCAAGGAGATGGTGTTGACAGCCCCTAAGAAGAAGGTGTACATTGAGCTCCCATTCAAGGGTGACACTGCAACGAAAAGAATAACCAAACGGATTGTCTCGGCCATTCAGCGTACATACTGTGCTGCGGAGGCGGTAATTATCAACAGAACCCGAAAGTTGCCGTTACCTTCAGTAAAGGAAGATGAACCCGTCGGCGCCAAATCCCATTGTGTCTACCAATTCGTGTGTGACTGTGGTATCAGTTACATCGGCAGGACCGAACGGGTTTTAGATTCCCGAGTGAAGGAACACCTACCAAACTGGGTTCAGCGTGAAGTTACCCAATCCACCTCCGATGATACGTGTTCGCGTAAGCCGCCAGCGTCCTCCATAGGCAGGCACATCTTGGCGACTCGTCACCAGGTCAATCCCTTATCAGCTTTCCGGATCTTGTTACGTCATACTAATGCACGCCTTTTACGATTTGCCGAGGCCGTCGCGATAAGCCGAATTAGACCAGCTTTGTGTGTCCAAAAGCAATTAGTTGTCAACCTGCGGTTGCCGTGGACGTAATCTGATAACAATGATCACAACAATAAATTTGATTGGTTTGCCTGTGCCCTGTAAGATATATAAAAGAATTTCCCTGTTATTGTATTGGTACTGACGAGATAATACGAAATGCTAGCATCTGCCAGTATTCGTCTTCTCATTTCGTTGTTCAAACTACTGAAGGGGACTAACTGTTTTAAATTTCTCTGTTTTGCCGGTTACTTTCAGAGCCGTATTTACGTAATTCAGGCGATCGACCAGACGCGCAATATGCTCCTCTGATCAGCTAAACACTAAGATATCATCCACATGCCGGTTATACTAGGAAAGAAGCGATATTTTCACACTCAGCTTCTTTTCAATCATTGACATGGAAAAATCTGCTAGCATTGGGCCCAACGGACTACCCATTGCCACCCCATCTATCCAGCGATAGATAATGTTTTGGAATTCGAAACCGATGTTCTCAGTGTCACGCCTGCCCCTCTACCTTTTCTAACTTGTTCCGTTCTCACCCTACCTCTCGTCTTATATATTTTTATGTTGTTGTGTTGGCACTGAAGAGACAATACGAAATGTTGACATCTGCCAGTGTTCGTCATCTTACGGCATTATTCAAATTACTAAAGGGATCTAACTATTTCAAATAGTTAAAATTTGCTGTTCATATGACACGATCGATACCTTCCCTTACTGTTCGGACGGGTAAGGACTGATGAAGCCGCTTGGCGTGAAGCATCTCAGTGATGAAAGGAATTTGTTCATGGACTCCTTCAGGGGTGGTCAAAAGGCCAAGCTGCTCCACAATGGAAATGCGTACCCAATTTTGCCTCTGTTGCATGTCCTCAATATGAAGGTGTTATGAAAGTATGCAACAGATATTCGCTACTCTGAACTAAGATAACTACCGTTAGTACATCTGTGCTGACTTCAAAGTGATTGGTATCCTAATAGGTATGCAATTAGACCTAACACAGTATCGCTGTTTCAGTGTTTATGAGACAGTAAAGCAAATGAACAGCATGGCATCACCGAAAAGTGGTCAATGAGGAAAGAGTATGCAGCCTGGGAAAATGTGCGTAAAGCGTACACCTCATGTGCAACCTGATCATATATATCTACCATCACGCACATCATGCTTGGTTTGATTAAATACTTAGTCAAGTCCATCGATCGAAAAGGTTTTGCGTTCCAGTACCTGAAATATGTGTTTCCGAAGATCATTGATGCAAAGCTCAACGATGGGATGTTTATTGGGACTGGTATTTGCCAACTAATGACAAATAGTGTTTTTGAATATCGGTTGACTTAATTTGAGTTAGAAGCGTGTCGATCATACAAGACAGTAGGTACAGGATTTTTGTGTGGTACGTAGGCAGAGAAGGATATCACAGGATAGCTCATTGCGGACTACCGGGCTGTCGGTGCTTGAATGTCAATTTAGATGAAAATTTTTTTCATAATTATCGACATTTCCTCTGAGAACTTTGGTCTGTTAGTGATAAGCATTGTGAGCGTTTTCAGTGAGACATGTAAGTAATGGAGCAGCGCTAGAGTGGCAACTGCACGCCTTCTATGATGTTCGACTTTTATTGGTTCCTTCAACTTGATAGCGCTGGATCACACAAACGACCATTTTGGCGAAGTCATCATTTGCCAATACCAAGGTGGAGTCGGTATTTAACGGCAAGTGTTGCAGTGATGGTTCAAAAGTAATTGCCACAAGTTCATGCTTTATACAATATGATTCAATGCATTTAAATCTAAATCGTGTTACGTGGCGTTAACAATATGAATAATAATCGTTTGCATGCTAGGTTTCTTCGGAATGCATTTCTACGCGCAGTAGAATGTTTTCTATCAGAAAAGACATCCGCATTTCTGTGATAGAAGATATATTTTCTGTTGTTGCGTAATGCAATCTACGTAATCCAACAACAAACTGAGCATGGCATAATATTCCTTCTTTGGTTCCTCTTCTTCCCAGGTTCTTCTTCTATTGTGTGTACCAATTCCATTTAAACGGCAGCAGCTCGTTTTCAAATAGTAGGTACTAGCACTTCGCTATGTTGAAATCTCTCCTGTTTAAAGATAAGGAACTAATGTTGAGTAAGAAAATTCTTTCCTAGCCAACCTATAGTTTAAGCATCCATCTGTTCCCGGCTGTCCCTCCGAACAATTTGATTAGATGATGCGTCCATGCATGCAATGGTGGCGACACTTGATATTTATTAGCATACTTGTCATTATTATCACTTTTATCAACTCATCCGTTGTATACTTCTGTATTTCCTAGTTAGCTACCGATGGGCAGTCCTAGAAAGTTAACTAATGGAAACTTCGCATTATATAGGTTGACCAATGAAGGGCGGGCTGCTACTACCTTCCGACATTCAATAAAAAGATGCCATGCTCACAAAAGCCGAATTATGAAACAGGCGTGAGGACTTATCCGCTCTGAATATGTGCATGAAATAACTGGTCTACGTGTTAAAGCGTTGATAATTTGCTTGCTACACTGGAACAGGACTACAGGAGGCAGGCATGCTGGGTGAATCTTTTCTTGAAATTATACTGCATGGAAGCAGTTACCCTGGAGACAGTTCCACGTGTGGCCATGTTACGTCAAATGAAAGCGTGGTTATCACTGCCTTAATCATTGTTCCCAACTTCTCAAACATTTTGTAAATTCTACCTGACAATCCGGCCAAACATCTGTTTGAGAACCATTATGATAGCTCGAGAATGTAATTACGTAATGCAATCTCAGAGACAGGTATAAATTATAACATGCAATTGAATTGTACACAGCGGTACAGAGTGATATACCGTTCATTTATTTATCAGAATTTTTGAAAAATCTTACCATTTGTTACTACATACCGTGTTATAAACCGCCGGTTAGAAGTAAAGTTCTACGATGCTATGAATGTTAAGATATCAAAAATCATGTGAAATCTTATCCGCCTAAGTGGGCCTCTCAGCGCGTTTTGAATCCATGTTCCTTTATCATGCAAGCATGTCACTGTGATTTAAACGCCATTGTATTAAACTGTTCCTGTCTTTCTATATAGCTCATTTGGCTTTCGCTAAATGACAGTCCAACGCTTCAAGCACAGTGAACCAATAATAACAACTTCAATGACACGTCAAAAGTGCGGTTCATGCGACACGCGTAGCATCTTAGGCTGCCACAAGTGACCCCTCTCAGCGTACACCTGTCTTGTCTGTTCCATGATTGGCTACTATTTTTGCTGAATTCGTACGGAAGCCTATAGATGGTGAGTTTTCATTCCAGAAGCTCACTCACTCTACGTAAACGGCCAAGGTATATTCGAGACAAAATTACTTGGAAGATGTTTATGGCAACTCTATTTTGCCTTCTAACTTGTTTGCTTGGCGTCTCCAGCGGTGAGTTGGAAATGAAACTTGACCATGACTCTAACAATTCTTCATAACTACAGTTATTCAGCATCAGTTAGCGTTTTGAAATGCAACTTAGAGTAAGCATGAAATATGGTTAATCACTGGTATGTCATTTTTATTAAGACATAGTGACTAAAGTGATTTTGAACAATTAGACCACTTTAGTAATTTGAATAAAGCCGTCAGAAGACGAACACTGACAGATGTCAACATTTCGTATTGTCGCTTCAGTGCCAAGACAATAACATGAAAATACATAAGATGACAGGTAGGGTGAGACCGGAACATGTTAGAACATGGTAGGGGGCAGGCGTGACACCCCTACGCCCAGGGCATCCCTAGGCTTACGAACAACTGTTTGTGCACGCAGAATGCGGGTTTGGTACGCCTGATGGCGACGGCTCTGCGAAATGCAGGAAACGGGCGTTAGCTTGACTTAACACGATTGGGAACATTTTAGCCGGATCAAACTGATGACAGGTGGCTGATAAATGCCTACCTAGGGATGAAGCAGGTCGCTTACATGAACAGATGGTATGAGCGACCGACGACTGTGTGGTTTGACGATGCAACCATTTAGGTACATGTTCCCTTATTTTGCAGTTCAGTGATCTATTGGTATGGCCGATGCAGTGTTTACCACAACTAAAAGTAAATTGGTAAATACAATGTGAGTTGGTGCCAATAGGCTGTCTTTCCGTCATTGGGGTAACAGGTACTCGATTAGTCCGGTTGATAAGAACAGTTTCGGCAGCATAATAATTCCTCTGGACTGGGGAATTTATGCGCTTCGTTGTCCTCATATTGGCAAAATCTCCCTTAAATGGTAGTTCGATGTAGATGTTCTTTTTAGACAATATCGAAACCTACTGTGCCCGCACCCTCGGCTGATAACGTTTGCCGATCAATCTACTCGCATAAGCATTCTGCAACAGCGTTTCCTTGAGCGAATTTATCATCATCCAAACTAACGTTGTGCAAATTTTCCTTGCACGCTTGAATAACGTCTTGACTAATTTGTGCCTGTACCACACTGGGGAGAAGCTGGTAAAGTGCAGGTATTGCCCTTACCAAGTCGGTTTGATGGATCCAACTGCCTTTCGGTAAATCAACACGTACAGATATGGAAGGCAGTTGCTTTTCTCGGTTCCGCTGGCTACTTTTAGATTCGTTTTTACGTTATTCATGCAATTGACCAGATGCCTAATATACTCCTCTGATGAGCTAAACACTGAAATATCATCCACATCCCTCTTATATTATAAAAGAAGCGATATACCTACACTCAAATTTATTTCAATCAATGACATCAAAAAATTTGTTAACACTGGGCCCAATGGACTACATATTGCCACCCCATCTATTAGGCGAAAGAGAATGTTTTGGAATTGGAAACTGATGTTCTTAGTGCATAGCAGTAAGCTGTCCTTTACTAATTCGACTGGCATTGGAAGTTTTCGACCGGAGCAATCTGCTATTTCATACACGTAAGCAACTCTTTATTGTAGCGGAACATTGGTGAAAAGCCATTGTGCATTCAATGTGGACATCACTTTATCGCATAGGATAAACTCATTTAAAGCCTTTGTAAGCTCGGAATTGATTTTGTAATGTTTCAGTCGATGTGCTTTGCCAGGAACCGATGCTATGGTTTCACATAAGCCGGATTTCCGACCATAAGCATACTTTTCGACGTCTGCTTTAATTGTGCGCAATTATCAATAGCAATTTACTTAGCCCGATATTACATTAATTCTCGAGCTGACTGGCGGTAGTTTGAGTAAATGAGAAAGTCAATACACGCCTGGCCATACCGACAGCATTCAAAAACTCATCACATTATTTTATAATGTTCCAGAATTTATTCCTACGTGAAACAACCTCCCTTCATTAGAATTGGATGACCTATTGTCAATTTTGCACCGTATTGCTAACAAACAAATTTGTGTATAAGTCAATTATTATAACTGCTAAACCTTGTTTGTTCGTACTAAACCTGTGATAAAACATCATTTACTTCAGACTTCGTGTCAATTACGGTGGCAGTGGACCGCAGGCCATATTTGGACTTTATGAATCAGACAATTGGATCAACCGTGGAGTCACACTGTGGAAATCAAGTTGGTGGTTTATCATTACACCATAACCTGTCGTATTCGTGATTACATTAGTCTCAATACTTGTTTAGGCGCAATTTACTTCTCATGAGCTTTACAATGCAAAAAGGTTAAAATATTTATGTCCTTTACTAAATACCGCTTTCAAGCCGCCATTTCAAAAGATCTATTTCACATGGCATATGTTGGACAACGCCAACTCAACATTCTCACTTTGAACCACTCAGCGTTCGGTTTTCAAACTGGGTTCAAATGCGGGTTGCAGTCTGCGCCGATGGTTCTATGATCCCCGAACAATGGAACTGATGTGCGTATGTAAAATGGGAGACGTGAAGTACAAGGACACAAAGTTACTGCAAATCGGCGATTCACGAGCCATTCTCGCAATCCCGGAAGATCAATTTGTTGAGCGTGAGTTAAAAAAACATAAGAACGCACTACTTCGTCTCCAAATGGAGTATAATAGATTGTAAAATCAGTACAAACAACCGGTTTCGTTTGTAGAATTCGCATTTGTTAATACCGCCGAATGAAACGAAAATAATTGCAAACCAAATAATTCGAAATGACCCATTAACTTCACTCCCATTGTACATATGGTTAGCGTTCGTCACAATTTATTTATTCTCCCGCTCTGCTTTTTTATCGATTCAAGGTGACATTGTCGGCCAAGGCTCGTTCGGTAAGTCCTAATAACATTTAATACTTCTGATGTTTGTGAGTGATTGAAAAGTATGCGGCACGGCTCAACACCCGCATGCTATCAGTTCACTGGTTTTGAAATTTTGCTCTTATAAAAAACATAACATATTTATCGTTTCTTATTCCTACACCAAACGACTGCACATATTTTCTTTGTGTTAATGATATGTCTTTGCAAATCACGAACATAGATTGTATCATTAAAAAATTTCCATGTACATCATAACAGAATGTCATTAACTGATGTAACGGACAAATCACAAGTCAACCTAATTGGCAGCTTCATTGCAAACTGGGATTTTCTGACCATTACAGAGGTTGTGCAGAATTTCACTGTGCATGATATCGTGAGAAATGGTCAGTAAATTCAGTCAACATTTTGTATCTGCCGCAAGGGCACAACATTCAGATTTTGGAATGTCCCAAATTCTTTCCACCCCATGGGTACAATGTAATTCATAATTGCTTAGGTACGGTGCTTCGAATTTACTCTTAATGCCGCAGTTTTGTCGTACGCATGGACTACTAGTGATTTCTAACGATTGGAGTTTGACTCAGTATGTACGGGTTCGTCCCAATAGTTCACAAGCCATATAGTCTAACACGAAATTCTACAAATTCTACTGGATGGTTTTGCCTCATTATGTAGACATACTCATTTATGCGCACTTAATCAGTCGTTTCTGGAAACCGATGTAATGTCTGCTAGCAGCCTGTGCCAACTAACTCGCAGCTTATGCGACTGAACCTTATGGGACGTTGGTCGACCGATATCAATTAAGATTCTTCGCGTTCAAGGTGGCAAATTTACAGTCACTTACAAATCACACGGGAAATTAATCGTACAGATTAACGCTTTGGACATTACATCTTATTGTGGAGAGTTAGTCCGTAAAATGTGTAATTTAATGTGAAGCACGGGGTGTACACGTGACGTTCACATAAATCTATCAAGACGGTTCTCCCAGAACATAAGCTTTGTCGCGTTATCCTCATAGTACGTTGGATGTGGCCGCTTCCCTGCTAAATTTTGATCGCCTTTGCAGCATACGAATTGGAAATTTTGACGACTTCGGACCATAACGATACTTTACTTTCTCTGGTAAGTAATCTTATCATATTTGCTATTCATATGAAGCAATTGATGATTTATGCACATTTTTCCCGATATTCCATCCACGGTTCAAAAAAGGTGTGCACTTTTATGTTCCTAAAATTTGTGACGCATTACTGGATACACGGACCACGCCTGTTCTTGGTCTTCATAAATAACCTCGCAATGGATCTTCCTTCAAATTTTCTACTATTCGCCTATGATCTAGAGTTATTGCGTACTATCACTACAGATGAGCAGCAAGCAGCTCTGCAAACTTATCTGGATAGAGCTTGCACTTGATCCATTGAGAACATCACCCAGTTCAAAGCCACCGAAAACATCATAACCATTCACTCAAAGAGCACTCACATAAACTACTGGGGCTGAAAATTTTGTAGCGCGTTTCTGATACGAGAGACACCAGGGTGAGCGTGCAACAAAACCCTCGCTCTTTAAAAGCAGTCCGGAAGGCCCCAAAGAAAAGAAATTGTTGCCTTGACCTTCTGCATGGTAAATTCGGAAAATTCGCCGCCCTAAACCTTCCGCAAAGTTTTGGCGTGTACGGCAGTAAGCACTTAGAATACACTATCCAAGCGTGGCAACGGCGGCAGGAGCAGTACCCAACCGCGTTTCGAGTGTGCTATTCACTTGGCGAAGAAAGGTCAACCGTTTTGTCACCCCTTCCCTGTACTGTCGGACGGAATACTCTATGTGCGTATAGAAGGCATCATCGCCCACTACGGGGTAATCTCATATTGGTGCATCAGATAATAAAATACCATAAGCGCACTTAACACCATCTCTGAAACCTAGGCAAAGCAAATATCTGTGAGGCCAACGGTTTAAACTGACCACGATTTTATCGGAATGACACGTCGACGAAACTTTCTCCCTTCCGCTGCCCCAGCCATGAAACTATCTTGCAGTGCATGTAATTAGTGTCCAACACTATCATTATTCAAAAGTCAACTTGATGACATGTCGATATTTGTGCTCTATATGATACCCTAAGTGAATTTCAACTGATATATTGGTGCGAGGAAAGGTTGCACTAAAGTACTGCCTAGGAACTCAAGGGAGAAATGCTCACATCGGTTCTAATAGACAGGTTTTGGTGTGCCATATATTTTTCGAGTTTTCTCAGACATCAAATATTCTACATGTAATTTCCACCCTAAACATTATACTAGATCTGCTGAGTATCTAATTTCGTGCTCAAAAGCATTAGTCGATTGCTACATTAATTCGCCGTCAAACATCCTTTGCTCTTAAATTGTATACACTGAGTTCCTCTCTAATGAGCTTGCATGTTTTGTGAATTGTCTTCCTTTAGATAACGTCAGGTTGCAGATGGAAAATCTCTGATACACATTTCCCTTTTCCTATCTCTTATCCAGTTCCCCCACAAAAAAACAAATGGTATCGACTTGATATCCAAGAAATGCGACTCAATAGAAAACCAGACCTATATTGAATTTTGTCACACAGTGCATGGTAATAGAGAGATGGTTACGTGGGATTATCCAGAAAACTGGATCGGACCGGTGCGATATCTCAGAAACATGGCCTACGATCCGATTACGACTATTGTCCAAGTTGCTGGAATCTATTGGCCGAAGAAGCAGTGTTAGTGATCCGTTATTTTTGAAGCATGTAACGTTATCAAAGTGAAGAATAAGTGTATTATTAAAAGAGTGAAAGTTACTAAAATTTTAAAGATTTACTACTATAAGTTAATCAGAAATTAAACTGCTGATGAGAACGTACTCAAGACTGAGCAGGTGAGGTTAACCCCCTAACGTTTGGAATAAGTGAATAAGTGATTGAGTAATATGGCTTTTACTTTGTCTAGCAATATGCAGCACAAAGCATTTCCTCTCAGAAAATTATGCATGTATGTTGACAATCTTCTTTATACTGATCCCCTTATGTAACAGCTGGTAACAGCGCGCCGCTTCGTGAGTCTGCATTGTTTTGATTGCTAAAGTCATTTTTTGTTTATTCGATATCATCACATTATAAATGCTTTGACGCTTCCAACAAATATCAGGCACAGCTGCGAACACTCAAAACAAAGTCATTTCCATATGTTGGCTAACATATGTTCTCTTGATTGATGTTATTTAGGAGAACGTTAACTGCACTTTAGAAGTATAGGTGTGCGTGTGTGTAATCGCGACATACCGAATCAATCTTTTGAACGTTATATAATCTAATGTGTTTATTATTATTATTTTCTCAAGACGTGGACACGGTCATGACAGTCGAGGATAGCAAGGCCGATGTTTGTGCGATTTTTTTCGAAAAGGCAAGTACACAATTTCCTAAGTGCTCAATTAGGCGAAGTTGTTATCTATCTGCCTGAGCAAAAATAAGACTGCAATGCATCTTGTATTTCGCAAACCAGGGTCCATCATCAATGTACTTGAATAGATATTCAGTGTCTTTGCGGGAACTTTTAGGAGTGTTGAATCTTCAGATGAAAATGCATCAGAAATGTACTATTTGCCAGTGGAATCCTAGGTTGATTAATTTGTTTAGATATCAATATGCAATAAAAAAAACCACGTATATAATTGCTAGCAAATTTCATATGACAGTGGCGCATCATACATGAATTGATCATGTGCCTCCAAGACCCTGATCACAATTTGGTTTCAACAGGTAGTTTAAGACATTCTAAGTGGTACTGCGTTGCATGCTTAAGCTAATCTCCTCCTACTCCAGGTATAAAATGATTTCTTCTGGCCGCTACATGTGCATCCGAGTTTTAGGTCATTGCTGCTTGTGTAACTGATTAGTGGTTGGAAACGACAAGATGAGATATCCCTGTATAGCTGCTTGCTATATCATTTAGCTAGAAAGATGCGTTATGTTGGATTGCTCTGGATATATTTTATTTTAGCAACTTGCTTGTCCTGGAATTTCTCAAATTCCGACACCGTCTTTTAATCAACTTCGTGCTGCGGCAAATCGTAAAAGACATTCACCACTCTCAGTTCAAAACAGAGTTGGTGAGCGACCAGCTTCAAATCCGGTACTACAAGCTTGTACCTTTGTCCTCGTGTGTTGCTTCGTGTGCACTGATGTAGCAACGGCCTCAACATGGGGTATGCAACGAGATGTAATAACCTGTGCGTCATGATGAAGTCAATCCGTAGTCGATAAGAAGCTAGGGTGTAAAGTCCTAGTTTCTTACACCGGTCTTTCTACGGCGCACATGGTAAATTCGGAATCAGCCTGGTTGCCGCATGTTGCATTCACTCAATATTCTATCACGTCCCGGATGATGGGACAATAAGCGAGATAGCCATACTCTACCATCAGTCTATTATTGAGACAAAGATGCAAGTGGTAATCGCTTCGGATCAAGTGTTAAAGCTGCGCCTGAGCACCCACAGCATATGAATGCTGTCGATTCAGTTTCACTCCTTTAGATTGATGGATATGAAATAACAAATGATTCGAACAGGTCTAAACTGCAAGGTCTAATCCATAGATGTTTAGTATGTGTCTTTGTTTAAAGGGATTCATGAGTGAGTCTACATATCGATCCTATTCTTCTAGATTGGGTATTCGTGGTTTTCGAAACTGATAGCTAGGCAACTAAATCTACCAGCCCGTCAGACTTCGTCTACATACATAAACCAAAGGAGGATTAGATGCGCTTGACCATATATGAAGGTAACTACACTCATACCACGTTAGCTAAACTGCGTTGCAAAATAGGTTCCACATTTTACTAACAAGCTTCTGTAAAGTTATGTGAAACGATCTCAATCTGTGCGCTTCAACGTTTGTACTCAGCTATTTCATGTGCAAATCATTAACCCTTGGTTGTTCATATGACATACACGACGATAATTGAGGCAACGACCAATTTCCATCCTACAATACCTTATCAAATCTCCTATACCGATTCATTCCTATCACTAAGGATTGCTTATGGGGCAATAATTGCGTAAATATCAGAAATGTTACTTATCATCCACTTTTAGTTAACAGAAGACAAATGTCGCACATGATATTTTATTCGTCTAACTGAAAAATATTATGTTTCTTAAATTCACCAACACAGATATCTAACGCTCATTGGAAAGTGAGTAAATAAGGGGCACTAACCTTAAGCCCGGAATATGTTAACTGGGATGCCAATGTCTACAAATATGTGACAAATATGCCTATTTGCTTCAAATAACTAGGATGCCTAACTAATAAACCTTCCTTTAATTGTAAACATTAGTTCTAAGCAACACACAATATACTTCACGTTGATCAAGCTAATCGGTAATGGCATTTGTATTCCAGCGGTTCATGAAATGTCGTGTGGAATTCATTGAAGGATTGGTCATAAATCCTACGAAATTCCTAGTAAAACTGAACTTGCAGATGCCAGCACAAATGTGCGAGAACTCGATAACGGAATTGGCGAACCTGAAGCTAGCAAAAAGCTTGAAGCCGCCTAACGAAAACTGCATGTTTCCTGCACATTTGCGACAAGAAGCTGCCTTCTATGGTATGCACAACGATTTAATTTTAGCGTTAACTAACCGCCCCATTATCCTAACAATAGATTTTAATCTAAGAAA
Source organism: Dicrocoelium dendriticum (assembly GCA_944474145.2). NCBI lineage: Eukaryota > Metazoa > Platyhelminthes > Trematoda > Plagiorchiida > Dicrocoeliidae > Dicrocoelium > Dicrocoelium dendriticum. The sequence goes on from OX104066.1 coordinate 7,891,236, forward strand.
CCTGTTTTACAACACTTGTCTCGCATGTTGCATTTGAGTAATTATACTGAGGGGAATATCTTAAGAAGGGAGCGCACGTACTCTGCTTGTATTATGCATCTAAGGAGCTCTAGTTTTCCCTATTCTGTTGCATGATATTAGATAATAGACCAAGTGGTTTACTGGTGCTCATAAAATGGTCAGTCGAAGCAGCAACCCATAATACCTTTGTGTAAGGAACAGGAGAACCAATGATGGTGGGGGCACGTACTATACGTTGTCACTGCGACGCTACTCTTATACAGAACCGATGGCTATATATATATTTTTATATGTTTATGTATGTGTATATATATAAGCTTGTCTAATAGTGAGTATTAGAAGGCTTAATGTGATTTCGATAATTTTCATCCCAGTTAAACTCATTCATACTGCGTCCAACTTTCTGGACAAATTTAGGCAGTCGTTTCTTGTGCAAGTTTTATAATTTAGGGTTATAGGCTAGTACGCTCGTTTATGCTAGCATTGTTAAATATTCAGTATCTCTCACTTGCACCGTCATACAAGCCCATTTGAGGAAAATTAAAATGGCTTTAGATGTTTGTATGCATACGTAAGTAACCAAAGTACAAAGCTTATTTTTTAAGCATCTTCCTTTAGGTAGCCCTGTAGCTTGCAACATTAAAAGGTTTTGAATTATGGGTGACTTCGTATATCGATCGTCGCATGGTCGTTCATCAAAATCTGTGCGTGTAATCTGTGTTCAACAGTGCCTCCTCACGCGCCTCTGACTGGAAAACCCTTCGGTGAGTCAAACCACAGGTCGGTAGAATGAGGCATTTAAAAAATTGAGCAAAGTTAATGCAATCAAGTTTTATTCAATCGTCATTATATTAATGCGCTAAATAGCTTTTACCAAAAACATGCCGGCGTTTTGTATAGTGCATGTTAATTGTTAAATAGTATGGGGAAGTTATGGTGTTTTTAGAAGATTCATCGCACCTCATCTCAGCCAGGCTCCCACCACAAATCCAGGAGGGGGCTAGACGGTTGTTCCGTCCTATTGGGACACGTCAGTAGCACGCAACCGCAGAATACGGCGAAATTCGATCTCAAGACCTTAGGCTTTAGAATCAGCGACTTATGCTACTGAGCCGTGGGTTAGAGCAGCGGATCGCCGTGATTGATTTATCATGTCAGCTTGGATTGCACTTCGTTTGGTAGCGGAGGGCAATTGAAATCGTATCTCCAGAGGCTAGACTTGAGCACTGCAATTTCACGATCTATGCCGCCGGCAGGATTAGGCGACTGGGCGACACTGACGACTTCCAAAATTACGAAGTGATCGTCCAGCGTTTTCCTGGATTTGTAGTGGCAATCTGGCTGTGTCTAGCTGAGAGAAATCTCCAAATCCTGTTTTTTGCCACCATTGACGGCCTCATTATTCTAACAACTGCAACCAGTTTGCAGTCGCTAAACATATCATGAACCCTTGTCTCTTTGCAACAGAATTTACGGTGATCGGTACGAAGCGGTATATCCAGAGAAGTTACCAACTGTTAAACGACGAAGACATTTGCCCCAGAGTAAGTGTTGTCTATAAATGGCCAAAGCTTTGACGTCATCATAGCTTGACTTCCAATTACTTAGAGTGCATGCAATGAAGCCGCTCTCTTCGTTGTACTATGCGTTCCTGGGAAAAGGATGTGCATTGCGTATCCATTTTGCTTATCTTCAGCTCATTATCAAATCCAAAGGAATAATAGCAAATTGCACTAACATCAAATCTGAAAATGAATACTTTATTGCTTCTGTGCAAACCGGCCGAACTGAAGTCTCTGTTTACGAAGCACAACTTCAGCTTATGGTCCAGCTGAACAGAAGGCCTCCAAATAGGTGCTCGTTCAACGTGGTGCCCAAGACGATCTCCAAACATTATTAGAAAAAATACGGAAACATACTTTGCTAAAAAAACAACCGCTTACACGAACAGGTGTTAAAAGAACTATTTGTGATCAAACTTTTAATCCTTAAGGCGTTGCTCGCATTTTCTTATAAATATAACCATTACTTTTACCGTTAATATGTATTAAAAACATTAGCTGTGAATGCTTGATGAAAATGAAGCTCATATATACAACTATTTTACTGATCACGTTATTGTTGAAAAGCAACGGTGGTTTATTCGAGACAACATTTTGCAACGAATGCTGCTGCGTTTTGATTTCGAATTCGACAGAGCAATAACATGTAGGCAACTATTTTAATCAATCATTTAATTTCTACACACGAGGTGGTCGAACTTTAACGACGTTCCCCTGCAGCTGGATCTACCACTTGCATTACTTGACGCCAATTACTGTTGTATACTTCTCCAACTCTGATTTACAGACGTTATCCATTAGATCGACTTTTGGAATATTTGTAACATATAACATCGTTGCTTCCGTCACCGCAATTTCTGCAGGAATTTTAGCCAAATTTAGGCGCACCTCACCTTCGATTCCATGATCTGCAATCAAGATTAGAACGTGTGAGGCTCACTTTAATCATGTCCTGGTAACGTAACTTTGGTTTCCCAGCATGCCGCTTCCCTATACTCAGCTGACCGTATAAAAGTTGTTTCGGTATTCGCGTCGAATCCATACGGCTCACATGACCGAGCCATCTCAGGTGTCGCAGTAAAAGTATGCCGTCCACTGCATACATCCCACTTCGGCGCAACACTTCCGTGTCTGCAACTCTGGCGCCCCAGCCGATCCGCAAAATTCGTCGCACACACTGCTGATGGAACCGCTCGAGATATCGCACATCCCGACGGTACATCGTCCACGTTTCACTGCCGTATAGAAGAACGGACAGTACCATGGATTTGTACACCATCAGCTTCGTGCCAATGCTAAGCTGATGGTGTACAAATCCATGGTACTGTCCGTTCTTCTATACGGCAGTGAAACGTGGACGATGTACCGTCGGGATGTGCGATATCTCGAGCGGTTCCATCAGCAGTGTCTGCGACGAATTTTGCGGATCGGCTGGGGCGCCAGAGTTGCAGACACGGAAGTGTTGCGCCGAAGTGGGATGTATGCAGTGGACGGCATACTTTTACTGCGACACCTGAGATGGCTCGGTCATGTGAGCCGTATGGATTCGACGCGAATACCGAAACAACTTTTATACGGTCAGCTGAGTATAGGGAAGCGGCATGCTGGGAAACCCAAGTTACGTTACCAGGACATGATTAAAGTGAGCCTCACACGTTCTAATCTTGATTGCAGATCATGGGAATCGAAGGCGGTTGATCGTGGTGCATGGCGCGATCTAATCACGAAGGCAGTTGCTGAGGTGCGGGAGAAAGCCCTCATGCATGCAGAGAAGAAGCGGCAAGTGCGGAAGCGGCAAGCACCGATGAATTGTACTCCATCGACATCGAGCGCATTGTGCTGTAGAACATGCGGTCGCGAGTGCCTTAGTCAGGCAGGCCTAGTGAGCCATGAGAGAGGTCACTCGGGACCACTGCCGAAGCGACGACGGGTCCCGCAGTGAACGTAGGCAGCACCGGCGCAGCGTTTGTAGGCACGCTAAATTCGATTTACTAACCGCGTGCTTGCATGCTAAGTCCCTTTATTTCAGGTGGTGGGTTTACAGATTTTACCTTAATGATTTTCTTTCTCATATAAATATCTCCCTGTACTTTATTCCATTAACTTGCGCACATCGCTTTAGCCAATTGTACTCGATTTCCATAACATTTTTGTGTTCGTGGCATTCCGTGTACTATACTTCCGGACCTCGTGCACTTAGCTAGGATTTGTTTGTAAACAACTTATTACGTATGCTATTTAGTTAAGGGTTATGTCACCGTTTCCTTATGCATTAATCGAGTTTTTCTCTTTTTCTTTCTCCCCCTCTCAAGTGTTTTGCTGTTGTTTGATATCCCCGGTGTGTTTGCGCTTGATGGGCATGTTGACAAGGTGCCACACCTGTCTATTACCCACTACCTCGTCCATACTGGCTCCAGGAGACAGTTGGTCGTTGCTGGAGGGGACGGGGTGCACGGTTCTTGTGGCCGCGTTAGGCTCGAAGAGTGGGTCCATGTACTCAGTATGGAGCGGACTACGGTCCAGCCACCGCCTTGTGTGCGGTTGATTCCCCAAACACAGTGTGCTTGTGTTTGCCTGTGAAGGAGTGTGGGCCGGCTCAGTTGATGAAACGTGGTTCCCATCCGCATGCCTCCCGGTCTTATTCCTTCGGGTTTACACTGGATATGGGGTATGTGGTTGGAGCTGTGGGTGGTGCAGCGCAAGCCATCCATGGTCCCTCTGTAGGCGCAGGCGTCCTGTGGCTTGCCACAGTGACAGGCAAATCCGAAACCGGATGCCGCCAACCATATATATATATGCGTATGTATGGTTGCGATTTCGCAATATCCGGTAAGTCATAATTAAATCCTGCGCAATTACTGATGCTGCCGCTGAAAAACCTACGTCCATACGACAACTTATACAGATCCTTGACATTTTGGTGTGCTTGTGTTTGGGTATCTCCCAGGCGGTACGATCTCAGCCATGGCCGTCAGACTTGTATGGTGTATTCCACATGTGACCGTACATAGGAGCCGCGAATTTGTGGATAAACCGATGGTTCGAATCTTCCAAATGCACGATCCATGAGGCCCACGTGTTGGATACCCCGCCTTGACGCCGTTTCAGCCTGATTCAAAACTCCAAACTCGAGCTACGTCAAATACTTTGCTTCTTCTCGCCAGAAGACGTTTGAGAATCCTGGTTGCCGAGTTTGTAGGATAGCACCAACTTGAGCCGTAGGTACAGCGCTCTACATTTGTCGAAATTTAATTAAAGTTGCTTCTGAATCGACCACGCATGTACCCTGTCTAGATCAGCCTCACGTACTGTGACAACATAGGTTTTACTGATCGCCGTCGGCATAACGCAGGCAGTTCGAGCTTACGATGTGTTTGACGTTGCTCATATACATCAAAAATAATCTCGGTTCATGTGTCGATCAATTTGGTATTCCGCAGAAATAATGGGTTACATAACCTTTATAAGAACCGGTATTAAGATTTTGTGGCAGTTCTTGGCTGTGTTAGAACGACTATCCCCTTGTGAACAGGAGTAATCATCCCGGGTTTCTACATGTTGGGCACGTACCTTTGGTCAAAACCGTTTTGGAAAAATCGAGCCAAGGCTCCAGTAAACGCTCTCCTACAGCCACTAGCGAGTTGGTGTGAAAATTCTCAAAACCAGGAGAGCTATGCTTGCGAATATTTAACAGCAATTTTAGTACGATTTCTGCCGTGATATATATGTGAGTTAGTTTTAGGGGTAGAACAACCATCGTCATTGGGTTAAGTGGCCAGTGATCGCAATGAAATGTTGTAGCCTATTGTAGGCGTAGGGCTTTCGCCTTCTCTTTCGGCATCCGTGTGTGCATCTCCGCCGCTTAAGGAGGAGGAAATCCCCGTTTCAGCATACTCAGACTGTTGACGCGTTGATACAGAAGCATATACGTTGAGGCCAAACCTATTGCTATCTTCTGCTGGTACACCATTCTATTCTCGCAAACAAGCAGAGTACAGTGGTTAAGTTGGGTCGCATTATTCAGCCAGTTTTCGGTGCTCAGGGAGAGTTTGTAAATTTACCAGCCTGAGTTTCGCACCGCTGCAAACTTACGTGTCCTGCTTCGCAGAAACGAAACCACATTTCTCGGGTCGAAAGGTCTTAGTCGCTGGCGCTTCAGCAACCAGAGAATAAACCTGGCTTACGAAATGTCCCCATGCAAAGCTGATGCCTTATATACCAGAACGGTCGTTGGCTGTCTCACCTAGTCGAGCTAATAGGTTGTCGCACTTATTCGTTAATGATGCGTCGATTAATTCCACAGGGTATGCTACATAGCAAAAGTACTCGATGAATAGGACTACAAGCTCGCTGCGGCTTAATGGGATGTCGATGTTTACCCTCTCTACCATTAGTTCTTCACTGGTGAATACCTGATTAAGTATCGAAGGATTATCAGTTTCTCCATTTGCTCCATTTCATCTTGTTAGTGTGAAGTTTTTACACCATGTCACCACCATCTGCTCTCATTTCTAGTTCGCTACCCCATTACTGAACGTGACCACATATATAAATACCATTATTTCATTCTAAGCTAGTGCTAAGTGAGAGATCTAAGATATAGATACTGAGCTCTCCATTTCTATCTAATCCCTTTTGGAATTGGTGCAAGTCGCAATAACAAAGTACACGCCCGAAGTGGATATGGCCCATTCGGAAGTCCGTTGTGACCTACGAGTAAACACTTTTGAGTCTCGTTCCGTTTTTCTTTAACTGTCGAACAGCGTACCATTCGAATTAGTTAGGGATGAGTGCACACGAAACCAGACAATACAGCGGCAAAATCGACGCATTTTGGTTCTTCCTGTTGTGCAAATCCATCCCTGTTGTTAGTTACGTAATTTTCCTAAAGAAAAATTGTGAAAAGTTGGTGGAAACAGTTGAGCAACTGGTGAACGCTAGCAACTCATCTGTGAAAATAAACAGTGTCATACTTGCCTCTGAAAGGAAAACTAGAAAATCCCCGTTTAGGCCAAAGAAGAGGGCCAGGTGTCCCAACCTCATCACGGCGTCTCACTATCATGACTCCACTAAGTGAAAAAGTCGTTCATAACCCTCTCGCTTCTAATTTCTTCAAGGGGGTGATAACTAGTTCTTCAGTTGACATAATGGAAACACAAAACTCCAACAAGCCCACGGTAAAGAATAACCGGACATCTTACGCAGCGGTTGCTTCTAAGAAAACTCCGTTCAAGACAACTGCGACTCCAATTACCAGAGAGGGCAAAACCTCGCCTCAATGTGGATCGTTGTCGTCATTGCAAACAGCAAATCTACAAAAAGCAAAAGAACCTAGTGCCCTTAAATCACGAACCACTAGGCGGAATCATGTTGCCTTAAGTCGTGTGTGCACTAACGTTCCTGAATCCAAATACGACACAATAAGAGGTAAACTGATCGACGATCGTAGTTAGTGGAATTCCATCTGTAGTGTCATCAGCATGCGCGCTGAACCCACTACGCTGTGAAGCATCGCACGGCACCCAAACTCCTTACACTATGATGAGCCTAGACTACTTCGAGTCACATTACATTCCACGGACGAAACGGAATCCAATCTGCTCTCTGCGAATGGACGCAACCGATCATCGAACGGAATTTGTATTTTACTGTATGTTCCGTGGAAAGAACATCCAAAGGATATGAGCAATCAACAGGCAAAGTAGAAAACACTAGCTGAAAACCGTTATTATTCATGAGATCCTAGAGACTTAAGCTACATCTTAAGAAGCTCAGGCACATGACTTGGAGCAATGTCGATTTATTCCGGAGGCACTGTCTTTGGACAATGTCATTGCTACATACTTGACAAGGATTTTCTTGTCACTAAATTACAAAGGGTGTAGTCCTAGTTTGCTGAAATTGGTCGTACCTTCTGATCTCAATTTACTGACAATTCTAGAGAACTGGGGTAACGTTTGGAACGTGCTATCAACAGAAATTCGACTAAAAGCAGCAGCTTTACGACTAGAGGCTACTGCTTACTCAATGGAGAGAACCATCTCAGTGGGAAGAACGGTTATTGCAGAGTACACCACAGAGACTGGTATGACAGCCGTCATAGCATCCGGCGAGACACTGCAGGAGGCGAGTGACCATCAGGACCAACATGAACCTGATTGCATGGTGCAGATAGTTATTCCAAGGCATTCTCGTGAGCCTAAGAATCTTCAAAAATAATAGTAGCAGCCGACTTCAAGGGGGTCCGCTAAGTCTCCAACCTGTTGTAAACTTCCACAACCAACATTCTAACCTATGAATCACTCTCCTGTTTTTATGCCAACGCGCATGCTCTTTAAGCAATCTGCAGGAGCTTCGCCCGAGTCAAGCCTCGCTATCACGAGAACTCGTTTTGATAACCGAGACCTGGTTGAATGAAGCGATTACTAATGCAGAAATCGCACTACCTGGGATGTCTATACTATGTGTCGATCGAATAACTAGAGGAGGTGAAGTATTATTTTATTATCGCAGCGAATTACACCTTGATCTCATTGATGACCCAGAGTTTCAGATTGTAGATGCGCTTTGGTGGTGTTCTCATCTAAGCCGTGGGAACGCATTTTTGTTTGGTGTGGTCTATCGCCCTCCGCCGGCTATTTCGGAAATGGACACCGCCTACCTTATCCAATGAAGACCAATCTCTCGCCGTCGTACAGCCACATTCTCCTGGTTGGTGACTTCAATGTACATTCCATAGAAACCCCAGCCTGTATCAACGAGCACTTCAAAATGGAAGTACAGTTGATAATTAGTGGACTACCACTCCACACTCACATAATGTCTCCCACATTGTACAGCACGGTAAACAAGCCGGGTGTCCTGGATCTCGTAATAACAAATGAAGAGCTTATGATCGAAACGGTATCGATAGAGACTCATTTAGGCCATAGCGACCATGCAACGCTTATATTCAATTACATTTGTTGTGCAGAGTATTCCGCAGAAAAAATGCAGTGTTGTGTCAGCTCATTGCGGATTACAGCGCCATAATCCATCTTATAAATGCTACAAACTGTGCCTTTCTAGCAGAACGATCCCCCGATGTTGCCCGGTCTGATTTTGCTTACCAATTCCGCATATTAGTAACTAGTGCTTCTAGGTAAATGCCTTTATCAGCGAAGACAGTAAAATCGCTTATAAGCAGCAGCACACGGGAGTGCATCATCACGACGAATTTACTTTGGCAAAGATACAAGGAGTCACCGAGTAGCGTAATTGGGGAAGCCTACGCTATCCAAAGGAATCACTTCGTAAATGTGGTACGTGAAGCTGAACTACAGCACCAACAGAATCTAGCTGAGAAATACCTTTCTAACCCCAAGCTCTTGAACAGACACGTAAACAAGCTCCGCAAAGTGCAGCGAGGAATTCCTGCCTTGCACACATTAGGTGGACTCGCATAAACCGTAAGCGAGGCGGCCAAAGCCCTATGTCAACAATTCACACCGAACTTCCAGAGCACGAAATTGCCGCATACACTGTTCCCGCACGTTATACAACCATTAGGACTGAGCCACATTGTGTTCACGAGTGCGGTTGTTATGAAAAGCGAATTGCCCTGCGCAGGCGTACCTCTCCCGGCGTCGATAATATTCGTCAAAAGGCGTTGAAATTGGTTGTAGTAAACCTGGCGGACCCACTCTGCAGGTTCTTTCAACGGTGCCTACATGAGATGCGGTTGCCAACAATGTGGAAGCAGGGCATCCTCACTCCCATCCATAAGGGGGAAGTCGTACAGATCCGGCCACTATCGCCCGATAACACTGCTTCCGGTGCTCTTCAGAATCATGGATTGTTGCTGAAGTGCTCATGAACTACTTGGAACAACGCAATATCATAGCACAAAGACAACATGGATTTCGCAAGAACGAATCTTGCACTTCAAACTTGCTACTTGCTAGGTCCGTTTGGACTAAGACCGTTGACAGCAGCGTAGGAGTAGATGCAGTATGCCTGGAATACTCAAAGGCTAAGGACCGTCTGACCCACCGTATCCTCCTTCACAATCTGCAGTGTTTTGAAATTATTGACAGATTCACCGGTTGGTGAGGTAAATTCTTGCTTCAATGACTTCTGAACGAAAGAATTCGCGGCATCATGTCTGGCGCAATAGACGTCAAGTGCGGAGCGCCTCATGTCTCAGTGCTTGGTCCACGACTATTCCTGATTTACATAAACGATCTCGCAACACTAATCACCTCCAACTCCTTACTCCTTGCTGATGATCTCATGATATGGAGAGCCATTAGAACAACCAGCGACAATGCAGCACTTCAGGATGCTACTGACAGGGTCTATGAAGGTCGACGCAGAACCTGCTTCAGTTCAACGCTACAAAACGCAAGGTGTTGAGCATACGCTATTAAGCTAGTTGCAAATACAGACTTGGGGATCAAATATCGCAGCGCACTTCAGTGGAATGTGATCTAGGCGTGATAGTGCAGAAAGATCTGGGCTGTTCCCATCAGGCCGAGAGAGTCTCCAAAAAATCTAGCCAACACCTTGGCCTTTTGCGGAGGGCTTTCGAGCGCTTTGATCCTTCCAACTCAGATGCTCAACATTTACATTCAGCCTCATTCTGATTACGCCATCCACGCCTGGCAGCCATGGCAAAATTAAGACCTTACCGCTCTTGAACTGTCACAACGATGGGCGACAAATAATGTAAGGGGCCTGTTCCATCGACCTTACCGATTGAAGCTGAAAACCCGTTGGGGTCTACGGTGGACAATATCGACCCCTGCATGACGACTTGTTAATGATTTATATGATACTGAGGAATCCAAACCATTCTTGTAGTCACCTCTTAAATCTGAGTCGAAATACCACACTCAGAGGACACCAGATAAAGCTGGCCACACAGTACATCCGGTTGGAATACCGCCGGTATTTCTTTTCCCTTCCTGTGTGCCAACTCCTGAACGCTCTTCTCACATACGATGTTTCTTCCCCCACGCTAGCGGTATTCAAAAGACGTCTGGATGTTTCGCTTATCCACTTACATAACTGTGTCTAATCAATGATGTATTTGTCTATCAAACGTGAACAAGAGTGCTCATTTTTAGCTTTTGTGCATTACTGCTTGCACACTGCTGGTGTGGAATATCGTTCGGATATACTACAACTACATTCAGCAATTACGTCAATCAAAGAAAGTGGCGCAGTAGTGAGCGTTGTTTTTTTGTTCTTAAGACATATATTCCCCATATTATTTCCCCATATTACTCTACAGTAACAATTCAATACACCTTCTAAAATGTATGTATAAAGAAGGACAGCTTTATCTCTTGATGCTGTCCACTAGTCGCTCATGAATATTGTGAATTTGTGTCGACCGATGAGAGGTTGGCACCCAGTCGTTTCTTGTGTAAATTGCTAAGTCTCGATAAGAATGCTATCTGTTTTTAGTCTCACTTTCACCTGCGGTATATACTCCATCGGTAGCCCTCTCGAAATCTACGAGTCTTAGGGCACCCTGTTCGGAATCGGTGTTTTGGTTACATCAATTCACGGGTGGTGTTGTTTCCGCGATAACAGCGAGTGGCTACGACACTGTAACTGCTGTCTTCTGTCGCTGTTCCGATGGAAGTGTGTTGCGTAGTAGTCGCCAGCTTTGGAGTACATTCACTTCCGTCTGTTTAGACTGCAATGTTACTTTCAGTATCCTCAGTCCACTGTAGTTTGGTGACACCTGCAACCGTATACTCGACTAAAGTATACCGTCACACGCACAGAGAGCCTCAAGGGTAGAACGATATCCTACAAGGTCATGAGCGTGGGTTTCTTCGTTGCTGCTTGTTGTTAGCTCGGGCACGACATGAACAAAAATAATTCTTTTGCTACTCTTCGTGTAGGGGTCGCTTGAGTAATTTTAGTCGCGATGGCGTTCGTTCAATGGAACATCAGGAAATTTGAATATTCCTCTGTTTTCAGTCCGCACGAGGTATGCCAACCAAAGTACCGTCTCGACAACATCTATTGCTTCCAACTGTATAGAACGAACTACTTGGGAACGTCATGCATGGTGCAACTACGAGCGGTCTTTGACCTATTCGACATACTAGAGAGTCGGCTAATGACCGACTCTACAACTATAGGCACTATCTTCAGTATTCACTCAAACTTCACTGATTCAATTTTGGTTACAGAGAAGCTGTCCTGCTTGTACATTAACCCACCTGGCCTTATTAGCAATTTGGCTCAACTGCGTCATTGTCAGGCTTGGGATACTCGAGTTATCATAATGACAACCGAAATGTAGCCGACCGTGAGGTTAGCGAGGTTGACATCAGTTCACCCTACAAAATACTGCTCCGAAAGTTTGGAATGTTAAGGGAAGAGGAGTGACTGTTTATTGCAAAAGTCATTATTGTGAACATAGACGATCAACAAAAATTTTCTTTTAACTGATCACCGTGAGGAAGTATCGCAATCTCTCGCCCGCCTCTTATATTTTTTGCTTTGTTTGTGTTTCGCGGTTTCTTTATTATTTTGTTCTGCATAGCACCCCATCTTCTCTAAACTGAATTGCAGTTATGTGATTTGTAATACTATTAATAATTCTGTTACGGATGGAAAATTGGTAGGCACTCTAAGGAAATAAATTCCTTCCATCAAACTTCAGGTTTGGGAGTCTGGTGGACATTATATGCATTCTTCTGTAATACTGAACACTTGGTACCAGACACGTGTTGTTTTCTCCCTAATGTATTTCCTCAAAATAGAATATACCCAAAATTTTGCACTAATTTCCTCCACTAACTGGCACTTCACTTGATCGGTTATCTTATTTGAACTATAAAAACCAAAGAGAAACCACGAAATCCATGTTTGCTCCGCAGTAGCACATACCGACGTATTCCTATCTCGGACTCAAATTATTCAAGCTCATCACATAACCAGATGCCTATCTTAGAACCTGTATCACGTTAATCACTGTGAGGTGCATAAGTATGATGAAAAGGTTTTGAATATTAGGGAGAACAGACGAATGCAATGCAATTTAACGTGCCATAACTATTCCGGAACAAAAATATATGCTATTATTCATTATTATTTTATCCCATTAGGTTTCAACCGTGGTAAACTGCAGTTTAGCCGAAGATGCTGCCAAAAATTGCTCAACGCAATTAATTTAATGGACCTCCATCCAAATTACTTATATCCATTACATGTTGTAGGGTACAGGTCAGGGAGTAAAAGACAGCAGGCATTAACTGAACACTAAGTCGGATCAAATTTCCTTGTCAATCATCTCAATATACCGGCACCCAGGCAACATTATGTATAGCTGATGCTAATGGTAATTGTATGATCTTTCAATTCCTTCTTAGCAGCAACACCAAATCTACTGAATTCGATGCTACCATCATTAGGTTACATCATAACTTCGCGCCGTTTCCAAATTACCATTACGCTCACCTGTTAAATTTATACAATGACGAAGTGGAAAACATAGTTCGAATAAACCTTCGTTTGCTCTACAAAATACACATACCCATTCTTTCAAAATAATTTTCAGTTGATTCTTTCCAAGATAAGCAAACTAAAACGGATCATAGATAAGCGTTAAAGGCAGCATGGTCTTAAGAACAATCTTCTCGAGGACCTTCAAATTTATTAGGATGCATCTTCCGACCAACATTTATTTGAGCCTTTCTTCAGCAGTAGTCTAACTTTTGCACTTATCAGCAGTTTGCCATTTTGGATACTTTCATGCAGCGCATGTCTACGTTAGGCAGGAGTCTGCTGTTTGGCGCCGCAGACGATAGAAGAGAATCAATGACACGTAAGAATCGTGTCAAATACTGGACTGTATAGAAGCTAGAGGCACCTGAACCCAACGCGTATTGTGAAGGCTACCAAATAGGAGGCGAATCAACAAGAGCGAGAAACGGTGTAGCACGGTACGCACCAAAGCAGTTTGTGAAAAGGGAAGTGCGTCAATGAAACATTTGGGCGTTTGAAAGTTAAAACCACAGTGAGATCTAATGTTGCAATATCCTGAAAGAGCGTGTTTTCGGGTAAATTACAAGGACCTTCTCCTTTGAAGGCTGAATGACAGAAGTGTTCTAGAAACTGTCAATGAAGGGGAAAGTGAGTTGAGGATGGGTGCCAATAGTGGCATCGGGTTTGACCCGGGCTTCCAAGATGGGGTGTGTAGCACTGTTAGTTGGGTCCAGGCTTTTGTTATTTATTATTTATGATGCTCATGTGGACCGGAGTGCATCATCAGTGAGATGTCGAGGCTGGCTCGACCGACCGCAAAAGCTGGCTGCAACCTGACTGCCGTACGGCCGCACCTCATCTCGGCTTACACTTCACTCAATGTGGACACTCCGGTTCTCCATTCACATTTGTGTGTGTCCTCGTTCGGACCCGTTCGAGGAGCGCTACTCAGGGCTTTCCATCTCCTGGATCTAACTTGTGTGGATCACAATGTTACTCCCCTTCTCAATTTCGTCTTATTTTTCGTCGATTTCTGTTTGGAAAATCATATCACTCCAGCGCTGAATCGCAATCAGCCAAGACCCCGTCTCTTTTGGTTTCCACAACTTTGGTAGAACGCCGCGCGAATATTGACCTTACCTACGATAGTCGAATAGCAATCCTGGCAACGAAAATCAAGCAACCTTCGAAACGTCTTGGCAAGCAAATTCCACTAGAACTGACTTGTAGCATTAACACGGATGAAGCAGCCGCAAACCAACCCTTGTTATTGTAGCTCAACTGTCTCTTGTCGAGACAATCCACACGAAATATCTGCTACTATGCATATATTGCTGCCGTGATCCGCCGGGAGGCCGCCGTCGCGGCCTCTTCCGTTGTAAATATCGTTGAGGCGAATAGAGAAACAAACAGGAAATAATAAACACTTAATAGCTGGGCAGGCCAAACGAGTACCCTACCATGTAGAGAAACGAATAAGGGATTCAACGATAGTGCCTGGACTGCTGTATGCTCAAATGTCCCTGAATCTACCGCCATCATGCTGAATGATAACTTAACAGAGGATCAAAATCAATGGAACTCTTGTGCATGCTGATAAGTGTCAAATCCAGGCCCATAAAATTATTACCATTTACTCGTCATTCGATCTCGCCACACTATGGAGAACCCAGACTTATTCGATAACACAAGAATACTCCAAAGACCTAGGAAACATTTTGCTCTCCGCAAGCGCGCTAAAACTCGGATCCTGTAGGATACGCATCTATCCTGATGTCACTTGTTGCGCGAAAATCAAAAATACACGGAAGTAGGACGCAGCGAGCAAGACATTCTAAACACAATCTTCATATAGGGCTTGCCAGAACATCCTTCTAGTGACGTTCAAGACACCAGAAAACCTCTGTTATAACAGTGGCGGTTCACTAGTGGAAAATTACTTTGGATAATATTGTGGCGTTATCGCTCACTAGGTTAAACCTATTACCAACGTATGGAGATTGCGGGTTTAGAATAATAAAACTTGTGGTTCCGTCAGGGCAACAAGCAACGGACGTTTTGGATCGATGGCGGAGGAAGCTGAAGTATCTACCTTTTTGAAGTTTGGTTTAAGCTCGCAGTGACTTGCACGGTTCCAATAGTAAAGCATCTGAGGCAGCTGGCGTACCGACGAAAGTACAGCAACGAAATTTGAAGGCTGCTTTAATTTATTCTGACGTATATCTAAACGAAGATTGGGACGCGCATTGGCCAAGGAAAGTTACAGACGAGGTTTCATTAGCCCAGCAAGATAACGAATAAATGCCGACCTCGCGTCGGTCGGCATTCGCACACACTTGAAACAGGTAGACCTCTGTGCTCTCCTGGAGACCGAGAAACTGACCTGCCTCTATACGAATGCTCAGGAACACTTTGATAAACTGGCCGGAATAAAGGATCTCCAAGCTTCCGGGTCATATGACGTCATTAGTATCACGGAGAAGTGGCTGCACACGGTAATGACGGTCGCTGAATTTGCACTACCGGGCATGTCGCTGATCCGGAAAGATAGGCTCACAAAAGATGCAGAGGTAATCTTGTATTACCGAAGCGAGTTATAGTGCGAAGCCGTGGAGGACCCAGCCTCGCAGTTCTCCGACTCTCTTTGGTGCCGCTTGCTGTTAAAAGGTAGAGACGCTTGCCATATTATCTTATCCGAAATGCCCCCTAACTCTGCACTCGAAACCGACTGTCACATAGCGGCTTTATATGATACAGTTTGCAACGGAAGTACACTCACATCATAATCATGAGTGATTTTACCGTACATCGTTTTGTAATTCCTGCCACAATCGGAGAGCAATTCAAAGCAGAGCTACAAAATCTCTTAAACACCGTTCCTCTATATAATCACATCACTGCCCACTCGAACCAAAATGTATGAGACACACTGTGCTGGACCTTGAGCTTACCAAAGAGGAGCATTTGATTAATGTGTCGGTTTTAGACCGCCCGTTGTGTCGTAGTGATCACGCAGTCATCCGTCTCATCTTCGTCTGCTATACGGAATATGGGATTAAGAAGGATGCGACCGTGCGAATCATCACCAGCTAGGATCCATTTGACCAGGACGACAGCGCTACAATCACCGGAAGTCGTCAGGCTCGAGTTCGTCCGCAAATTCAGTTAACTGAGTGCAGAGAATTAAGAACTAATAGTTTGCAATAAGTGTACACCAGTTCCTTTCGTTAAGAGCAGAAATCGAAAACGGATGACAGTAGGCAACGCAACATGATGAGTGTCAGAACAGTTTCAACACAAGAAACTGGGGACACTTACATTGCCGAACGTAACCACTGCAATCAACTGGTAAGACATTGCCGCCTATCAGCAGAACATCGCGATAAAGTTCAATGCTAAGCACAAACTGTTGTTCATGTACACCAATAGAACGGCTGATGGCCCAAGAATACCGGCTGTGGATGCAGAAATCACTCTGAGGATGCAATATTCCCCCACATTTCAGAGGACCTTGTAACCAAGCGATCTTCCAACCTTTGTCGTCTCCTCGCTAGGACTAACCCACATCACTATTCCCGCAGTGGCTGTATTGCAGAAGCTGACGTCTCTACGGAAACACATTTTACCAGGTGTCAAAACAAGTTGTACACAGGCATTGTGAGCAGCAGCAAGCCAGCTGGAAGGAAAATTAGCTGTTTTCCAGCGCAGCTTAGACCACAAACGAATCCTTGCCATGTGGAAGCATGGAATACTAACTCTGATTCACAAAGGTGAGGCAGAACTGATCCCTCCAGCTACCACCCAGTATCGCCTTTCGTAAACTCTCAAATGTCATGGAATCCATAGTCGCCGATGCGTTGGTGTGTTTTCTAGAAAACCGTAACTTCAACGTGCCTAAGCAGCACCATTTCCGTCGACAGCGGTCATGCATAAGGAATGTACTAATCGCACGCAGTAGTTGGACCAAATCAGCTGACGGTGGAGAAAGCCCTGCTGTGATCTGCCTGGATTTTTCGAAGGCCACTGATCGTCTAGACCATGGGACACTAGTCTCCAAGCTCCAGCATTAAGGGATGGGCGACCTGCTTTAGGCTGAATTTCCAACTTTCTACTTCAACGGCAATCAGTTGTCAGTTAAGGCTCTTTATCGGACCCTATACAAGTTGACTGTAGTGTGTCAGAGTACTCAGTACTAGGTCCACGTTTGTTTTTGGTGTTTATTGATGACATTGCGCAAGCAATCGTTTCAGACTCCCGGATGTTGGCCAACAATCAATATTTGGCACAGAATCCAGACGAACGCCGACCAGCAGATATCATATCACATAGCGCGATACTTTATGGACGGACCAAGATCAATGGAACTCTTTGTGCGTACTGATGAATGTCAAAGCCATGCCCATAAACATATTACGAATTAACCGTCATCCGAACTCGCCACACTATGGAGATACCAGACTTATATATATATATATATCCTTGGTCAACCCACAACACAACTTTTCATCTTAGGTAAATGCAAGATACTTTCCATCCGGCATCAGAGCAGCTACTCATACCGGCTCGGAACGAATATACTTCAAAAATCGACCTCCGAATTTGACTTGTGTGCTCTGGTGCTAGATGACATGGGTTGCTCCAGGCAACCCGAATTGGCCTCGAAGACTAGAAATCAACACTTTTGGCTGTTGCGACTGGCGTATAAATTAATAAACGGTTCATATTTCAAAATTGCTCAACTCGTAGATTTGCCACCTAGTCCCATGCGCAATTTAAGCCTGGCATCCATGGCTGAAACACGACTTCAATGCACTGAAGTAGCTACAACGTCGGACAAGTAGGAACGTAATTGGAATGTGCAACCATTCATATCAGGAGAGGCAGCAGCGATTGGGTGTATTCAGTGGAAGTTGTCACAGAATAGGATGCTAGCTGAGTAGGTCATATTTGATTCTGTGAGACCCACATCGTATGTGCGGCCCTTTACTGCCACTCAGCATAAATACAAACTTGAGCGGCCACTCACTGAAACTCGCTTTACAGCATAGCCGCTGGGGTTGCCGCAGAAATTTCTTTTCCATTCGTGTCTGTCACCCGTGGAATACTCTCCCTTAATCGGTCGCCTCTGCACCGAAACTAACAGTACTTAAAAGACTGTTGGTGGACGCACCCATCCAATTAAACTTTGTCAATTAGCACTACGTCACCATCCTAAACGTGGAGTAGAACGTGGAAATATTTGATGTTAACTGCGGGTGCTGTGAATCTAAGCGAATTTCAGAAATACGGTGGAGCAAACGATAAGTTCTTATTTTCATCTTTGAACTGCTAATTGTTTTACTAACATTATTAACTGTATTGCTATTCCAATATCCTCAGCAACTACCCAACAAGACTTGTAAAACAACGCTTCATAACCCATATAAATTGTTTGTTTATTTTCCATTGATGAACAAAACAATATGGGGCAAAGTTTGTCTACAATTTAGCTTTCACAACATGTTTCATCTGGTGTTAAACTTGAGTCCCGTTTCAAAATATATGAGGACCTAATTCGTGTGGAGTTTGGTGGCTAGAAAAATGGATGATGATCAGGACCGTTTCTTCGATAGTTGGGGAAAACAAATCACGAATCTGTTGTATTCGGCAAAACGCTTGAAAATCTTGAGCGTAACACACAGCCACCGGTTGTTCGAGTTCAACGACTGGACGGATCAATTATCCCTGAGATAAGCCAAAATTCAACGCCGGTGTAACTGAGGTGCTATTAAATAACAACAACTATTGTCAAAGGGGGAACAAACCTCAAACGGTTTCTTTACACAAAAGCAGTAATATCGGTGGATATCACAGAAGACCGATCCAAGGCCAAACGAAGACAAGAACAAGGAGCGAACGAGCGGCCAAGCCGTAATGAAAGTAACCACCTCGAGACAAGGCAAGAACACACAATGACTGTCCGAATGTACACACACACAGGCTAGGCAGTCCGGAAGGTCAGAGATGGAAACGATTGGCAGGGTAAATACACCAATAGCGTGAATCGAAAGAACGACCCGATATGAACAGACAGGCAGGTTGTAACCACTGATTGGCTAAGCGGCTGTCCCGCCCAGCCCAATCGACTGTGCTGGGAACAGACTGCAAGGGTTGTGAACAAACCAAGTGAGCAAAACAGCGTTTAGGAATCACGGAGGGTAGGCTGAATGCGCAAAGTCAAAGGTTTGATCAGCGTTCATAGGGAGAGTAGAACAGTCAACCTGGGATTTGGCACATGTCAAGGGAAACAATTTGTATAGGGGGCAATGGGGATTTGGGATTCCGACGATAAAATAAACTGATCTTGACGATACACCTGTTGCTACTTACATTTTGCGCAGCACTCACGTGATTTTTCATTCGGTGACACAATTCAGTGGATCCCTCAGATTTTTGCGTACTTTCCTTACGCTTCATCACATACCATCACTGTTTAAAGCTGGCTAAACACTGCACGGATGACTACATTACATACGCAAGTATGGTCAAGCACAAGTGCGAACTCGCTTAACTTGCATCCACAAGAGAAACTCAGTTCGGGTGTCTGATGTTTATTTGTGATCTACAGCCTTCGTCAGACGAGCACATTGGCGCACGACTTCTCACCAATCGGAAGTAATACTCAGGTTGCAGGAGTCGGCCGAGCTATCTCAATGCCTACTTAACATGAAGTCTGATTCCACTTTTGTGGAACATGGACAGATCAACATGATGGCTGTTAGACCAGTAAGATCGGAATAAAATGTGCATGTTGGAACTGTAGTGCATGACACTGCGCATCACAGTACACTTTACACCGACATCCTTGTAACCAATATCAACGTTTGGGTCACAAATATGGTTTCTGCAATTCACATAAGCCGACTAAAATGGACAAATGAAAATGATCTTTGAACGCTCGTGCAGTCCGATGACGGTTGTTTAAATCCGTACGAAAAAGCGGCAAAAAAGTCAATCAGCACTTGCGTTTCTTGCGGAGGAGTTTGGTACTTTTGATCTCAACATTTTGTTCACATGTGCTCAACACATACATAAGGCCACAATTTGAACACACCATCTACGTCGGGTACGCCTAGCAAAAGCATGACCATGAATCACATGAGATTCCACAAAGAAGAGCTACAAGGAATTTAAAGGACCTGACTCATCTCACGTATCAGCAGAGACTACAAACCTTAGGCGCTTTCTGCGGTCACTAGCGTCGCCTGCGCTGTTATCTTATTTTTGTGTCTCAGATCCTAAAGGATCCCAACCACGCATGTCGGCACTAATTGAAATTAACTCACAATGCTTCAGTTCGAGGTCATCACTTGAAGTTGGCCAAACAGTTCAGCCAATTGGAATGCCGCCGGCACTTACTGTCACTTCGTGTATCCAGTGGTGGAATGGTCTGCCAACTCCCTTCATCGCCGCATCTACATTGAATAAACTAGAAACTCCACTTAATGTAACCTTATACCACCAACACTATAAGACAACCAATGTTACAGCGACACATCAAGATATCATCAAACCACGTACAAAAATTAAACTTTGGTTAGTTCACCGGTTCCCGCTACTTTGGATTTTGTTAATACATGCACATTCGGTTTTCAAGCTTCGCTTGTGGGAAATGCCAAAATTTCCATTTGTATACATGGTAAACCCATCGATCCACTGACATGACGATTTCCTGCGCATGTGCGTGCCTCTAGAATCAACGTCACCGCTGGACTGCGCTATATGAGGGTGGACACCTTATCAATCATGCCCATAGAATGAAACACAGTTGCGACTGACAGGCAGATCGGCCAAGCTAGAGGGGGATGGACAATTCAATTCACAACACAAACGCCATTGGAGGCTGCTTCTAGCCATATCATCAAGTGTGTCCAACCAAAATTGTTCATCATCCTTAGGACCCGTGCCAGGCAGTCGGGATGCATAAACCAACGCCAACGTCGAAGTGAGGGTTTTCATTGCTCTCCGTATGTGAATACACTAAGAGTACTTTGTCATGTGACGTCAAATGTACCAGTTGGCACTGAACATTTGGCGTAGCCAGACGGCGCATATCTCTTTGTGGATACAGACTGGTGAGAATATAATCTACCTGTAAAGTACGACCGTGTCGTGCTTGCAAGTTTAAGAGTCAGGTCGACGTCGAAAGATGCCCACACATGCGCGCGATCAGTGTTTAGAACCATGACAGTTCGGTGCAGATCCAGAGCATTGTTTCAGACAATTCTGTGCATCCTTGATTTCTATGAGAACAGATACCTAAATGCTCAGAAACAAAATAAACGAAAACAACAATATCATGATCAAAATCAAACATACAGCGGATCTTGTGGTTGTTTTATCTCCTTATTTTGTGAAATGTTCCACAGGAGTGACGAGTTCCGAGTATTTACACAACAATATTTACTGTACCCGCTTGACCAATTCATATATATTTTACAGTCAGCTGTTACTTATATTGATTATTTGAATCAAGTCATTCAAGTAAAATTTAGCTGAAAAATAAGGTTACGTACTGATTCGTTGTACTGAACAGGTAGACGAATGAACTGCTGTAGAACCTGCATGAACACGGAGACTGGATTATGCATGACACAAAAGTAGAGTTTGGGCTGATTGTTAGCTATGTCTTTGGACACCCATTAGTTTTGTGCACCATAACAGCACCATTTTCAAATGCGTGGCCACGACAGTCGTTAATGTGAATTCCATACTTCGCCGATTCTCTCAAAGCCGGTGTAGAAATTTCCGTGCACTTTTGCTGCAGATCTGAATGAAGCTCAGAAACGAGTACTCTACCGTCACTGCAGTTTCCTACATCGGATTTTGTGAGACTCATCCAGAATGCCATCCAATGGTTAGCAAACTTGCTTGCTTTCTTTGACCTGATCTATGATTTCCTTTCTCACCTGATTTATCAGAATCCCAATTAATTCACTTGGAACGTTTGGCAACAAAGAAAAGTTGCTGATTTTCCTTCCCAGCTGAACTGACAACAAATCTTTGTCAACAAATGTACAAATCTTACACGTTTTTTCTATGTTGTGGGCTCCTTTGTCATCCGGAATGTCTTCTCAGTGATCACACAGAGTGATGTCTTACTTAGTGAGCAACTTAACGATATCAATTATTTCATGTAAAATGTTACGCAACCACTTTGCTAAACTACTTGCTTCATTTTGTTAATCGCTTTTCCATCAACAAGCCAGATCACTAGCTCAATGCAGTTGAGGGATGACTGAGCACGCGATGTACGCAATTCCTGTTCACACGCTCACAGGTTTAGTTTCCACCAGTCGAAATGCTAGACTATCCCATTGATGATATCCTGTAACCGAAAACAGACAGGTCCCCATTTGAAGGAGAATACACCATTCGTGTTCGCATTATCTGCTCAGCTTTACGAAAAGCCCAAATAAAGCAGTTCGTGTTAGCTTCTTTACCTCAAATGTGCATTCGTTTCGTGTTCGACATGCTGCAAGACAGTAGCTCTGAGCCGGACAAGCACAGTAAGTACTTCATGAGCAATCTCAACTGCCCTCTGGCAAAAACCATGTAATCGTTTAGTGTGCAAGCAAAAGTATGATTGCGTTTCCCGATCTCTAATTTCGCGCGCTTCTTTCGCAACAGCATTACAAAAATTCCCAGCCACTTCCATGCTGTCAATAAAACTATCTGATACCCAGGTATTAAAGTTGCGATAACAATTTCATCTTGGGCCACAAAATGAATACACTTTTCGTTTGTACCAATTCAGTCTTGGGATAAATATTAATGAATTTACACAGGGTATTAGACAGTCATCCATACAATGAATTGTCTCCCCCTGTCAAAAGCCGGTCGAGGAGGACCGCACGAGCTGTCCCTGCTATGCTAC
The DNA here is from genome assembly GCA_944474145.2 of Dicrocoelium dendriticum. NCBI lineage: Eukaryota > Metazoa > Platyhelminthes > Trematoda > Plagiorchiida > Dicrocoeliidae > Dicrocoelium > Dicrocoelium dendriticum. The sequence goes on from OX104066.1 coordinate 7,914,225, forward strand.
ACCTCTGCGCTCAGTAAACTACTCGTTCAACAGCTTAATGATGGTGAGATGTATTCCCTATAGGAGTATATCTTTCGACAGCATTTAGTGGCCTGTACAGCAGAATGCGTTGTTAAACTCAAGAAAACATCTACAAGTTGATCTGTTTCTGTTTTCAATTGATAACACTATAAAACGTATGAGACGGGCAACCGCATCAGCGATAGATCTCGAACTACCATAAGTGTTGTTAACAGGGTAATTCGAAGGGGTTTGGAGCAACCTCATTCGAATAATGATCTTCTCTTGAAACGTCAACGTAATACAACAGCAAGCGACAAGTCGACATGTGTTGGAACTTTATCTTGGTACCGGTGTGATGCAACCGTTGGCCAGAATAGACTGCAGGTACAATTGGTTCAGACGTTAGAGCTCTTCATTTATACGAACGGTGAGAGTCCTCATTAGGATGCCGTCATTTTATTTAATCGCTTTCCATTTATGTCAACACGGCTTCCACAGGTGAGGGGGAAGTACCCGTCCGTGCGGACTTTGAGTGATTTGCAAGCACAGCAGATGTCAAAAAGAAGATGTAGGTAGCTAGTTAAGTGTTCACAATACTGATAATCGCCAGGGTCAACATATAAACAAAATTAGGCGGACAAAACCATTCTACGTGGTCGATCGTCATATTTGAAGAGTACTACCTCCATATAAAATTAAATTTCAGCAACATGATAACCCACGCAGAAGCCACCCTAATGGGATATGCCGACGACATCATCCTGCGTGTCAATCGTCGAAATGCCGAGTGCTCTCTTAGGTTACAAAGTCATCTGCATTAATTCAATAGTTGGCCCAGAGGTCGTCATCTGTCTCTGAATGCATCAGAGAGTCATAATACGCTTTTTATCGCGACACATAGGAGTCAGATAAGAGCAGCTATCTACACCTTGCCCCAAGCCGCTTAATGACAGTGTTGTATTGCACGCTGCTATATCTGTGGTATACCTACGTATGGTACTTGAAGTTATACAAGGTGACCGAATGATAAACGTTATGAACGATTTGGCCATCTTTGGGTGTGACACATGGAAAATGTAAGCAAGCTGATTCGACTGACATGTAATGCTGCACGCCTGGGTATGTGTATGTATCTTCAGAGCGAAAAGTGTTGTGATAGCATCGGTCTGACCGGCCACCTGTGCTGGCAGTTCGTATAATAAAGGAACACCAGAGGCAATCCAAAAGCCTGCAAACGGCACTCTTTTCGATAAATCTCATCAGGCGTTTATAATTAGAAAATTGAAAGATGAAGCAGGATAAGCTGATGAAGGGTGATAACAATCAGCGAGAGAGCGAGTGAATGCCAGATTCGAAATTGTGAATGAAGTCGAATGCATGAGATTAAATGTTAAACTGATGCTCTCTGTGGACCTTAAAGTACTTTTTATTAACCTTCCGCTAATAGAGACTGTTGATTTTATTTTGATTACTTTAACCTAACTAATATAGATGTGGGAATTTTAGTGCAGAAATTGAAGGAAATATTCTTACGATGCACTTTCAATTGGCAGTTTTATTTGCTGGAATCTACTACAGACAGATCGACGGAGTTGGAATGGGGTCTCCCCTTTGACCGTTTCTTCCGGACATGTTCCTTTTTATGCTGAATCTTGGACCTATAAAACCCATCAACTCTGCATTTGGTTTCTATTGTCGAAATATGAATGATACGTTTATTGTCTGTGATTCAAACACTGATGTTTCCAAACGCTTTTTGCCCATCGTCCCAAAGACAGACTTCCGGTCCAATGCTTGTATTCCTTTTCAGCTTGCACCTGTGGAGTGAAGTACCTCGGACATACGACTCGGCTTCAGTCTAAACGGATATCGGAGCACTATCCCACAGCATTGAAGGATGTTATTTTCAGTTGCATCAATAGTTATATAATGGAACAACTGGTCGAAATTGGACATCAAATCAAGGCTACTAAGGCTTTCAGAGTGTTTTATATAGTACCGAAACGCTCCCCCAAAGTGGGTTAGGAAAAGAATGTAACGGAATTCCGAAGCCACTGCCAGCAGGAGAGGTAGACAACCTGAACTATACAAAGAGATGGCGCTTATTCCAGCCCTCCTTCTGCCCCGGGGGTTATCATACTTCTAACAAATTCCAGTCCACAAGGTGATGAGTAAGTCACCCAATCAGTTGAAAAGGCAAGTGCCAGTGTATCGTGTGCATTTGTGTGTGTGTATGTCTGCCTACATAGACAGTGCTAGCCGCTGCTTGAGTAGATAGACCAATTTATCGAGAAAGACAGTTCAGTTTCTGCCTTCCTCTGTTTCCCTAACCTTTATCGCGATTCACCAGCCTATCCGACTCAAACTTTCAACTTTATAATTGTAAACGCCTAATGAGATTTATCGAAATCTCTGCTAATTCGCAACTTTGAGTTATAGTAATCCGAAAGGTATTAAAGCGGAGAAAAATATGTATGATTTATCAGAAGGGTTAAAGGGTCCATTCGACACTGGTGGCATTTGACTGACTCGGGGAATGTGATGACCTCGTAAAATGAACCCCCAGGGATTTTCTTATGAGGCACTGAAACTGAGACTTTAACCAGTAAGGTGACCAAACATCTTGATTGCATCTCGATAACCACCATTTATTTCCATTCTCCCAAAGAACGCAATACCAATCACCCCTTGGTTAACTTGAACTGACGAAAGATTTCATGTCAAAAGCAAAAGCTTGACCACTACCTAACACCATGGACTAGGTTTGTTTAGTGCGATTTACTTTTCAAGAAATATGTACCATTCTTTAATTTCCATAATTAGGGCGGTTCGCACAAGACCTCTTTCTTGGGAGGTGAAGGTTGTTTACGAACATAGGCAAAGCTGCCGACGATCTACGATGAGTCCCTTTCGTCACGGGTAGTGAAGTTGTACAAAGACTGAATACACCAAACGCGGTGATATTTACCCGTAACCACATTAAAGATTCCGGCCGCCTTCTGTTCATTCATGCGCATCAAACAGGATAGCAGTCGCGCTTGCACAGGGACTGCACCAGTCCGAAGTTCGCAAACTGCCCAATTATCTAATTTCCTGTCCAATATGATACCGTAGAGAGTCACAAATGACGAGCGATGCTATTTCATTAGCCCGCTCCATATTTGGTGCAGTGCCACACTGCACGTTATATGACGGCCACTTACGCTGTACATAAAGCTTTTGAGCGGTCCGGATGATGTCCGTTTTGGTTTAATGATTGTTTCTAGTCGTATTGAACGCCGCATCACTAGCAGTTAGCGCGCGACTCAAGATGTGTAGCATACACTGGCGCAACTAAAGCGTTAAATCGATCGCAATCGACCGCACTGACCTCTGAAATGCTCCACCATAAGCAACAAATGTTGAACTTGCTTTCTAAAGTGGGTCAGTAACATACATCCGATGCGTTGTCTAGGCGTATCTCACAGTGCCTATGGTCATGCGGCGTTAGGTAAACCACATCACTATGCACTTTCAACATCTCTGCAAAAATGCTTAATCGAACGGTCAACAGAATGAAGAGCGACTGACAATTTCTGCTTGGTGATCAATGCTGTCCACTGATCCTGGCTGTCCAGTGGCCCTCAAGAAAACTTCCGAAGCACAACCGCCACTTCACCTGCGAATGTGCACCAATGCAATCATATAACTTCGCGCAAATTACTCAGCATTGGGTGATGGAACTTGCGCACACTACTGGACAGGAACTTGAGTGAGCGCCCCGAGAGATGCACTGCACTGGTCGCAAAGGAACTGACGCGCTACAACATCAATATTGTGGGTGCACAAGGACACTCGGCTCCCTGATCAAGGTAAGCTGCCGAAAGCTGGTGCAGGCTATACGTAGGACTGCCTGAGAAATGTCCCCTCAGCACCATAGAAACGTGAAGTTGGATTTGCAATGCTCGATCGGCTCAATGGCCAGTTCATGGTTGAACCAACTGACATCCGTTTGCGACTGATGAATGTTCGCCTACGACTCGGAAGAGGTAAGATTGTCACATTTATAGGCATGTAAGGTCCGACCATGTGTTATCCTGATGACACGCGTAAGCAATTCTACACTCAGCTACCCTCCGTTATACGGTCTGTGCCGAGGAGCGACCGACTATTTATGCTAGGCAACTTCAATACGCTCGTTGTGCATGATGCATTGTTTTGGACAGATGTCATAGATCCGCATAGCATTGATTCAATAAATTTAAACTTCTAAAGGCGGCTCTCCCATTGTGTCACTCAAAGCCTAACGATCACGAAGGCTCGGTTTGCACTGAATGTGAGTGATATGACAACTTGGATGCACCCACGGAGTGGCCACGCTCACCTGATCGTACGTCCGTGTGATATGCGTGACGTGCGCATGACTCTTTTAGTTAGTGGAGATGGGTGAGGCACTACTCAACAATTAGTGGGGACAAAACTACATAAATTAAGCTGCAGAGGCCAATGGCTAAACGTCTGTGTGATGTGGAATGCATAGCCCCGTGGGCGACCGGCGACACCACTTCGATACCACGTTACAGCTGCTGCTGCCGACGAGACCATCGGGCGTGCAAAGTATAAACGGCCTGGTTGGTTTAGTGAGAACGATGAGACGATTGGCGCATTGGTGTGGGAGAAGCTTACAACGTTTGCTGCACATGTGGCAGACCCCTGTGACTTAAGGAAAAGGATAAAGTTTAACAGAATTCGACGACAACTGAGTTGAGAGCTCCTTCGAATCAAAAATGCATGGTGAACGCAGAAGATGAAGCAGATGGAACGCTATGTCGATCGCCGCCCACACAAAGAATAATTTGACTCCTTGAAGGCAGTGTATAGACCGAGGTTGGAGTGGCTGAGGACGTTGTTCCATGGTAGTTCAGGCGCTGCCTGCACACAAACTGCAGACATAATGTAGATATGGCGTAACACTTCGACTGCGTTTTGTAAAACTTTTCAGAGATTGTCTGGCCTACATGGAACGGCCTTCAGCAACATGTGGTGCAGATGAGTGAGGTAGACTCGCCGACAGTGGATGAGACGCAGAGAGCACTTGCTCAAGTGCGAAACAGCAAGTGTGTCTGTGCCGACGGGATCCCGCCTGAAGTTTTGAAACACGGCGGACAGGCGTTTTTGACTGCATTGCACCAATCGGTGTAGCGCGTATAGAGTGAGAACGTGGTGCCACCTGAGCTGAAGGATGTTCTTTTACTACCACTGTACAAGAGCAAATGAAGCAATGCTCTACGAATTTTCGCGGTATCAACTTGCGGTTGTGTGCGAATCCTGTTTAACCACCCCGTCAGTCAGGTTGTAGAAACGAACGTAGCGGAAGAGCAGTGTGGAATCTGTTCTGGTCTCAGCACCATCCATATGTTGTTTGCGGCTTGTCAGGTGCAGGATAAGTGAAGAGACCGACACCAGCCAATTTTACTGGCTTTATGTTGATTTCACCAAACCATTTGATGCGGTAAGCCGCGGGGTATTGTGGCTGTATTTTGGTAAGTTTACTTGTCGTCACCCGTCAAGATTTTCCATCAAATTTTGACTGGTCTATTGACTGCTAATCATTTCAAAAACCCATATGGGAACCTTTGATCAAAAGACGAACAATTAACTATATTATGCGATCACGTTGTACATGTTAATAAGACCACCCAATTGGTCTTTGCCTCGCACTGCTGAGGAATAAAACTTTTATTTATTTATTTATTTATAAATAAGTTTTACATTAAAATATTTGTACAGTATATGCGGGTGATGGTGAAGCTGAGTGGAGAGACCTCGGATGACTTTGCAGTTGTCTCTGATGTGAAGCAAGGTTGTGTTGTAGCTCCTTCTCTGTTTAATATTTATGTCCGTGCCATGATGTCTTGTACTTATGCTGCTGCTTGTGCTAACTGTTTTCGCGTGGAGCACAGTATTGATGGTGGGTAGCTGAACATCCATCGTTTCGGCGCGTGAGCCGTAGTCTATGGGACAGTTATCCGGCACGAAGCTGATGGTCTACAAATCCATGGTGCTGTCCATTCTTCTATACGGCAGCGAAATGTGGACAAGGTATCAGCTGGATGTGCGATATCTCGTGTGGTTTTCTCGACGGTTTCTGCGTTGGATTCTGCACGTGGGTTGCTGCAACAGGTTTGCGGACACGCTAGTGTTGCGTCGAAATGGATCCGATGCAGTAGATTTGCATGGTATATCTGCGACACGTAAGGTGAATCTGTCATATGTGGCGTATGGATTCGACGCGGATATCGAACCAGCTATAATATGGTCATTGATTGTAGGAAAGCGGCACTTGGGAAAACCGTAGCTACGTTACCACGACATGAGCAAATTGAGCATATCAGGATTTAATGTTACTTTTAGATCGTCAGAATCGACGGCGGTTTATCGGTGTGTATGGCGCGACCTAAGTATCAAGGAAATGGTCCAGGTGCAGCAGAAAGCCCTCGTGCAAACGGGGTAGAAACGGCAGTTGCGAAAGCGACAGGCGCCAAATAGTTGAACTCCATTGACATCAAGAGCATGCTGCTGGGGCACATGCGGTCGCGAGTGCCTGAGTTAGGCAGGCCTAGTGAGCCATGTCGGAGGCCACTTAAGGTCAACACAGAAACGACAAGGAGTTCTGTTGAGAACGTAGACAGAACCGCCACAGAATTTGTAGGTACGCTGCATTCCATTCAGTAACCATTTACTTGCATGCTAAGTCTGTTACTTTCAGGTGGCGGGTTTGTAATTTGGTCCTAATGCTTACCTTTCTCATAATAATGTCTGCTTGTACCATCTAAATACCTGGACAAGTACCTAAAGATAACTGTGGTCACTTTTGCAAACATTTTCGCTTTTGTAGCATTTTCTTAACGTAGATCTTCTGACCTCTTTCCAATTTATTTTATACGCCCATTTAGTGAGGAATTACGTTGCCGTATCTGTCTGCATTATCCGATTTATTTTATTTCATCTTGTCGTTTCAACTGCTTGGCTGTTGTTTGTTATCCCCGTTGTGGCTGAGTCTGATGTGCACGTTGACAAAGTGCCTACCTGTCTAGTACCCACAACCTCGTCCATAATGGCTCTTGGAGACAGTTGGTTGTTATTGGAGGGGAAGCGATGCACATTCTTGTGGTCGTGCTAGAGTGTTTCTATGCACTCAGTGTGGAGTGGACTAAGGTCCAGCCACCACCTTGTGTGCGATTGATGTCCCAGATACAGCGCGCTTGTGTTTGCTTGTGAAGGAGTGTGGGCCGGCTACATTGATGAAAGGTGGCTCCCATCCACATGCCTTCCGGCCTTGTTCCTTCGGGTTTACATTGGATATGGGGTGCGTGGATAAGCTGTGGGTGGTGAAGCGTAAGCCACCCATTGTCCCTCTGTAGATGCAAGCGCCCTGTAGATGTCCCTTTGGAGACCGCCGTGGCAGGCATATCCGGAAACGGATGCCGCCAATCTCTCTCTCTCTCACAATATATATATATATATATTAATAGAAACATCCACCGACTTTTTTCATTGGCAGTCAAATTCGAGGTGCTACCTTACGTCTCATAGAAGGTATAGTGCCTATGCACATTTTACCCATCACTAAGCTCGTGCTTCTTCCAGGATTGCATAGCACCACATTCGTCCGTCCCTGTCCCCATCTAGCCACAACCAAATTTTTCAACCCAAACCCCGAACAAGCTAATTCCACCCATAACTATGCCATCGACAAAAATAGCCAAATATGGACGCAGGTCAGGACGCCAATCCAATCAATGTTTCATGTTGGAATGTGCGCACACTGCATGATGGATACACCAGTAGTGGACCTACGCCACCAACTACATCAGCCGGCATTGAACATGCGCTTTACAACCTTGATATTGGCGCTCAGTGGAACCCGACTGGCTGACATAGGTTATATGCGTGTGCATGGTGTCGGTTGACTTTCTATTGGATTGGAAATACCGACGCAGCACCACATGAAAAAGGCTTCATATTTGCAAAAGTTGACCGCCGGAATGGACTCCTGACGTGTGAGCCGAATGATATCAGCCCACGGTTGAGGTTGCTCCCTGTAGCCCTCAGACGCTGTAAGCTCCCGACATTTATTAGAACGCATTGTCCAACCGTCCGGTAATCAGAGGGCGCGAAAAACCATCTCTACTCACTATTTGTCTCTGTTATAATGTTTGTGCAAATGAGTGACTGACGATTCCTGCTAGGTGATTTCAAAGCACGTGTAGGCCGTGATGCCACAGTTTGGACTGAAGTGATTGGGCCGCACGGGATTGGGGTATTCAGTGGAAACGGAAAACATTTGCTTTCATTGTGTGCCACACATGGCTGGACGAGCGCGAACACGGAGTTCATTCTGTGTGCTGGTGAAACGGCTACATGGACCCACCGTGGACAGCGTCATCATAAGTCAACGGGCCATGTATGAAGTGCGCATAGCGCGTATAATGTGTGGAAGCAGTGTACAGGCCCACTGTGCACCCAATGAATACCCTGAAGGACTATGAGACTGGCGACGTCTGTACACCAACTGTTGACGTCCTGCAGTTATGCTTATGACACTTTGACACACTCCTGAACCATCCATCGGAGGTTGACTTCGCCAAGCTTCACGGTCAGCGACATTACAGCGTATTATCCGAAATTAGGAACACATCGGGGATGTAGGAAACACGAAGAACGCTTACTTAACTACGCAATGGGAAATGCACTGATACTGATGCCTCAACTCCGGAAACGTTAAAGAATGTAGGATTATCTATGATGCGCGTAAGCTCTTGTTTGGTGGAAGCCGTATGGATGGAGGACCAAGTGCCTACAGAGTTATGGGATGTTCTTGTGCTTCCAATGTACTAGAAAAAGGGTAGTAAGCACTCTACCAACCATTATCCTCATTGCAACTAGCTTAACTACGTCGACAAGGTTTTTGCACGCACCCCACCCAAGCGCTTTATGACACATATTCTGTAGCCCAAAGTATCTCAGAGCAATGTGGCTTCCGCTCGGGCCAAAGCACCATCAACATGTTATTCGCAGCAAATCAACTACCGGAGGAACGTCGTGAATGCAATGCACCGTTGTCTTCTCTCTTCATCGAGTTCACCAAAATCTTCGATACGATAAACCGGGTGGCGTTGTGAGTGTTTCTCTCAAAGTTAGGATACCTTGTAAAGTTTATTCGTCTGATTGAACGCCTGCGTAGTTGCATGCAATCCAGGGTGCATTTGCATGGACAAACTTCAGATGACCGCAGTTGGTTCCGGTGTGAATCAAGGATGTGTCTTAACACCCACACTGTTCAGTATCTAGCGGATGGACGTGATGTCCTGCTATTTAACACGTAGGAATACGACTTGCATCTGGATCACTGCATCGATGAATGTGTGCTTAAGGTACTTTGCGTGTTACAACTATCCGTAAACTACTGTTTGCTGACGAATGTATATTGTTAGCACACACCGAGGAATAACTGCAATTAATGGCGTATATATTAGCTTCCAGGACAACTACGTTCGGACTCAGCATAAACAAAGGGAAGCCTGTATGTTTATTTAAGCTGGCACCGGGATTTGAGCAAACGTTCATGCCAGAAATACGGATTTCCGATGAAGTACCAGAGAACACGTCGGCATTCCGCTACCTCGGAAGCGCGTTATCAACCTACTTGTAATTAACGACGAATTGCGAGCACACGTAGCGAAAACGAGTGCGACTTTTGAGAAACTGGAACATCCGGTTTGAAAGAAACATTATCTTCCTTTTAGAACCAAGGTTATGGTGCACAGGTTCATGGCTCTCTCAGGATTTATCTATGGATCGCCAACTTAGACACTGTACAGAAAGGGTTTCTGAATTCTGGAACGATTCCAGCAACAATGCCTGCTCCAAATTCTGCACATCCAATGGTGAAACAATGTGTATGATACTGATGTGATACGCCGGAAGCACGGGTAAACTATGGACTGCATGCTAGTGCTGCGACACCTCCGGTGGTTTGGACACGTGCGCCGTATGGATGCGACGAGGATCCCGCAGCAACTACTGTATGCGCAACTGGGCGCAGGTGGCTGGAATGCAGGCCAATCAAATTTGGGCTACCGTAAGAATAAGAAAGTTAGTTTGTTCCGAGTACCTACTGTGCAAAGTAACTTTAAGGAGACGGCGACGAATCGTCTCACCTGGCGTGATCTCTTCACGCATACAGTTGCCAAAGCGCAAGAAAGACAGCTAGTACTACGGGAAATTAAACCAGCATGCAAGCATCCGCTGTCAGCGGATTACAGTTCTTCGGCAACTCCCACATGCAGCTGGTGTGAATGCGGTCGTGTTTGCCTTGACCCAGTCGGTTTGGCCAGTCTCCAGAGAGGCCACGATGGGGCTATACCGAACAAGCCAAAAGTGAGACCGATCAACACGGTCTGACTTGTGGTCTTTCGTAGGACGTAAGTAAGAAGGGATACAACAGCTCATGTGTTGGTTAGCATAGGCGGACGGTACACGTTAAATCTGCCAAACATTATGGAGCAAGGTGAGTTAGAAGGGAATCATCATCGGACACGCTTGGACATTTGCGACTATCCTACGCTAACTCATCGGGTGTTGCATGGCGGCGACCACCACCCATCGTAGTATCTGCAAAGTGGCAGGCACTCTGTAGTTGCCCTTCTGGTAATCCAGACACAGATGTCCACATACAAGTGTCCCCTGGATGAGGTTTTATGTTGCATATACCATGCTTCATCAATGTAGTTGCGCTAGACTTACCTAATCTTTCATCGCCGAAACATTACCGAAGCCTCCAAACACTTTACCGATTACAGTATCCAGATTCAACATTTCCTCACTTTAGTGCAAAGTTACAATTTTGTAGACAGGTCAAAGTTAGACTATGCATCCAAACATAAATCGCAACGGAATATATGTGGAAGTGAACCTGCCAAGAGTAACATGACGAGGTTGATATATCATGTTCTCTTCCACATGTGCATGAGGATAGCTTTAATTCCCGTGTTTCGTACTCTGTATTTAACTTAGTTGAGCTTTTAGAAATTACTGGAATAAAACGCATCATTTGCCTGCTGACCTGTAAACGTGCTTACACCATCCCCGTAATCTTCTTTGTGTCATACTTATGCTATCACTAATGTAAGTCTCGCTGGGTACGGTTTCACTCTAGAACGATTAACTACTGAATGGTGCCATACAGTCTCTGTATTGCACCTGCCTAGAACGGATGAATCACGTAAAACCAACCTTTTTAGGGCTTACCTAACTCGGTTGCAAATCGCGATTACCCCACGTAATGCGCATTACACATTTGTACGCAAGTGGATTCAAATACGCTGACATACCTAGATGTTTACTTAATGCTTTTTCTTCATCTTCTTGTCATTTTTTCGAGATTCACATAAGAATGTAGGCCCCATGGTTCTACTCATCGGGCCACGCTAGGCTGTAACCATTTCTTCATATACCTACATTGAAACCTATTTGTACATTACATGGTGGTATCTCGACCAGTCAGCCCATACTAACTAACATGACGCTAAGAGAGCCGGTGCATCGCATTATAGAGTTTCATTGTATCCATGAGATCCTTTTTATTTGGCTTGCGCGTGGAACTTCCGAGCGAATTGGCTTGTTGTTACCGAGATATCCAATGGTGGCAACTTATTGAGCATATTTTCTTTTCGGTGAATACGCGTGAATCCACGGTTAATAGCGCTTAGCCGCTTATAGTTTAACATTTAGTACGCTTAATTATTTTCCCCCCTTGTGGCAAAGTTGGATTACGCATCCGAAAAGAAATCGTTTTGTAAAATGCTGACAATTCACTGACGCAACTACCATGATGTTTACCTTTGTGTACTGATCCACATGTTAGTGTTGAGATTGAGCATAGCTATAATTCACCTTGTTCATCTGTCATACTGAATTTGCTGCTTCTGAAAACGCAGCTAATATGCTGCTTGAAGGCGGAAGCGCAGTGGTAACTAGCAGAATTTGAATTAGACATAGCCAATCTTTCAGGTAGAATCAGAATAAGGTAAGATCAAAGGAAACGATGTGTCAGTTTCTTAGTGTATTACATCCGAAACAAATCAGCCCACAGCGACAATCATTTTATGAACATCGAATGGCTGCACCCGAGAAGTAACATAGATATTTTTATCAAATAGCTTATAGTTTCAGCCGAGTAAACATAGGTAAGTACAAACGATTGGTTAAATGGATGACAGATATGATACTTCCTGGAAATTTGCAAACAGGTGGGAACACAGTTTTGAAAGCAGAATGTTCGCCAGTGGTCAGGGTGTTTATTTTATGTAGTGCAGTGGTTGTTCTTGCGTCAACGAGGCCGCAAGTGGTAATTCTGGACCATTAATACCTGTCAATACTTAAGGTTGAGCAAAATACATACGTTAAGAATCCGCACAAACCTCGGGCAGCAGATGATTATACCAATCTAGTCATTAGCAGCGTTCTGCGACACGCAAAGCCTGAAGTGAACACCCCATTGCATTCGCAAGCTGTGCGATCTCTTCAAACTGTTTCGCAATCGCCGACGTCATACATGGAAGGCAGCACCACCATCCACACTATTTTAAGATAACAATATTTTATTTAACTTTCTACCTGGTAACTGAATTACAGCAATTGCTTTCCTATTCCTATGTAGGTTTGATTCAAATATTAATACCGAAGATTTAAGGCGGATAGCTAACTTCACGTCTAAATGTTAAGAAAACACCGACACTTCGTGTTAGTTACATTGTCTCCTAAGTAAGACTTCTTATCAGGTACTGAAAATAACGGTTAGCCATATCTCCAAACCAGATCCACTTACGTTTGCAGTAATACAAAGCATGAGGATAAATGTATATGTTTGCAATATGTGGTAGTTCATACCTCATTTGGGACAAAAACATGTGCATATGTTGTATTCGAACTGCCATTGATCACAGATGCCGCCAATCCATGTAAAATCGATGTGTACCGAATGAATTAGACGAGAATAATCATACAGATTCTGGATGGCCAGATTAGTGTAGGAAAGCGGCGAGCCGAAAACCGAAAATAACGTTACCAGGACATGAACAAATTGAGTTTATCAAGAACTGGTGTTGGTTTCAGCTGTTGGTAGGCGCAGGCATCCTGTGGCTGTCAACTTGGAAGCCACAGTGACAAGCAAATCGGGATGTAAATGCCGCCATTCCTTATACATATATATATATATATATGAATAAGGAATGGCGGCATTTACATCCCGATTTGCTTGTCACTGTGGCTTCCAAGTTGACAGCCACAGGATGCCTGCACCTACCAACAGAACATGGGTGGCTTGGGCTGTACCACCCACAGTTCCATCCGAACACCCCATGTCTAGTATAAACCAGAAGGATTAAGACAGCGAGATCCGTGGATGAGATGCACGTTTCGTGAAAGCATCAGGTCCCCACTCCTTCAAAAGACAGTACAGAAGCATTCCGGACTAACTGGGGAATCATACGCACTAGACCTACACATGGCGGTGGCTGGACCCTAGCCCGTCCCACACAAGTTGCATGGAACCACACTTTGAGCGTAACAAATTCACGGGCACAAAGTAAGTGGTCTCTTCCAGCAAAGACCAACTTTCTCCTGGAGACAGTATGGTAGAGGTAGTGAGTAACATACAGGTAGGCACCTTGTCAACATGCACATCTTGCTTAACCATAGCGGGGATATCAAGCAACATCGATTCGCTTGAAATAACATTATCGAATAAAGTTTATCTGTAATGCATACGGCTACACAGATATAACTTCCCTAACTTTGCATAAAAATTAATTTGGTTAACAAAAACCGCATTAATTTTAGGATGACACAAAATTAACTTTTAAGCAAGCTTCACAAATATGAAAATGTTATCAATGTTAACTACAACGAACTTGATCGACGCGTGCAAGTTGAGCGAATGCTTCACGTAGGCAATAATCCGAAAATATAGCAAACCCACCCAGTGAAATAAAGTGGTTCAACATGCAAGCAAACGGTTACTGAATCGAAAGCAGCATACCTACAAACTCTGCGCTGGTTCGGCCTACGTTCTCTGCAGGACCCGCCGCCGTTTCTTTGGTGACCTCAGTTGGACTTGCTCATGGCTCACTAGGCCTGCCTGACTCACGCACCGTCGACCGCATGTCCAACTGCACCATGATTTCGATGTCTGTCTTATGGAGACCACAGTAACAGGCAAATCCGGAACCGGACAGATATATATATATATATATATATATATATATATATATAGGGTTCCGGATTTGCCTGTTACTGTTTTCTAAATAAGATAACCACAGTGCGCATTTGCCAAAAGAGGGACCATAAGTGTTTCGCGCCGCACCGCCCACCGCTCCATCCACATGCACCGCATCCAAGTTAATCCCGAAGGAATAAGACCGGTAGGCATATGTATGAGAACAGCGTTTCATCAACGGAGCCGTCCTGTACTCCTTCACAAGTAACAACAGACACGCTGTGTTTGGGAATCATGCGTACACAAAGCGGTGCCTAGAACTTTGTCCTCTTCACAATGAGTGCACGTAACTAGTCTATATCCCTAGAACGGCCATGAGAGCCGCGTGCTCCGTCCCGCCCAGTAAACGTTATCAGTCTCCTGGCAGCAGCAATTCAGGTGGAGAATAATAGACAAGTTAGCACCTTGTCAAAAATCACACCAAATATTCACAAAACGCATATGTCTATCAACAACCAATTCCGAGAGAACATGACACATCGCATGTTGGCATACGGTCCGACCAATTACAATGATGATACAGCAAGCTTACCAAATCAGCAAGCTGGTTTAATAAATTGAATCTGAATCTCCCAAGTTTCCATGCGGTGTGCTGATCATGACTACCCATTCAACCTACTAGCCTTCTATTAGATGTTCGCCAAACGAAGCGACACCGATGGCTTAACGAGCCAGCTTGACTCACGCACTCGCGACGGCATGTGCTACAGCACAATGCGCTTGACGGCGCTGGACTATCCACTAAAGGCGACTGTCGTTTTCTCAACCAACTGCACTTTCTTGCATTCTGTAGTGATTTCTCATGCACTTAGGCAAACGCCCTCTTGATTAGAGTACACCATAAGCGACGGTCAAAGGCCTTTGATTCACAACACGTTAAATCAGTATTCGTACGTGAGAAACTAAATTTTAGCATATACTGTGAATGTGACTTCGGTTTTCAGAAATGCCGCTTCCATGAATGCATTCTAGCAATAGCAGCTGTTTCAGTATCCTGGTAGAATCCATAGAGTGAACATGCCCGAGCCAAATCAGTTGTCCCAGCAGAAGGATACAGTCCATTGCCTTACAATCCACTTCGTCAATGAACCTTCATGTCTGTAACACCGTCACCCCAGCTGAGGCGCCGAATCCGTCACAGACACTATTGACCGAAGCTCTCCAGTTAACGGATATAGTCCTGATAAAATGGCCCGGTTACCCTGCCGTATGAAACAATGGACAATTATCTCGACTTGCATAACAACAGATTCATCAGCACGATGATTTGGCGGCTCTACCACATATGCATTTCTTGCTTGTCAAATGCGACAGTCGCCTTTGCTGCTCGTATGCGCAGTTCCTTCGTCATTTACAGATCGGTAGACATTACGATGCCTGGATAGTAAAACCTTCAAATGAATTCCAAAACTTCGTTACCCGTGTGGATTTTCCGCAAGCCCACAGATTCCGCTGCTAGTATAGGTTGAACTTGACGAATTGTCTTGCTTGGGTTGATGGTGAGCCCTTGTGTTTTTTCCTTTCCATGCGCATAATTTAGGAGTTACAACCCAGGAGTATTCACGTTTTAGAATAAGTAGGTCAGCTTTCCGGATTTGTAAATCACTTCCCTTGGCAAATGTGCTGGTAGGTATTCGGGTCGTGTGGACGCGTGCGATCCTGAAACAGTTTGGTGCTTACACTAAACACCACGGTCCCAACAGTGTTTTCATTCTAATTGCGCAGGTTGTCTGGGATATTTTACTCTCACGGACATTAACTCGACAACTAAGGCCGCTGACTTCGGTGACTTACACGGGTCTGGAACTTGCTGTGAGTGCTAGGTGACACTTAAACAAAGTGAGACACAAATTAATTAGTAAGCTCTGCGCGTCACTCATTAAAGTGCTTGCCCTTCAGTCTCGCAAAAATTCGATCTGGATTAAACCGTGTCACAGGCAGCCACTACCACACCTAACTGATGGGTAGCGGTGTTCAGTCATCCTACTGTTTTGGAGATCAGCGGAATACTGCAAGTTTGGATGTATTGAAGCGTGAAAGTATTAAATGAAGCACTGCCACAGCTTCGCCCTGGATTTGTTGGGGATGGATTCAAATCCCAACAGTGATCGGCTGGTTATTTCCAGGACATCAACTTTAGTGGCGGTAACAACATGTACTTCCGCTAATCCCCAGATAACCGGCTCAGCAACACACTTGTGAGTTCGGAGAATTGGAAACGTTGTGCAGCAGCGCCTCTCAGCAATGTAATGTTTTGTAAAACTGAGCTGCATTTACCCCCCAAATCTATCGGTAGCCATCCAATAGAATAATGTGTCATCGATCAACAGTTGAATGGCTCACCGGAATCTCACTTCATAATCCTACGTGCAATAAAGAGTTTGCTTGGTGAAACTGAATTACATTATGAACAGTGTATGTGGTGGCGATTATCACACATCTCATTTAAATTGTTGCCATTGTGACTAAGTATCAATGAGCTGCCCCAGATTTCCTCTATCACGAGTCAAATTGGTTGCTCATGGACGCACTCAAAGCGCAGCAATTCGGAAATACCACTTGCTGATCTCACTCAATTTTGGTGCGCGGTGGTTGACAATAATTAGAACGACGGTCACAACTGGCAGATGCAGGCAAGCTTTGATCGAGTTGCTTCAATCTTCTTATTATTTAGTGACGCTGAGCCACGCTATTACACGTCTGCTTCGGTAAACCAGTTACGTCATGCCGTTAAACATAACTTTTCCGATGGAGTTCGGTTGTTTTCCCAGCTGGGTGATTTAGCTGCCAACGTTTCGTTGCCGAAGTTTGTAACATCTTCAATGCAATTGTCTAATGATCCGAGTTAC
Source organism: Dicrocoelium dendriticum (assembly GCA_944474145.2). Classification (NCBI taxonomy): domain Eukaryota; kingdom Metazoa; phylum Platyhelminthes; class Trematoda; order Plagiorchiida; family Dicrocoeliidae; genus Dicrocoelium; species Dicrocoelium dendriticum. Next base: position 7,931,397 of record OX104066.1, read on the forward strand.
CAGTGCACCTGGCTTCTCTTATTTTCCCTCCAGGTGTCAACATTCGGCTTCCATGCATTCCACTGACACCACGTGTTTGAAATGCCTGTGGTGACTAAGCCAGGGATTAAATTTCTATGCCCAATGTCCTGGGCAGAATACTGACTAAATCAGTAGCCATTCATAGAAAGCCTGCACCTCAGAGTGACAATTAATAAGGTTCTGATACCGATAACAAGTTAATCTAATTAGCACCTTGAGCAATCAAGATAGTCTATTTATCATGCTGTTCTCTAGAACAACCTAACCAATTTCAGCATCAGTAAATTTCGATCATGTCATGCGATGGACAGCCTCTTATCGTATAACCTAAAAACAACCGCGCTTCTTGTTTTCTCTATTTTGTACTATGTATATCGAAACCAGGTTAAGCCGTTCAAGTCACAGAATACTCTGAGAGTCTTATTCTACATAGCGGCACCAGTTATCCGGAGTACCTTGTAACTGTTAGATAGGTATAATTCAACACGGATAACACATCACGGAAACGTTGACGAGTAACTGGATGGTTTGAAGTATAACAGGTGTTTGAGTGCCATTTTTACTCTTGTACAGGACCATGAGGGAACTTCGTTGTTTGTTCTGATGCACTTATCCAAGTTAGCCGGAGGATAAAACTTACTATATTGATTTATGAGTGATTTTAAGCATTAGTTTATCATTGCACTTTTCTACTGGTTTCGAGTAATGGATGAATCCCTGGTGCAGGTTACCAACAGCAGTAGGTCTAAGCCCAGCGGGCCGGACTATTCCGTCACCATTACGCCATCAAAGCGATTCCGTTGGTGTTGATCAACACTAAGAGAGAGTAACGACCTCGCCTATAGTGCAAACGCACGACGATGGCGCACGAGGGCAATACACTATCAACACATGTTCTTAGGCAGTTGGTTATAGTACCAAAATAAGGTGGCACAAGATTAGTGTGCAAGATTGGTCTCACCAGTTTCAGCGCACCACCTCCAGTGGGATTTTTTGTCACTCTAAAGCCACACTCTAAGTGAGCCCATGGTAGTAGATTATGAGGTTATCGGATTTAATAGTTGAAGTTGTCATTAATTGGAATAAGAAAATACAATTCTATTTGCGCTCAGTGCATCATGAACTACGTGTGGTGATAATGAGTTTAACCATATCAAAATACAGCAATCTCAATAACATAAGTTAAAAAATACAAATTGCGCTTAGTACATAATGTACTGTGTGATGCTTGTGCTTGTCCTGATAGTAGGTTTGTACACCATGGTGTTGAAACTATGGTTTACACGCCCAACGCATCAGCTTCGAAAAGGTGGATAGGGTGTCCACAGTGCCAAATTGCTCGTGATCGAAAATGCGTCCTTTAAAATTATTTTCCTTTATTTCGCATGTTATATTACTTTATTGTTTGGAACAGTTGGAATACTACGCAGTCCGTAACGGTGAAACTAGATCGGAACTTGTAAACATATTGATGAAATTTGATCGGATTGACTAGAGCATCTGGTTTCGGAGTGGTCTTCTTCCCTCTGACATTGGAAGGTTTTTAATACATTAACCGGAGAAGCATCCTTATCTTTATTAGGGAAGCAACAGCATGTAGAGCTGTTAGTTATCCATGATGCATGTCTACATATTTCCCATCAATTCGACACCGCTGTTTCAAGCCCTCCGCTGGAGTTTTGATCTAGTGACGAAGACGAATGCTGGCATCCAATTTGTAGAGCACTCCCTCTCAGCTCAACAACATCTACATTATTAGTTTAAATTAGAAAGAAGTAGAACGGTCGTAGAATGTAGGTTTTGGAGATTGCAGCCCCAAAACGCTCCAAAAAGTTCATTTAAGCCTTCTGGTGTAAGGGATCAACGATGAAAACAGCCGCATTTCCTATAGGTTTTACATACATCTTCGATTATATATTTTCAATAGATATTAACAAACTACCTAAATCTTTTCCTCGTAACTTCTTTATGGATGAAAGCATAGCTGTAAAGTATATCGGTGCAAAATTTATTGCACGTGCGAATATGAATACTGATTATTATCCTCAGCTAATAGGTTATTATGTTTGGAGGAATTTAGAACTATCCACTGAGGTCGGAAGCCGAATAAATAATGTCGTTGCCAAACTGAGAACAACAGATACGATACCTCAGGCAGCAAACATTAGGCATCGCCAATGACCGTGTATTTAATAACAAAACCATTTATAATAGTAATAATTGGCATAAAGCTGCGAAGTGGAGTGTTGGATATAGTTTAATTAATGACGGTTAAGCTGGCCGCGAGAAAGCCTTTATGAAGTGTTGTATACCTACGTTGCGAAAAGTATATATACACAAGTGGAATTTGCAGTTTAGTCGCAAGGTGTGTAATGGGATTACTTAGTGAGCCTATTACAATCCCAGCATTTGTCATCCCCTTACGGTACATTACGGCAAAGTAAATAGTATCAACTTTGGTACAGCCTAACAAAACCTCCAATTCAAAGACAACAAGCAATGGGGAATTAAATTATTCACACA